>CAMGYJ010000007.1:17828708-18190249 GCA_946122785.1 Linum tenue | reverse complement strand
TATAGATATGTGAAAATCTCAAATAATTAATTTTTATTTCTATTATTTTCTAATTTTGACACGTCAATTATTTAGTTGTCAAAACTTATACTTGACTACCTATGACGATTTTAGAAGAATTGGATAGTCAATGACTAGCAATGAAACAAAATGTTAAAATTAATGACTAAAAGCAATAATTTTTTTTTGAATGACAGTGATTGCTATTCGTCGTCCTAAAAATCTTTATTCGTTACCCTAATTATATTAAATTTACTCTAATACCTTTAGTATTTTTTTTTTTTGTCTTTCAGTCTTAAACTCTAAAACAACACCATGTAGTAAAAAAAAAAACAATCACCACATACATTCACTCGGCATCGGTGCCGACCACCTCACCGGAGAAAAAAATATCAGTTTCGCCTATACGTCTTCGTCTTCCTTCTGGCGGCCGCCACCCAGCTTGCCGGCGATCGAGCCTCTTTCTCTCTCTCAGCTTAAGGGCAGCGCAAAATCCAACCTCGAAGCATCATCAAAAGCAACGAGTCGCACCTTCCCACCGAACTCGCCAGCGCATCCGTCCTGCTCAATCACGGGTAGAATCGAGAGCGAGAACTTGAAAGGGAAAGGATGAGCCAATTCTTTGAAATTTGTAGTTGTATTTGTGGAAATTTAGAAATTGGTTAGGGGGTTCTATCATCTATTATCAATTGGTTGATTTAACCTGTGTTGATCGAAATTGAGGGTTTATTCCTTACTCATTGGAGGAACTTAAGGTTATATCAGAAAATGCAATTGGAGTGTATGATAGGCGTGGTTATATTAGGTGGTATGTGCAGTCTTATTCCATCTGTTCAACTGCTAGATTTTTTCAATGTAAGGCGATCGAAGGGTCGGCGCCATATGGAGATAGAACGATGGTGGGTCAGGGAAATGAGAGTTGCAGCGAGTTTGGGGAACGACGGCGGTAGGACGACACTTAGGAATGGCAATGGGGCAGGTCCGGGGCGGGTTTCTTGGTACCCAGACCCGCTCCGTGGCAGGGCGGATCTAGGTTGGGTAATTGATCACGGGTCACGGGTCGGGGCAGGTCGACCCAATGGGTATGCAATTTATATGAAAAACATTAGAAATATTCGTTATTTTTATTATAAAACTAAGAAAACAAACAATATTATGACAATTGTAGCTAAATTATTGGAGAAACGGGTCAAACAGATCGGATAAAACGGGTCAAACAGATCGGGTAAAACGGGTCAGGTCGAAATTGTCATCCCTAACGACACTTGAAGTTAGAGATTAGGAAAATTGGAGTTAGGGTATAAACGTCAATTTAGTAGAGTTTAGAACAATTTCTTTTTAAAATTTACGATGACGAATAGCGATTCAGCATTTTAAAGGTATCCGATAAAATCATTATGGTTAATTAAATTTATTAACCTTTTGGCGGAAAAAACAGCCAAATTGGAGTAATATTCAAAATAATTAAATAAGTAATCAAATTAGAAGGGGCAGAGATGATAAATGAAAAATTACCAAAAAGAAAACACGAAACAAAACAAAAGAGAGCCAGAGAGAGAGAGAGAAAGAGAGGAGAGAACGCATTGGCAATTCGGCATGGGCAAACTGTCAACTGGACAAGTTTGTGACAGACAGGTTCATCCCTCCGCTGTGAAGACTGAAGACGTAGGAGACGAGAAGAAATAAAGAAGATAACCCCCACAAACAAACAAACTTCCAAAATTGTGTGAAGCCGTGAACGGATGAATGGTGGCGATTATGACTAAAATGCATTGAAAAGCGGGGAACAGGGAAACTTGCAGATTTCGTCTCTCTCTCTCTCTCTCCATCTCCATTGTCCAGCCAGCGCCATCAGTCCCAGATCTTTAGGCCCTTCCCACCCATCTCCCGACCTATATAAATAGCAGCAAACCGAAATAAATGGCCGCGCCATCTGTTATACCGGTTGGTTGTGGCTATTCCTCTCCTACCTTGTCCCGTCACGTTTCCAGGAATGGAGGAGCTTATTCACCTCTAGCTTCTTCGTCCTCCTCTTCTTTTCCGTCTTCTTGCTCCTCCTGCTCCTGTTCTTCCTCTCCGGGACTCAGCTTCTCTGCCGGTAAATTTTCTGGGTTTCCTTTCTCTGTCTTTAATTTGCTTTCGATCATGGTATAGTTTGTAAGTTTGCGTAGCAGATTGGCCTGGCGGGTAAGCTTTACCTCGCTGCCTGGTTGGATTTCTGGAGATGTTTGAAGTTTACCATGACGAATTTTGTGTTTCTGCCTTGAGAATTGGCTTTGCCGAGATTCATTATGTTTTGATCATAAGTTTCTAGATTGCTGTTGAAATGATGAAGCTTGTTAAAGATGGTAGTGATAGTGTGTTTCCTGCCGGCAAATTGTTGCAAGCTAGTTCAGGGTTAGGTCTGATGTGTAACTCGTATGACCAAGGATGGACGATTGGCCATGGACGAAAATGTTAGATTGATTGGCGTTGTTAAGGGTAAATGTATATAGCCGCTTGGAGAACCAGTCCCCTTAACCTAGCTTTTAAAACATTTTAAGATATATATGGCCTTGGGTTGATAAATAGCTAGAGCTTCTGATTACCAAGCTTTATTGCTTCCTATGGTTTTGTACAAAGGTGGTTGCTAAAGGAAGCTCAGAGGATCATGTAATTTGTTGGAACTTATTGGAACCGAAAAAGCATTATATCGTGTTCGTCGTTATGTTGCCATGGCATCAAGTTCCTCTAGCATACAGCTTGGACTATATAACTAGCCATCCTCCTTTGTTAATGAGGCTTGCTATTAGCTTTCAGATGATTTTCAGGAAGTGTTCTTCAGTTCTTGAAACATCAGACAATCTCTTGCAGGTGTAAATAGTAATTGGAAACATCAAGATTTTAGAGCCCAAGCAATGGATACGGCCTCTCAAGGAAGTTTTCAATCCTCCGATGTACTGACCAATGGAAGAAATGACCCTGATCATCTTCTTGTTCTTGTTCATGGCATCCTTGCTAGGTTTGTATCATCCAATTCCATTCACGATATGATTTCAGAAAGTTCAGAGATCGATTATAGTTTAACTTTTCTGCTGCTACAATTATTTGAGCAACTTACTGCACTGCGCACAGAAGCGACTAATTGATGCTTTTGGATTGACTATGATCAACAAAATTGCGTGACCTTAATCCTGCATTCTAAATAAGTTGATAAGCTTCATTTTCCATTGTGGACTATAAATATAAATAAGAATGTTTGTTTGCTTCTGCTGCAGCCCCAATGACTGGACTTATGTTCAAGCAGATTTGAAAAAGCGCCTTGGAAGAAATTTTATGTTATATGGTACGCTACTATCTCTCCTTTCTGTAACTTGTTCCGTGTGCTTGGAAAAGTTTTAGACACAATATAGTGGAAAGACAATATTTCCACTATGAACTGGTAATACGAATGGGCTGATGAGAAGGGCTCGGAAGCAGCAAGGTTTAATTAGATCTGTTCTTTCAAGTAGAACACAGTTCTCTTGGATAATTGGTTACAAGTTTGCTATATGGGAAGAATCTAATATCATGAGTGTCTGTTTGCAGCAAGTTCATCAAACACCTTCACAAAAACTTTTGGTGGCATAGATGAAGCTGGCAAACGACTAGCAGAAGAAGTAAGTTGTATTGCTCTAGTGGACATACAAGCAGCATCCACTAGTTACTTCTTTTTCTTTATGGATTTTGTGTATAGCAGGCAATCACCTGTATTGATCCTTGTAGATCTAATGTACAGGTCAAACAAGTTGTAAGCAAGACAGAGAGCCTGAGAAGGATTTCCTTTTTAGCTCATTCTCTTGGCGGTTTGTTTGCAAGATATGCGATTGCAGTCCTTTATTCAGAAAACACCGATAATCAGCTCAAACTTAATGACGATGTTGATTCTGCCACTCGTTCTCGAAAGGCAAGCTCTTCAAGAAGTGGTAGAATTGCTGGACTGGAGCCTGTCAATTTTATTACGTTAGCAACTCCTCATCTTGGAGTCAGAGGTAGAAACCAGGTTTGTTATATTGATGTCTATTTTTTGATCCAGTATGTTGTGGAGTAACTATCAAAATAATCAAGTTGAAAGATTTATTTGATAGTCACTTAGCAAACTTCCTTGATTCCGTATATTTGCTGGAAATAGCATTCTCTTACCTGTATCTGTGTAACGTATCTTAGGTTATGTGTGGGTGTACTGCTTTGATTGTAGTATATGCTTTTCTGCAGCTACCACTTCTCCTAGGAATTCCCTTCTTAGAGAAACTTGTTCCTCCAATCGCCCATATCTTTGTGGGCAAAACTGGTAAGGAGTTGTTTCTTACTGATGGCCAGCCCAACAAACCACCTCTGCTTCTAAGAATGACATCAGACTGTGAAGAAGGAAAATTTCTGTAAGTATAAATGAATAATAGAAGCATGCTTCCAGCAGAAATAACTTTACTCGAAGCAGTATTTCTTATTCGATTTCCATGTTTTTGGCTGCAGAGCTGCCCTTGGGGCATTCAGATGCCGCACAGTGTATGCAAATGTGTCTTATGACCGTATCCTATGCATCATATATAATTTTATAAGACATCTTGACTTTCTTCCTTCGCTGCGTGATTAGCTTCCTTGACACAACTAACCAAGACATGGTTGGGTGGCGCACTTCCTCCATTAGAAGAGAGACAGAACTAATGAACGTGAGGCTTGTTGCTTTAACTAAGCATCAGTTGTTCACAGGCAATTGACTAAAGGCATGTTTGGCTCTTTGCAGCCCCCTCGACGATCATTGGATGGTTACAAGCATGTTGTAGATGTCGAGTATTGCCCTCCAGTCTCTACCGACGGCCCCCATTTCCCTCCAGAAGCAGCAAAAGCCAAAGCAGCAGCACAGAATGATCCCAGCAACAAGAATACATCAGAGTATCATGAACTTATGGAAGGTAAAAAGAGAGAGACTTGACGCTTCCATCCTGTTCATCTTCTAACTCAACCATGACCTATCCCGGACTCTATGACTGGTGACATAACGGCATTCTTTCACATTTACATTTGTTTTCTTCTTTCCCCTGGTTGGCAGAGGAAATGATACACGGTCTGCAGCAGTTGGGATGGAAAAAGGTGGATGTCAGCTTTCACTCAGCATTCTGGCCATTCTTTGCGCACAACAACATACACGTACCGTTCCCTTCCCTCTCTTCCATTTATCGATTTTTTCTTTACCCGACTCCAGTTCATCTAACAACAGTTGGACGGTACTTTTGACAGGTGAAAAACGAATGGTTCCATAATGCCGGGGCTGGAGTTATCGCTCACGTTGCAGAAAGCCTGAAGCAGCAAGAACCCTCTTCGTCCCACTTAACTGCTAGCTTGTAATCTGTTGAAGTATGGAATGGAAGTCAAAGAGATGAAAACCTCTTTCTTCTACTAGCACTAGGGGTGGAATACCAGAATTCCCCATTATACGACTATAGGATGAGCGTAGTATATAGAATAGAAGCGTCAACATATCTAGAGATCCTAGTGCAGGGGAAGGATGTAACTATTTGGATACCCTGAAATCATTATCATTGATTTGCAGCAAAACCTATTTGCGTTGCAATTGCAACTGCAACATCTATTACCGAAAGCAAATACGTCGCTTTCTTGCTGCCATGATAGCTCTGGATGTGAGACGAGGGTCATGGGACGTCAATCAATAATGAACCACTTGCAGTGCTCTCACCCAACACAGCCTTAGTTATTATATGGCATTTATCGTCTACTTGAGTCGCATGCTTGCGTGGTACATGACCTCAATATTTGTTTCCTTTTCCGTTTTTGACTATTTGTTTTGTCACTACTCACTAACATGTGTACAAAGTAAACAAATAAAAATTGCCCCCGAAGATCAACTCCAATACACCACTCACAATTCGATATTTGGAAATTTAGGTGGAAGCGGGTGTAAAACCATATCGTATCAATCGGTCCGACTACAAATATTGGATATCGAATTTAAAATGGTAGTTGGTTTTAGCGGTAAGAAACAGTTGAATCACGGTTTGACTACAAAATATCTTGTTACTGATTTTTACAGCATGAGCTACAGTACGGTATTCACAAACCTTGGTTTTAATCAATGAAAAAAATATTCGGTCGCTGTTCGGAGGCTGATCGAGATGGTTTTGGTCTTGAAGTTGGTTCGATTAACCGAAAACCAAGATAACCGAAGTCTAAATCTCTATTTCGTTCGATTGTCGGTACGAGGGACAGACAGTTTGATTAATCGATACCGATCGATCAGTTACCAGTTATAACCGAAACTAACCGACGGTAGGGGTGGGTATTGGTTTGACCAAACCGCTCCAAATCGCCCCAAACCGCTTATGCGGTCAATCCAAACCGCATCATTAAACTAACGGTTTCATTTGCGGTCTGATCGTTAACCCTTGGCGGTTCACGGTTCGGATTGACCCAAACCGCTCGGTAGCGGTTTGAAACCACAATCCGCTAATTCCTAATCTAGGTCAAACGCCTCTTCTCACCACACAACACACGACAGCAGCTATCCTCTGGGCGACGCCGACACGGCGCCATCTTCTCTCCGGCGGCACCATCTTCTCTCCGGCAGCACCAGATCTGACCATTCTCTCATTCCGCCATCTTCTCTCCACGGCGCCATCTTCCCCAGCTTTGGCGGACTGTCAAATACACCAAGAGGCGGGAGATTTCTAGGATCGAAGGCATCTCGATCTTTCCTATTCTCGGAGCTCCGGTGCTTTGGCCGACTGTCAAAAACACCATTACCGGCGAGATCAGGTATGCTTTTCTCCTTTGGTTCTATATTTGAAGTTACGAATATAGGGCAGCTCTGTTCGAGCGATCTCCCAATTGCAATCTCTCCCCGGAGGCGATATCAAGCTCTTGTGCGATATTGTGGTTGAGTGCGTTCGAGAGCTCACAGGCTACGACAGAGTCATGGTGTACAAGTTCCACGAGGATGAGCATGGAGAAGTAGTGGCGGAGAACAAAAGAGCCGATTTGGAGCCTTACATGGGTTTGCACTACCCTGCCACTGATATCCCTCAAGCTTCCCGCTTCTTGTTCAGGCAGAATAGGGTTAGGATGATAGTCGATTGCCATGCTTCCCCAGTCCATGTGTTTCAGGATGAAGGGCTGATGCAGCCATTGTGCTTAGTGTTAATGACAGTTCAATGTTTTAACTGTTTTATTTCATATGCTTGCAGGGCAAAATGAAATCAAAAGGCTCGAAGGGAAAACGAGCTCAAGCACCGATATCTAGCAGCAATGTGCTTAATGTCAGTGAGGTGAGTGTAGATGCATACACTGTCAAGTAGGGGAATGGGTTTTATCATTTAGCATCTAATTTCGTGAATCTATTCCCTACTGTCAGTGTGACCTTTTCTGGACCTTGTGATGAATGCATGCTTTGATCTCTGTACTCTAGTGCTAGGTTACAAAACTGTCTAGCCCTGAAGTCCAAAGAGGAATGCTACATATTTATCAAAAGCATATAGCAGCAGCATAATCATTCATGTCCATATATTTTAGATAGATGGGGATAGTAGTGCACTTAGTACCTATGGCAGCAGCATATAGCAGCAGCATAACCCCTATGGCATCCCAGAGCTATTGTCAGAGGATGGGGATAGTAGTGCACTTAGTACCTCAAGGGGTATGTTCATATTTTTTTATTTAATAGTCATGAATTTCTTAAACAAAATCAGTTCTTTATCTGACACAATGCTACAGGTGCCTTGACTATGTGATTGCTACTGATACAACTGGAAATTTTATAAGATTGCTTGAGAAGACCATGTAAGAAACACCACAAAAGACAATCCAGTGTATAGGCAATTCGTATTTACTGGCTGGCTGCCCTGCCCACTTCTAATAGGAGCATAGATCCAAAATTTGATTTCAGGTCTGGACAAATGTTGATTAGGTTGAGTTAAAAAATAACAGTAAACTATCCCAGGTTGAGTTAAACATTACAGAAGAGGGCAGAGCAATCCTTTCCCCAAAAGCAGGACCACCCTTTTCTTGTTGCTGCCAAAAAAGCCTTCAATTTGGCGCATATCATATCTGTTATGTTCTGTACTGTTGTGCTTCAATTTGGAAGGGCTTTATAATTTTATTCTTTATGTTCTTATGCCCTGTTCTCATTTACTCTATTATTGTTTAGGCCGAGTGTGATGATGTTGGAATGGATTCCTCAAGTGGGGAAGAGATGGAAATCGAAAATGATGCAAGTACGAGCAAGGTTCTTTGATCTTTATTTATGGATAATCTGTTCTTTTAGGTTGATGGAAACTACACGGAAGCCGTCAAAGCTGAAGTACTTGTTTTGTTTGGATCGATTCCTGAACTTGACCCTAAGAATGTGGAGACTACAATTCAGAATGGCTGCTGAAGTTTTGGACAAGCCATGTTGGATCGCTGATGTTGACTTTTTCACAAGCAGAATAATGTCTTAGTTTCGTAAGGTTCAAATTGTAGTGTTGATGGTACATAGTTGAAGTTTCTGAGTTGTTGCCTTCGGTTTCACAGAACTATGTGGGCTTGATCTTCAAACTGGAATGTTTGCTGAGGTGGTCTTTCGTGATGAATTTTGTTTTAGTTGATGGGATATATAGTTGCAGCAGCTTTAATATATACTCCCTAATGTATGTATGCATAACCATATAGAGTTATTAACAGTTCCAGGAAAATTAGCTTTCAAGTGAGAAAATTAGCTTTCAAGTTCGAAGCTGTAAGCCTGTAAGGGCTGAGTCAATGCTGCTCCCTGTGAGCTGGTGACAGGATGGGGAAGAGAAACCTTCATCTTTGCGGGGGCTATTGTCATATGAATTGTTAAATGCAGCAGAGAGCTTTGTCTCGACATTATTAACATCACCAACCAGTTGAAAGCAGTTGGTTCAGTAAATAAGAGAAGAAACCATCTTTTCTGTATTCGTTCGTGATTTTTTCCTGCTTGATACAGAGCAGGGAAAAATGATGCTAAGGTGGCCAGGTTGATTCGATGGTGTCTTACTTTTGCTTGTGATATGCACATGTGCCTTCGAAACAGATTGTTCTTCATTTAACAGAATAGAATGAAACCTTCATCAACAGTTGCTTCATATCTCATTCCATTTGCAACTACTCTCCCATTCTTGCAGCGTCGAAACTCCAAGGCTTGATTCTTTGGCAGGACATGGAGGGTGCTGAAAAATGTGTGTGCAATGCAAGGTCTTTACGCAAGTTTGAGACTTTCCTGCTGGGGAAGGACCTGGTTCTGAAAATATGGGTTGTCCTCTTAAGTAACAGCACTAAAGGTATTGCGGTCAAGATGCGGTGCGGTTTAAACCGTATCAAACCGTTAATTTATGCGGTTTGGTTTGACCGCACCGATAACTTAGCGGTCTCAATGCGGTGCGGTTTATATCAATGCGGTGCGGTGCGGTTTATATCATTGCGGTGCGATGCGGTCCGAACCGCACCGATACCCACCCCTAACCGACGGCCAGCCTATCTGAATATGCGGGTATTCAATAATAAATCTGCAAATTGGGAAGCGAAGCGAGGAAGTTCGCTGTATTGTTGAGCATAAGGAATCCTATGGATACATGGAGAGTTTTTTTTTCCCCATAATAATAATTATTATTCCACTCGTACATATATCTGCAAATTAATTTCGTCCTTTTTGGTATTTCATTTTCCCTGTACTTTCTCCAAATAGTGGCTCGTTTAGGGAACTAAAGGCCACTTTGAATTTTTGATGCTTACAATGTCGTTCTTCCTTTTTCTATGATAATTTTGAAAAGGACAGATGATCATTCTTTGACATTTTCCTTCGCATTAGAGAAAGCTAGCTGTACACATTGAAAGCCACGACATTCGGCGATATCATTATTGCCATTGGGCGTGCTATATTACTTTTCTCCATTAATTTGTTCTTTTTAATTCTTGCCTCTCTTTTGTAAGTTCAGATTATTATAAGGTTTCTAAGAACAAAAAAATTATTATAAGGTTTCTAAGAACAAAAAAATTATTATAAGAGTTGCAGACTTGCAATGACCTCCAAATCCTGTTTAGTTTTATTTGAATGAAAATATAATCTTTTCTAATAAGAAATTATAAGAAGAAATCACTGATAACTAGTTTTGATTTTTATTCTCTCTTTAATTTTGATTTATTACAGGCCATGTTGACAATCACCAGAGTCCACCCTCTTTTCGGTACTTAATATTTTCCACGACGGGAGCAGGAGGGCGACAGCGACGCCGTTTGGCACTGCACGTGTTTCCCACGGTTCAGAACGCGAGTGGAGTAGCGCCTACTGCCACTGGGCCGGCGTCTCCCGCGGACCCGGGCCATTCTCCTCGGGTCGCGACTCCGTGTCTCATTCTTCGTCCTATTTCTTCTTACAATCAGCCCCTCTTTCTAGAGAGAGAAAAACAAAGCAGCAAAGCGAGCGAGGGGGAATCTAGAGCGAGAAAAGGAGAGTGAAGTCTCTGCACCTCTAGCTGATCCTTTCCTCCCCGGGAGAACACAGATCGATCATGGCGGCCACCAATGAACGAGACAGCTGCGTCTACACAGCAAAACTCGCTGAGCAAGCTGAGCGCTATGAAGGTATACTTATTGATTCTTCTCCCTTCACGTTCCATCTTTCCCCCCTCAAATGTCCTGTATTTCCGTTTGGTTGCCGAGAAAGATTTGAGCAGGTGGAAGTATGGCGAGTGGATATCACGATTCTGCGTTTAATCGTTTCGTTACTTTGTGTTCCCGTTCGCCTTGGACTGAGATTTAGAGGAAACGAACTAGCAGTATGATTCTTCAGTTCTTTCGCAAGATTCTTGACCACTTTGTCACCGTTCATACTGCCTGAATAATGCTGGATCGCTTCTCTTTTTGATAGTATACCTCCGTAGAAATCGTAGTTATCTTGAATGAGCGATTTGTCTCTACGCTGTGAGTGCCCATGAGTGAATCGGGTGAACTAATAAGCCGTTGACGAGAAGCGAGTGTGTTCGATATTATTGTCCTAATTCGTTGATAAAAGTTTGAGCAATCAAACGAGGCCTTACACCTAGGGTTTTGACTTTCTAACGAGCACTGTTTTGTGTGTTCCCGATCTCTGTAGAAATGGTCGATGCAATGAAGAAATTGGCCACGCTGAACGTAGAGCTGACTATAGAGGAGAGGAACCTACTCTCTGTTGGATACAAGAATGTGATTGGTGCTAGGAGAGCATCGTGGAGGATACTGTCATCCATTGAACAGAAAGAGGAAGGGAAAGGGAATGATCAGAACGTGAAGCGGATCAAAGGGTACAGACAGAAGGTCGAGACTGAGCTGTCCGATATTTGCACCGATGTGATGACTGTGATTGATGAACATCTGATTCCTTCTTGCTCTGGTGCAGAATCCACTGTCTTTTTCTACAAGATGTGAGTTCCTTTTCAATCTGTGTGGATGTTTTAGCATTGATTCATCCTCAAAGGCAAAATTTCTTTTTCTGAAACTAAGTCTTATTTCTTTGTGTAGTCTATAATGTTTACCTTTTTCTCGTATTTGCTCAATGGTTATTGTGATGCACCTTTTTTGTTTATAGTTTCCTACTTTGATGGGCTTTTTGTGTCACAGAGGTTTTGTAACAACATCGTATGCTATAGTTCATACTTTGATGGGCTTTTATGTTGCTTGCTGCAGGAAAGGAGATTATTACCGGTACCTAGCAGAATTTAAGGCCGGTGATGAGAGGAAAGAGGTTGCTGATCAGTCCATGAAGGCATATCAGGTTTGATCTCTTACTGATAGATCTCCACTGTAGTTACATGCTTGTTTGCTTACCAAGACTCTAAAACTCTAATTTTATCTCTCCATTGCCTTATTTCCCGTTGCAGGCGGCTTCTACTGCTGCAGAGGCTGATCTGCCTCCTACACACCCCATCAGGCTGGGTTTGGCCTTGAACTATTCAGTGTTTTACTATGAAATTCTCAACTCTCCTGAAAGGTTTGCCTCGACCTACTCAGCATTTTACTACAAAAATGTCTTGGGGTGCTTAGTATTTTCTTTCTTTTGGTAGCAAAATTTTTGGAACTTCCTCATGATAATATCTTACTTTTTTCCAGGGCTTGTCACCTCGCAAAGCAAGCTTTTGATGAAGCAATCCATGAACTGGACACTCTCAGCGAGGAATCTTACAAGGATAGCACATTGATCATGCAGCTCTTAAGGGATAACCTGACTTTGTGGACTTCTGACATCCCAGACGATGGTGGTAAGCTGTCTGCTTTCTGCTGTTAAATTTGTCGGCCTCTGCCTCATTAGCACAGTGGAACCATTTCCGCTCCTCATTGTGTTGGCTCTTAAATTCTTTGCAATACCATTGCAATCAATCGGTTGTCTATCTAATACACACTGAATGTAAGCTCATGGATATAGCTAGTAAACTTGCTAAGTACCTAGCTGCCTCCTTAAAAGAATATCCCTGTTCTTTATTGAACATGTTTTGTGGGTGATTTGTTTGTGTTAATGTTGGTCTTACTGATGGCAGAAGAAGGTAAGCTCGAAAAGGGCGGTGGGGGTGAAGATGCTGAGGTTAGTTATCTGTTGAGCTCGTGATGATCGATTTCTTTCCCTTTCCATTAGCATGTCAAACATTTCATTCTCATTGCTATCATGTTGTCCCTTCCTTTGCAGTGAGAGAAGTAAATGGATGGAGGAGCTGGGGTAGTGCGCGGTGTTGGCCATCATATGACTTGGGAGAATGGTTTGTGTCCCTTGTGTGGGTGTTGTTAGTAGTCTGTAGCTCGATTATTCTTTGTTTCTAGAGAAATTGAAGTTCCAAAAGTTTGCACTTTTTTTTCTGTATTTTCTTCTTAATGCTTGGTTTGATGTGTGGGGAGGGGACTACTACTACTCTTTAGGGTTTTAAGCAGCAGCAGCAATTGCTTCTTGTTAAATGCCATTAATTAACCAACTAAAAGATTTGTGTCCAGTTGCTGAAAGTATATTTCTTGTCCTGATTGCTAATTTTAGCATCTACAGTTCTTCTTCTCATTCTCAAACATCCAAACGGATTGTGTATTAGGAAGAATTGTTTTAAAAAGGAAGAAAGAGAGAAGAGCGGGTCAAAATGTTTTACAACCACAGATGAAAAAAAGTTTGTAAGCCAGTGTCTGTAATTTCCTTGTCCTTATATAAACGGAAGCCTCTTCTTCCATCCCAAACAGCCAAGATAATATAATACAATACTTGAACAAAACAATGGAGAAGGTTTTCATTGTAGCATCAGCCCTGATCTGCTTGTTAGGCCTGCTGGGCACGGGCACTGCCGATACCTTCACCGTGGAAGGCAAGGTCTACTGCGACACCTGCCGCACCCAGTTCATCACCAGGATCACCGAGTTCATGCCAGATGCAGTGGTGCGGCTGGAGTGCAAGGATCGCGAGGGCGGGTCGATCACCTTCAGCGCGGACGCGATCTCCGACACGCACGGTGTGTACCACATTCCGGTGCAGGGAGACCACGAGGACGAGATCTGCGAGGTGTTCTTGGTGAAGTCCCCCAGGCCAGACTGCAGCGGGATCCCCAAGCCGGAGAAGAACAAGGAGGATTCGGCCAGGGTCAGCATCACCAAGAACAACGGCATGATCTCCGGGGTCAGGAGGGTCAGCCCCATGGGCTTCTTGATCACCAAGGCTAAGCCCGAGTGCGCGGAGGTCCTCAGGGAACTTGGCATCACCCCTCAAGGCCTCGTCCCATAACTACCTAGTCCATTCCATTAACAAGTAAATCTAAAACTTACGTTACGTATGACGCCAAAACCAAAATGGCTAAAACACACAACCTTTCTTCATTCAATTTCATGTTTCATTTCTGTTTTTATTCGTCGTGATTAAATGTGTTTGTACAAGGAGGATCTGGTATGGTTAATTTCACCGCTGCCTCTCTCAATTACGTACTCTGGATTCATCTCCCTAGTATATATATTCATTCATTCATAAGGAAATTCTTGCTTCTTGTGATGATGACGACGAAGGTGTAAGGAAGTGGTTAAGTGCCATACACGGGCCTGTATAAGATCCAGCATAACCTTCTAATCTAGCCAAATGGTCGTGTGTTCGAATCTTCATGACTCCCAATATTAACAGTTGATTAAGGAACAAGGTATGGTGGGCCTGTGCAAACTTCAAGCCCATGGGTTGGCTTTCGTTTGAGGGGGCCTGTTAGAGAGTAGTATAAGATCCAGCAGAACTTTCTCCCAACAACTCGAGTTATTGGGAGCAACAGGTTTATGACATGGTATCAGAGTCTGGTTTGTCCTTGAGGTCACGTGTTCAAGTCCTCACGACCCCCAATATTAACTGTTGTCTTTCAAGCACATGGTATGGCGGACCTGTGCAAACTTCAAGCCCATGAGTCGGCTTTCGTTTGAGGGGGCGTGTAAGGAAAGCATAACCTTCTCCCAACAACTCGAGTTATTGGGATCAACTGGTTCTTGACATGGTATCAGAGCCTTCTGTGACCGAGAGGTCTTGTCTTCGATTCCCGGTGACCCCCATTCGTTAAGCACATGGTATTCTTGTCTTCAGACCTGTGCAAACTTCAAGCCCTTGTGAGTGGCTTTCCTTAGAGGGGGCGTGTTAGTGTTGTGGTATATGATCCAAGAAGCAACGCACTGTTGCCCGCTCTAGCACTGAGGCTGAATATCGTGCTCTTGCACTGGCTGCCTCTGAGACTGTCTGGCTTCAGAATCTACTCACCGAACTTCATTACACTCTCCCTCAGGCACCGACCATCTTCTGTGATAATCTGGGGGCGATTCACTTCAGCTCCAATCCCGTTTTCCATTCTCGTATGAAGCATCTTGCTCTCGACTATCATTTTGTGAGACAACTGGTCACTTCGAAGGCTCTTCACCTCCGTCACGTGCCTACTGCATCTCAGTTAGCTGATGTTCTCACCAAAGCACTTCCCTCTACTCGATTTTGTCTGTTGCGTTCCAAGATTGGTCTTGCTGACGCGTCGTCCATCTTGCGGGGGCGTATTAGGGAGAATTCCCGATAGTTGTTGTATTACTTGTCCAACAAGTTATCCTTCTCCTACTTGTACTTGTATTCTACAACTCTGTACACATGTATAAATATTTGTCTCCTCAATAATACAATATACAGCTCATTGCAAACCTTACATGGTATCAGAGCCTTCTGTGACCGAGAGGTCTTGTGTTCGATTCCCGGTGACCCCCATTTGTTAAGCACATGGTATTCTTGTCTTCAGACCTGTGCAAACTTCAAGCCCTTGTGAGTGGCTTTCGTTTGAGGGGGCGTGTTAGTGTTGTGGTATATGATCCACGATTGAACCTCTCCCAACAATTCGAGTTATTTGGACCAACTGGTTTATGACACGGTATCAGAGCCTTCTATAACCGAGAGGTCTTGTGTTCAATTCACGGTGACCCCCATTTGTTAAGCACATCGTATTCTTGTCTTCAGACCTGTGCAAACTTCAAGTTCTTGTGAGTGGCTTTCGTTTGAGGGGGCGTGTTAGTGTTGCGGTATATGATCCACGATTGAACCTCTTCCAACAGCTCGAGTTATTGGGATCAACTGGTTCTTGACATGGTATCAGAGCTGGTTTGTCCTTGAGGTCACGTGTTCAAGTCCTCATGACCCCCAATATTAACCGTTGTCTTCAAGCACATGGTATGGCGGGCCTGTGCAAACTTCAAGCCCATGAGTCGGCTTTCGTTTGAGGGGGCGTGTAAGGAAGTGGTTAAGTGCCATACACGGGCCTGTATAAGATCCAGCATAACCTTCTCCCAACAACTCGAGTTATTGGGAGCAACTGGTTCTTGACATGGTATCAGAGCCTCGAACCGAAAGGTCATGTGTTCGAATCTCCACGACCCCCAATATTAACAGTTGTCTTTCAAGCACATGGTATGGTGGGCCTGTGCAAACTTCAAGCCCGTGGGTTAGCTTTCGTTTGAGGGGGCGTGTTAGAGAGTGGTATAAGATCCACGATTGAACCTCTCCCAACAACTCGAGTTATTGGGATCAACTGGTTCTTGACAGAAGGCGGTGAAGATGTGATCATTGTTATTGAATCAAATTAGATTTGAGTCATCGACACACACTAACAAAAATTGCAGTTTGTTTTCATTAACATTTTCGATATCAGCTCATCATGATGAACTCATTCAGAACCTGTTCATAATTTCAAAAAACTTCATTTCGTAATATCCTAACTCTAAGAACGTTGAATCGCCATTGCTTCTTTGAATGAAGGATGTTGTATTGAACCACTAAATGGTAGTGGCATGTCAATGAAGGATGTTGTTCCCCCACTCTTTTCACGATATAAAGATACACAAGGAAAAATGGGCTGGTCAATGAATTCACTTAGGGGTCGTTTGGAAGTTGTGATTGTTAGAGTAGTGTTTGTTGAATACATGTATTGTGCACAGTACAATGTTTGGAAGTGCCAAAATGTAAAACAATGCATAGGTAGGTCCCACCAACAATCACAAAAAATGATGCATTATACAATCTCAACTAAAAGTTGAGATTGTTGTGATTGTTGATTTTAGATTTGTGTCAACTTTTTCTTATTTATATCCCTAATAGTTTTTGTCTTATTCTAAAAGTTGAGGGTAAATGTGACATTTTTCCATAAAAGTAATTTATGTAAATTAATGCATAAAGTAGAATCTCAACAACCAAACATTGTATTGTTAAAATGCATCCATTGTATCAATACATGCATAATGCATTTATATTATGGTGATTCATTACAATGCAACGATTTAACATTCGCAACTTCCAAACAACCCTAGATCACGATTTTGAGTTAGAGTGCAACAAATACAGTGATAAATTATTAACTAACGAGCAAGCTCCACTACAATAAGTAGAAATCATATATGTGGTCAAGACAATCAACCACCATGTCATGTATTCTCAAGCATTTACAAATTATTTTACCTCATGCCATTTAATATCGGGAGCCTGGAGGTAAAAAAAGGCCTAATGGGAGAATGGGCTTTCGTAGCCCAATTTATGAGCCCAATGTTTGTATAGCCCCAAAACGATGTGTAACTGCCTAAACCAAATAAAAGAAGAGAGAATTCTAATTCCAAAGACCGCTTCCAGTCCCCAGGCCCCAGCTATTTGCCGTTAGCCACGCGTCAAGCATCCCGCGTCGATAGGAAATAATTGAACGGCAGCGATCATTCAAGAAACAGACGATTAAAGCAGCCTAAGCTCGAACAGAAGCCGTTAAGCTATTATAAAGGGTGGGCCAATCGATATTCAGTTTTTTTTTTTCACATTCACCAATCCATCTCTCCGGTTTACGATTGGGTTAATTCTCTAAATACAGATAAAATTAAACCAAATTCCTAAACTACCACACTTTTAAAAAAAATTCCCAAAATACCTAAGTTTGGAGTGGTTCGAGTTTGAGGAACTCGAACTACTAACCGGTTCGAGTTTAGGAGACTCGATCTAGTCGTAGATTGATGATATAAGCCTCGAACCATGTGGAGCTGAAGTGGTTCGAGTTCAGTGGACTCGAACCACTCCTTTGAAATTTCCAACAACCTTAACTTTGTGCTCGGTTATCCGATCGTAGCAAACTTTTTTTCATTTCGCATAACTTTTTGAGGACTACAACTTTTATAATAGAAATATTTTCAAATATATGTGAAAAGTGAAAAATAAAGTTAAATGTACTCCCAAACCACCTTATATTAAAAACTATTCCTATTTTGAAAATTTATTCCTAGTAAATGTTGTAGTACTCAAAAAATTATGCAAAACAAAAAAAAACTTTGCGACGTTCGGATTGCGGAGCACAAAATTATGATCCTCCAAAGTTTGACAAATTCGAAAATTTGCTCGTTTATGGGTAGCAAATGACGTTTTCTAGGAAGATAGCCATCCAAAAAATTTCTCGTTTGGAAAAATATTGCTCTTTTGGCAGAAATTCCCTATATATAAAAAATTTCCCGTGCATTCGCCCCGAGAAAATGTCATTTGTTACCCCTAAATGAGCAAATTTTCAATTTTGCCAAACTTTGGAGGATCATAACTTTGTGCTCCGCAATCCGAACGTCGCAAAGTTTTTTTTGTTTTGCATAATTTTTTGAGTACTACAACATTTACTGGAATAAATTTTCAAAATAGGAATAGTTTTAATATAAGGTGGTTTGGGAGTACATTTAACTTTATTTTTCACTTTTTACATATATTTTGAAAATATTTCTATTATAAAAGTTGTAGTCCTCGAAAAGTTATGCGAAATGAAAAAAAGTTTGCTACGATCGGATAACCGAGCACAAAGTTAAGGTTGTTGGAAATTTCAATGGAGTGGTTCGAGTCCACTGAACTCGAACCACTTCAGCTCCACATGGTTCGAGGCTTATATCATCGATCTACGACTAGATCGAGTCTCCTAAACTCGAACCGGTTAGTAGTTCGAGTTCCTCAAACTCGAACCACTCCAAACTTAGGTATTTTGGGAATTTTTTTTAAAAGTGTGGTAGTTTAGGAATTTGGTTTAATTTTATCTGTATTTAGGGAATTAATCCTTTACGATTCCCCTCAATTCAAAGAAGAAACAAGAAAAAGGAAAAAAGAAAAACCTCTGAGAAATTGTCCCTGCTCTGCTCCTCCCCACCAGTCCAAAGAAGGCATGTGCTACGCCTTGAACGAGACGGTGGAGATTTGCAAGAAGGCGGAGCGCTTCGCCGGGGCGTACTACAGAGCCACCGTGGCCGCCGCCATCGGATACACGCGCTACCTTGTCCGGTACGAAACCCGCTACTCCCTCAAGACCGACACCGACACAGTGTACCTGATGGAGGCCGTCGACCCCGACGAGATGCGCCCATTGCCGCCCCAATTCTCCTACGAGAACCGCAAGCTCAACGACCGGGTCGACGCATTCATCGACGGCGCCTGGCGGGTCGGCAGAGTCACCCGCTTCGTCGACCCCAATTTCTACGTCCGGCTCGATCACGACGCCCGCCGGGTGGAGCATCATTGCCCCTTCTACAAAGTCCGCCTCCATCTCGAGTGGCGAAACGAACAGTGGTTCTACTGCCACGACGACTGGTACGCCTGCCCAATTGAATCAATTAATCAACCCCCCCCCCCTAATCTAATGATTAGCGAATTGATTAGAATGGATTCTTGCATTGATCATCTGCCTTTGATTTGAGCGATTGGGGATTGGAATTTTGGGGGGAAGGATAATTATTAGTCAATTCTTGGTCAGTTCTTTAGGGAGCCATTGGCATTTGGCATGGGCATGGGCGTGGCGCTTGTTAGTTTCCCAGTTGACCAGTAGTTTACTTTGTTTCTTTTTTTTTTTCTTTTCCTGCCGAGGGAGTCCGTCAGTCAGGGTACAGAAACCAGAAAAGGTCGAGTCAGATCAGAACCCTCGAAGGACGGGTCGTTAGCCCGCCTGCCTCGAGACTCGAGACTCTAACTTTCTGTTAAGAAGGGCCCAAATCTTTGATTTGAGGTCCAGCCCAGTTTCGGAGCTGATGGGCTAATTTCATTGTGTGTTTTTTCAAATATCGGGGCAGGCCTCAGGTCCAGAATCAGAATCAGGATGGGAATCCGGATCCGCCACAGGCTGACCAGAGTCAAAATAAAAATCAGGGTGGGAATCCAGAACACGAGCAGATTCAGGATCGGACAGATGAAATGTTCCGCTCTGCAGTGGGCCTGCCGGACTATATGATTGGGGGGAGTCTGGATGAGCTTCGCGATCCATCTGGATCTGATGGCGAGGAAGGAAAAAAGCAGCAGGCCCACTGACTAACAGAAGGCACATCCGAGGGGTACATATGGGGCTAGTATGAGATAGGGCCCAATTAGATAGATATGAGGAATTTGGTATATAGCTGTAGTATAGCTCCATCTCCTCATGCCATGTGGGGTTTTTGGTATTGATGGTGATGATTCTGTTTTTTTTTGTTTGTTCTGGGAGCATATAATTCCACATCTACACTTTTTGAGAGCAACAATGTTCAATATACAAAAAAGAAAACTTCTTTTCCAGGTAGTTGAGAGATTGGAATGAGATGTCTAGCTAGCTTATCATCTAGAAGAATAATGTTTCCTTATTGTACAGTTTCTCTTTCTTTGCCTTTTCTTGTAGGTTTTATGTCCAATTCATTGAATGTTTGCATCTGCTTCGAATACGATTCTTTTTTTGTTGCATCTAATTCTGTAATTAGAAGAGAAGGGACAAGAAGCTTTTGGGAAAATTAATAATAAGAAGAAGAGCGAGGTTTGGTTGGGAATTAGATGGTACACGGCAACTCTTCTGTCTTTATAAACTAACTAACTAATAGCAGGGGGATGATTAGTAGGATAATTGGAGTTGAATGTTTCAAATTTGTTTAATTTCCCTAACATTATTATTGCTTTTCATTTGTTTTTAATAATAATGATAATGAAGTCTTACTCGAAGACTTTGTCGCTCATTTGTTGTTGGTGAGCAGGGGAAATTAAGGGGAACCCAACCTCTCAATTGTAAAATATACATATAGGGATAACAAATGATATCATAACGTGCAAGCTTTTTTATTTATAAAAAGGGTATAATGAGCTTGAACTGAAGATGTTTTTTTCCCCTTTTTCGGTCTGAACGCACTGGTTGTATGCTTTTTCAGTTAAACTTTTTGCGCCGTGGAATATGGAAATGTCACATTTTTTTTCTTCTTCCATGACTTATTAATTTTTTGTTTCCAACCAAAAAATATTCTTCTGTTTCCGTTTGATTTGCAGGAGTCAAGTGTCCATCCTATGAACACTTGTCCGTCCCTACTGTTAGAAGGAAAACTTCTCCTAGTCACCAACAGGACAAAAAACTTGAATATAATAATTCTTTGCTTTCATGGATTTTTCAGATATTTGTGTGCGTTATAGATAAATTCGAACAAGTTGTAAACTGGAAATTGTGAATTGTTCATTTTAACAAGTTTTTATGTACTTTATGAGAGTTGTGATAGAGTTGCTCATATGTATAAAATTGAGATGAATATAACGCTTTATTCTATTAAAGTTTTGGAGCATATTGAGATTGGTGTCACTCCCAGATAGGATTAGGAAGGCAAGAGGCCATCGCTGGATAAAAGAAAATGGAAATTTAGTTTGGTTTGGTTGACAAGAGATGGTAGAAAGGGAATTGCAGCCTAATAGGTCTTTCTGTCATATTTACACTTTATAGTATTCGCGTTCATATTAAACATCAAGTTTTTCTAATAAAGAAAAAAAACATAGAAACAAACAGTCCTCTTCTTTGATTTTCTTGGTATCATTTTCTTCATAAACGCCAAAATATGGTTGAAAACTTGAAGCCCAGAAAAGGAAGGAAGGGCTCCTTTGTATATATTTGTACGTAACCCACTTGGTTAGATTAGAGAAACGCTCCCAACTTTTATCGTTGATCACTTAAGCCTTTTTTGTAGTGTGTACAACTGTACATATACATAAAGACAAACGATCGAGTACGTACAAAAACAAAAGTTGATTAGTAGTCTGTCAAGAATTTTACACAACCTGCTCAGCTTTGTTAACTCCTTATTAATTACTGATAAATAAAATCTTACCTCTTACCAAGTCTCCATCAAAGTGCGAAGTTCAAACTCCGATCCCACATCGTTTATCCTACTAAGATTTCGTTGCAGTAAAGGGTTTGAAGCGTAGATTTATCAAAATTTTCATAATAAGAGAGTATCTACATCTTCATTTATGAAAATATTTTTTCCTATTTTATCCGTTTGTTTACTTATTCCACTAAATATAAAATAAATTATCAATATTTTTTTGAGCCCCTCTGATTTTTTATTTTTATTGAATGTAACAATCGCAACTACCAAACAATCATACTTTCATTTTTTACCAACAATTGGTATAGCTAGAATCTTTTAATTGTTTGTAATCTAAAGATTTAGACTTAATTTAAGTTCGTGATTCTGAACTTTAAATTCAAAATTTAAACTCTCATTTTCTGCCTTCTACATTCATATTGAGAGCTGATAAAATAGTGAAAAAATGTCATCATAGTTATCATCACTGCCAGCTTAATTTCGTTGTGATTTGGCTGATTAATTAGGTATATCTAATACGAAACAGAACAAACTTGGATATGGTTAGATTTGTACATCTTTTATAATAATTTGATTAATTTCTTTCCGATATACATGTGATTATGATATGATCACATACATAATAATTTCTAAGCGGAGAATTCAAAGAGAGCGAGGGAGGAAGGAGGGGGGCAAAAAGGGGAATCAATAATTAGTAAGAAACCAAAAACTAGCTAATTTACACACGGTTGACCACCTGAGCCGCACCGCCGCCGCTTGATCGGGAAAACATCCCGAAACCCACCAGCCGCCGCCGCCAATTGCCACTCCTCCACCACCGCCTGAAACGGATGATGAACCCCGCCGGCGGGAGGACTGATCCGGGCGCCGGGGGGCTTGTTCTTGCGGCGCCCGGCGCCGACGGGAACGTTGCGGAGGGCCCCGCCGGCTGTCCAGTAGCGCTGGCAGCCTTTGCAGAAGTGGCGGGGCTGGTTGACATTGTAGTTGTTGAAGTAGCAGAATTTGGTCTCGAGGCTCTTGCACCTAGGGCACGGGATTATCTTGTCTGGCTTCTTGTCCAAGCTCGGCGAATCGCCGTCGCCGTCGCTGCCGCCGTCATCGTGATCCTCCTTTTCGTCGCCGACGTGATGGCTCTCTTCCTTGATGGTTGCTTTTACCGCCGGCACGGCGATGGTCTTTCCAAACAACTTGATCCCCTCTTCTTGGCTAGCCATGTGTTTTGTTGTTTCCTT
This sequence comes from Linum tenue, assembly GCA_946122785.1. Lineage (NCBI taxonomy): Eukaryota > Viridiplantae > Streptophyta > Magnoliopsida > Malpighiales > Linaceae > Linum > Linum tenue. Next base: position 18,167,402 of record CAMGYJ010000007.1, on the reverse strand, counting down.
TTGGAGTTGGGGTTTGGTTATATGGTTTTGTACATGGAAGAGCAAATGGAAGGAAGAGTGAGATGTGTATATATATAGTGAGAGGGAAAAAGGTTGTGTGGAAAAGGAGGGGAGGAGTAGTTTAAGAACATAAGGAGGAGGGAGTTAGCTTTGTTTTTATTCTTTTATTTTGAAAATAAGAAATGTATATTGTTTTGATATTACTAATATTAAGGAAGTAAGGATTTTATTTCTTTATTTAATTTATTGAGAAGGGTTCATGACTAGTTGTTACTTGTTATACAATTTTCTTATAGCTTCCATGATTCAAGCTCAAAATTTATAAAGAAAATTTTATATGTGATGTTTTGAAAAATTGTATTATATATTAAATCGATCAGGTCTCAAATTTAAACCTTCTATCTATTCATGAATGAGACCCATTATCATAGGTTCTAGGCTAGCTTCATACCCTACAAAATTTATGAAATCGACGAATTTATATTTCTAATTGTACTAATAAGTGCTACAAAATTCCCTCAAATTAATATGTGGCGAGAATTAAATTTGGAAAACACAGTTGCATCTCCTACCCCGTGAATCACTCATCGATGAAACAACTTAACATTTAATGGTTAGACTCAAAATTTGACGGATTGTGTGAACGAGGTAGCGATTGAGTGGTAATGCTGATGGTTTTCAGAATGAAACTCCCCCTCATCCACTTCTTTAGTAGCACTTTGTTACAGATTTCTGTAAAAAAAGTAAGATAAATTATGATCGACAGTCTCACGAAAAAATGATTGATAGGGGTTTCTCTTCTTTTACATGATGATTGATAGGGTTTGGTTCGGTAAAGTGCTTCTAAGGTTTCTTTTTTCTCCCTTTGTTTGGGGAGAGATAAGCCGCCAGGTAGAAGGGAAACCGGAAAAAAGGAGTAGGTGGCGTGGAAAAGCTGATGATTGAGCTTTTTTTGTCCACATCATTACTCTACTCCACGACGCTCAAAAAAAAAAAAGAAAAATTACTCTACTCCACATCATCATCGTCTTCTTCTTTAAACTATTATTAACAATAGCCATTCTCCCCTCTTCCTCTTCCTGCAGTTTTGGCTTTGTTGTTTTGCTTCATTAGCAAGGGATATTGGGTAAAAGTCTAGTCCGTGGGCTCCATTTTCTACGTGTATGTCGCGTTACAAAGTGTCAAAGGGCACTTGGAGTATCGCAAAAGGGGAAATGGGGAAAAGGTTAGGAAAGGAATAAGGAAGAGAACAACATCTACACACTGCCCTTAGCTAAGAGCTAGCTGGTTTATACACACTTTTTTTTTTTTGGTTTGGGTTAGAATCAAAGTAGAACCTTGTGCTCACACTTTTCCCTTTCCGACACTGATACCCTCAAAGTTGTGAGTTCTACTAGTACCACTTACTTATTACAAGAGCGATTTCGTTGTTCATTCAGACTTGATTATAATTTTTCTTTTCAATTTAGATGTTTTGTACTTATAAGAAAGGACGACCTCTAGAAGGAAAAGTATGAAGTGTAGACACCACATTTTGTCCGGGCAATTTACTAATTCGAACTACTGATTAAGAGTAGTTGAGTATTCGGTATGTTTTAAATTGACAATAGTCCACTCGTAAACATCTCTATATATGATTAACATTTAGTAAAACTAAGGAATGCTGAGACATCAGAGTTTGTTTTGGACATGGGTCGAGTTGTTAAAATTTGGGCGATTAAACAAATTTAGCGATAGCTAACTCTATTTGCTAAAAATAAAAATTGATTAGTGGATTTGGGACTTAACTTCGAGAACAATTAAAGATAAGGAAATAAGTAATGGTCTTATTAAAATAAATTACAATTTACAAACAACATTACTAAATAAAATTACAAAACTACAAATACAACATTGTTAAGCCAAGTCAATGATAATTATATACAAATAAGATTCAACGATAAAATAAAGTCAACTCTGAAAGTCATACCCAAAATCAATTGTTCTAATTCAATCAAACCGGTTGAACCCAGCCTGAACCAACTCGACCCATACCATCTGAACCAAGCCGGTTCGATCCAACCCAATCTACAACCTACTTACCACTAGAGGGCGGCTCCTACATACCCTCAAAGCCAATTACATGGTGCCACCTCTGCAGTTTTTTACTATAAAAAGAGCCCTTCAGCTCTTGGGAAAAGAGGAGGAAAAAAAACATTCCCTGAACCCTCCTTCTGACAACCGATTCCTTCTGCTCTGCTCCTTCTCCTTCTTCCTCAAAAATTCCAGACAGAAAAGACAGGCCAAAAAACAACTAAAGAACAAAAATTCCACCAACTCTCCTTGTTTTCCCCTGACACCTTCTTCCATCCGTCCTTCCTTCTCCTTCTCCTTCTCCTTCTCCTTCTCCTCTCTTTTCTTTTCTTCTTTTTCCATCTCTTACTCGAAACCAGAACACAAACAGAGGACCAAAAGGCCAAAAGGGACTTAGAGATCCCTCGCCACAAGCATTCCTACCACTACCGCCAATATCAGCAAAAACAGCAAAGGAGGGTCAGAAATATCATCAAACAACAAGTGTAACGGTTGGTACCAAACTAAATTCCAATGATCATCTTTATCATTCATCATCTTAAATCATCTTACTAAGTTATTTTCAAAACCAAAACCAATCAGCCTCAATCAAATTACAACTTTGACCTGTAAACTCCAAAATTAAATCAAGCTCTAATGAACTTCAAGCAAATTACAAGATGGCTAATCCCATCATAATAGGAAAATAAATCAACGAAAAAGATTTAGTTGCTCTCTTTATAAGTTCATCATATTTATGTTCACATATATTTTAGCCTTTGTCATTTACTTCAGTATTTCAATTTAAATGTCTTCTGGTTCTTATCATTCAAGCATATCACGAGTAAAACTATATTTGTTTACTTTCTTTGTCTCATGTTACTTGCTTTCCTTCATTTAGTATACTAAAAAACACATACACCACGCTATCGTCCAAACCATAAGCAATCAAAATCAGTTTTGATATTCACTTTTAACTAACTAAACCCACAAGTTTCCATATCTCTAACATACGACATAAAACCACACATGTATCCATCACCAAAACCCGCATATTTTCACAATCCAGACTTTAAATTTAAAGGATGGTCTCAAAAACCATTTCAGACTCAGTTTGTTAGTTTACAACTCCTGCAAAATTTTAGGTTCAAAAATTGAAACATACCCCAATCTAATCACATTTAACTCATTTTTAATCAATCACCATGAGTACCCTAAATCAAATCCACTAAACACACACCACAAAATTTCAGTTCCAAAACCAAAATAAACTTACCATAGCCGAATTCTCAGAATCAACACCCCCAATATAACCGCCAGACTAGGGCCCAAACAATTTCAAATCTCAAGTATTCAAATCAATCAAGAAATTCGCAAAGCTTCTAAAAATCTCAAGCACTAGCAGGGATTTTTAGGTTACCCACCGAGTTTTTATTACTAAACACAAAATCTGGGTTTTTGAACCACAACACTAAATCAATCAATCCCAAATTCCACATACTATCAAATACCATAAATACACGGAATTTTCCAATACTGAAGCGGAGCATCAGCAAACCAAGCATCGCTTTAAACCCACAATAAAATCAGTTTTCTGGGTTTTAAAATCCCTAACCAGTCTAATTCGAGTTTGGGAAAGATAATACAATAATCCCTTCAGAGCATGAAATCTAACAAAAACAACTAATCATAGTCAAAATCTAAAAAATCAAGAAAACGCCTAAAACTTAGCACGGTTTACCAATTTCAAAAAGCTTACCTCATTTCCGTCGTCCGCCGGCGAAACCTAGATCTGCCGGCAGCGACCATCTTCTACCTTTCGTTCCTCTGCTTCCTTCCCTCACCCATGATTAAAACCCCAAACCTTCAAGAGATAGAACAAAGTCAGATTAGCAATAGACAAAACAAAAATCAAAATCTCAAAACCAAAAACACCCTCAACGCTTACCGTTGGGTTCCACTTTGGTTTTGTCGACACCGGCCAGAGTTACTCCACTCTGTCGCCGGAGGTTTTTTTTTCTCTCCGCACCCTGCAAATTCTGACCGCTAGTCATCCCCGTTTCCTATCATGAACAAAAACCCCCAAAATTCAAATCAAAACAGAAAAGTGAAAACATTCAGAACCCTAAAACCAAAATCAAACCCTTAAAATTCGACATGCAAGTGAGAGAACTTGATCTCACCTTCTTCCACCGTCGCCTACCATCGTCCTGCCCGCTCCGCCGCCGTCCTGGCATTCTTCCATTCTCCTCGGTTTGTTATTAGGAGTGAAGAGATGAGACGTTTCGTTTGTTTCAAGGGTTGAGGTAGAGAGAAGCGACGATTTGGGTCGATTTAGGGGAGCTAGGTTGATTTGTCGTTCTTTGGGAGGTGAGGGACGAACACAAATTGAGAAAGAGAAGGTTCGAGATTGAGAGAGAGGGGAGTTCAGGATTAGGGTTTCTTTCTTCAGATAAGGAAAGGGCGATAGAGAGGGGTGAATAAGGGTGAGCGGCTAGGGTTAGGATTTTCACCATAAAAAACCCCTTAAATACCCAACCCCACTCCTTTAAAACGACCCGAATTGACCCTCAAAACGACCCAGGCGTCGTTTTTATCACCAAAACGACTCGAGAAGTTCAAAATGTCAAACAAAAAATTTAAGTGGCTGCTAGGAATTCGATCGGTTAACCTTAGCGTTGTCACATAACACTAGTCAAGGGCTCAAGGCTTTAACCACTTAAGCCACTGCTTATCTTTCTAACACAATTACATTTCGGTTAAATTTTTACATACGTAATGTACATGTTAAATATATCAGTTCCGTCACTTTTGTTTATCTCGTAGAATTCCATTAAATCCTAGTGCACTATTAATACCTAAACTATAGGAAGGACTTGCTCAATTGCAGAAAAGTTCGTCAACCATATTCATTTCACAAATTTCCTTAATACGAAAGTCATATTCAATAGAACGTGACAATCGTGTAACCAATAAATGATTAAGTCAACACACTAAAAGTATCTTCAAAGAAGAAATGCTATACCTAAACTTACACAATCAATAGAACGTGTAAAGTTTTCTCTTTTAAAACCGATCAACATTTAAAATATATCAATTTCGAACGAACTACGTGGACTTTGATCCCGATTAACTCGGGTACGTAGGCAACCAATAGGTTCGAGTCCAACTAATAAAAAATATTTTCTTTACTTTCTAGATTTTGCGTCAATAGACGGATAATCGAATCATAATAATAAACACCAAACTATTTGAATTCTTTAATTAAATACATAATAATTCGCAAATAATAATACACCCAACTCTTAAAAACTTATCGATTTAAGCAGTACCCATTTGGGGCGTTGTGGGGTGTGAATACACTTCCCCACACGTAACCGTACTCCCGAACGTAGAACAATCTAAAATTCGCAGACCAGAATTCTGGTTTTAATCAAAAAAATTAAAACCGGAAAAGGGTGTTCGACCCACCCTGGAAGCGCGGCCGATGGCGACTCCAAATCGATTCGCGAGCGATACCCCGATCTCGGAAGGGCGGTTGCGACAGTGGCGACTCCGCTGGGGACTATAAAGAGTCGAGCTACGGTAACAAATCGATAAGTCTTTCTTTCCTTCGCTTATGGGTGTTCAATATATTGTCTATGCTTTTAATTTATCTTGTATTTAATTATTTGCATTCATTCATAAAAGCTCTATACCCGAGCTATCCCTTTAGAAAGTGAAAGGAGTAGCGTGACTTCTACAATAGTAGGGGAATAACGTGAAACTTTCTAACCAAGTTGAACTCAAATCCGAGGTTGATTTGAGGTATCTGGCTAACTCGAAAGAGTTATAGTTGGGTACAACTTGGGAGCCAATTCTTAGGAACTTCTCACCCAGCATATAGTCACCTTATAAAGCCGTCCAAAACTTATCCAAGAGCCCACCTTAAACCTCATAGTTAAATCATCCACCAACCCTAGGTTTATCTAATCGGTGTCATGTTTCTTATACTTTTGATGTATGTTTGCTTATAACATGATAAATTATGCTTTATCAGTTATTCATAAATTATGTGGGTCAATTATACGCAAAATTTTTTTTTCTAATCTTTGATTATCATTCTCCATTTATCCATTGAGTAATTATCAATGGAATTTCACAAATATTCATGCATCTGCCAGAAAACATCTTGCATAGGCATATTCACACCATTTCGCATGATTATCATATATTCATCTCATTTATCAACATGGCAGAATTTAACCATAATAAATCAAGAATTCTCTAAAATTGTTCATCCACGAGGATAAAGTCAACCCCTTTGTACCAGATCCAAGGTTGTGCTAATTCTAGAAGAAATTCGATGACAGCAAAAGAAGTCAACGATACCTGGAAAACAAATGAACTGAAAAGTTGCTATGATCACAAGGAATCTATCAGAAATTTCGAAGAAATTATTCGTTCAAACATCAATAACCCATGCCCAATCACGGAGTTCAGTAAGCCTTTAGAGCTTGATTTGAAGATGATGTAGCCCCGCATAATCAAATAAATGCGAGAAACTTCACCATATTGAAGAAATGTACCAGCACTTGCTTCATACTAAGGAATAAAGAGTTATTTGTATTTCCATATGTTTGGGACATTGTGTAATTGTTACCAATCTTGATTTAGTACCTTGCATTAATGATTCGTCTTTTTCAAATGATGATAATCTCTTCCAAATATTTAAAATAGACTTTTCTTCTAAAAAATGGAAACCTTAAAATGCATTCCATGTTTTCGAGTTAAGCCATGAGATTTTCATATTAAGTCAATATAAGCACCCCACTGGTGTCAAGTGATTATAAATACTTTGTCGGTGTCAAGAATTTTGCAACCCACAAATATTCAGAGAGTGCACACCCTACTAGTGTCGAGATTTTGAGCACCCCACTAGTATTGAGAGTGTAAACACCCCACTAGTGTCCACAAATTATATGAGCTAAATAGTTGAAGGGTGTAATGAGGATACGACATCAGGCTACTCGTAGAAAGCTTGTCACAACCAGATCCGATCTTCTCCATCAAAGCATGGCTCAACCAGAAAGGAGGTTGAGTAGCCAAATCATGGTCCATAAGCATCGATATGCCGACATCATAATAGCCAATTTCTCTCAAAGCCCTAACGGCCATAAGATTGAGGAGGTTGGATGATCTAATTAGACAAACTCACATCATCACTTGAGTTTGTAAGGATACAAATAGCCTCGTTGTCGTCCAAATGCTTAATTCCTAAATCCGATTTGTTAGATATTCAAGTAGAGAAAGCATCCGAACAATACATGTCGGCATAAGATATCTCTCTTCTCAAGAAAGGAATGACCAATTTGCCTAGTCAACAAGGAATACTCACAAAGATCGATATATCGACAAATATCCTAAATCATTGGTGCTCGTGCACAAAAATAGAAGAGTCAAAATGACAACATGTAGGGGGCATTACAAAGCCAAGTAAGTCCCACACACAAAGAAAAAGAGCAAAAAAAATTTCAAAAAGGAAAGAAAAAGAAAATCAAGATAAAAAGAAAAAGCTCGTGGGACTTACACGTTAGATACCCCCTCACAAGCACTTTGAAGTCATAATTACTCAAACTAGTCCGAGTGGAGGTTATTTACTACCTTTTCTAAAAGGCCAAAAGGATGATTTGAGTCTACCGTCGACATGGTCACAAGAGCGATGTAGATTCATTCTCTCAATCAACCTTATCTACACACTCATGCGGGGCTAGTCATCAAATTAATCACCTCTCGAAATGAAGGGTATTCTTCTGCCAAGCCTGAAGAAATGACTCAAGTAAACTCGAATAGGACGGGGCTCCCAAACAAGAATGTCTGCCTAGTCTAAATTCTACCCATAATCATCCTCATTATCCATCAACTGAACTTTCACTTTGAAGATAAACAAGAACCACCATGATAACAAAGACTTCAACATCCATGCTTGCGCCACACAAGTGTCTTCAACATTCATTATTTGGATTACCAATGAGATGTCGAAGCTTGTATCATACCAAGATCTCCTTATCCATCCTTTCGAGGTCAAGCAAGGATCTCGACAAGTGAGAAGATTTTCATAATCCAGCTTCTACTAAAATGACCTCAGTTACTTCGCTACTCAAGCTTACCCCTCAAAACCAAAAGTCCAAGACATTGGGGGCAACATGTTCCAAAATATACCCACAATATTCCCAAGAAGAACACCATTTTCATGGAAAATGAGACTTCATCAACGTATATTTCTTTTATCCCTCAGTTAACGTCATACTTTGGGGGCAAGCCAGATCTCTCAGCAAAAACCTTACACGAGACCTCTTACCATTAGAGTCATACTAGACAAGAGCTCCTTTCATGACATTCGAGAACTTTTACCACAGGACCATACAAAGATCACCCATTCTCTCTATGATCAGTCTCTACCTCAGCACATTTAACCATCAACATTGTGACCAGAATCTTGATAGCAGTCGAAGTGTCGTATACTCGGAGCACCCATAGGAATGAGTGTGAGCGAAATTGAGCGTGAGAGTGAATGAAAGTGAGGGCTTATGAATATTCTCATGGCATGGCTTATAAAAAACAAATTTTAAACAATGTGGCAATAACCACATGATAAATTATTTTTCTCAAAATTGCACACACTTCCCTCAATCGAGGCTTTGGTTTCTAAAAATCAGGTTCCCATTATACATTTTCAAACAAGATTTTTCAAACATTGTTTGCATTCGTCTTAAATCAAGATTGGCAAAAGTTACGCTTTATTTCAAAGAGTGAAAGCAAGTAACATCTTCCCGGGGGCAAATGGTGTGACCCAACAAAGAAAGAAGTTCAAATGCTCATAGTGGGTTTCCTTACTCTCCAAATCATGAGTAAACAAGAAATCTCAGAGATCTTGAATCACTCTGTTCAAGCTATCCTGCTATTAAGTCAACTCATCCTTAAAGCAACTTTCCTATAAGGAGCTCATGACTACCAATTTACCATGATTACTCAAGAGTGAGAAGATATGTGGAACCCTAGCTTGAGAAACAAGCAACCCAACAGTTGGCACCAATGGGACATACCACAAGATGAAAGTGCACAACAGATCATGGGATACAACTTGATGTGGCCTTGAAGATGGATAATTTGAAATTCTCACAAGTCCAATACTCAATCTTCTCACTAATTCGTTGTGAGATTTCCATATACTCTTCACCAATTGGAGGAACGGGTCGATCGACTATCCTCTCATGGCCTATTATGTGGCTCACACCTTCCAGCGAAGTCAATCAAACATATCTTGTAAAACCGACATCAACAAGACAATACCCAGAGATGATAAATTCCTCTTAGCCAAGCACAACGTACTCGCCTAGCAAGAATATCAATCAAACTAAATGAGCACATTATCGCGACACCACCATGGTACAAAAGCCTCCTACAAATCAACCTACCAAACACAACTCATGAACAAGAAGATCATACGACTAACACATCAGCCACTCAAGCACCGATGTCTAAGGTGGAGAAAGTAGAGGACCAACCTTTCAGTAGTCCCCCAAAATGACATGCCTTAGGATCAGTGAGGAGACAAAGAGGAGATACTAGATGGCAAACCCAATACCTTGCGATAATGGCTCACACCGAAGGGAGAAAGTACCCACCGGCGACACCCATGCTACTCCAGCACCACCAAAACTATAGATCACGTTCACTAAAAGGGACAATGACATAGTTCTTTGTGGATGATCGATTTAAGAGAATCCTCGATGTATAATAGATAAACCATGAGGAGCAATCGTACTCTTTCATACGCATACTCTTCAAAACATCATCATATGACTTATCATACAACATTTTATCGAATGCACTTCATATCATATCATTCATTAAATGACTAGCTTCAAGGAATTCACAGCCAAAGTAAATATCAATCAGGCAAACCCTTTCAACAACATTTCGAATCACGACATTACATCATGTCATACAACATCTTGCATTTTCCCGCCATTCGATGCTCCAACTCAGGTCCTACCGCCAAGAATAACTAAAAAAAACCAACTCAGGCCCTACCGCCACGATACCTAAATACCAACTCAGGTCTTGCCGCCAAAATACATAATACCAAACACAGGCCCTACTGCCAAGATACCTAGAAGCTAACTTAGGCCCTGCCGCCATGAAAAACAAACCAGATTATACCGCCGCGAAAAAATTCCAAGTCAGTCTACACCTCATAAAAATAGAAATCCAAATTAGGCTATATCACACTCTTTCTCTCACATGTTTTTCATAACACGACATTATCATTCATTAACATTACTCATGATTATCTCACAAAACACTCTCATACTCATTATCACCATGCATTAAAATGTCTAGCATGTCATATCCCGGACAACCCCAGAGCTTTGCAGTCAATAATATTTAGCATGTCTTACCCCGAACAATTTGATTGCCTTGTCAGTACAAATGTCTAGCGTGTCATATCCCGGACAACCCTATCGCATTGCCATCAACAAATGTTCAGCCCGTCATATCCCGAACAACTTGATTGCATTGTAAGAAAATGTCTAGCGTGTCATATCCCGGACAACCATCGCATTGCCATCAACAATTGTTCAGCCCGTCATACCCTGAACAACGTGATTGCATTTTTCATTCAATTTGTTCAACGTATTATATCTCGAACAACTTGAGTGCTTTCTTATACCATCTTTCAATTTGTTTAGCTAGTTTTACCCCAAACAACTTGAATGTGTCGTCATCATCAAACAATCAACCCATCCCTAACACTGTCAAAATTTGGTGTCCTAAAATGAACTTTGTATACCTCTCAAATACCGAGAGATATACAAGGGGGGCAACTGTAGACACCACATTTTGTCCGGGCAATTTACTAATTCGAACTACTGATTAAGAGTAGTTGAGTATTCGGTATGTTTTAAATTGACAATAGTCACTCGTAAACATCTCTATATATGATTAACATTTAGTAAAACTAAGGATGCTGAGACATCAGAGTTTGTTTTGGACATGGGTCGAGTGTTAAAATTTGGGCGATTAAACAAATTTAGCGATAGCTAACTCTATTTGCTAAAAAATAAAAATTGATTAGTGGATTTGGGACTTAACTTCGAGAACAATTAAAGATAAGGAAATAAGTAATGGTCTTATTAAAATAAATTACAATTTACAAACACATTACTAAATAAAATTACAAAACTACAAATACAACATTGTTAAGCCCAAGTCAATGATAATTATATACAAATAAGATTCAACGATAAAATAAAGTCAACTCTGAAAGTCATACCCAAAATCAATTGTTCTAATTCAATCAAACCGGTTGAACCCAGCCTGAACCAACTCGACCCATACCATCTGAACCAAGCCGGTTCGATCCAACCCAATCTACAACCTACTTACCACTAGAGGGCGGCTCCTACATACCCTCAAAGCCAATTACATGGTGCCACCTCTGCAGTTTTTTACTATAAAAGAGCCCTTCAGCTCTTGGGAAAAGAGGAGGAAAAAAAACATTCCCTGAACCCTCCTTCTGACAACCGATTCCTTCTGCTCTGCTCCTTCTCCTTCTTCCTCAAAAATTCCAGACAGAAAAGACAGGCCAAAAAAACAAACTAAAGAACAAAAATTCCACCAACTCTCCTTGTTTTCCCCTGACACCTTCTTCCATCCGTCCTTCCTTCTCCTTCTCCTTCTCCTTCTCCTTCTCCTCTCTTTTTCTTTTCTTTCTTTTTCCATCTCTTACTCGAAACCAGAACACAAACAGAGGACCAAAAGGCCAAAAGGGACTTAGAGATCCCTCGCCACAAGCATCCTACCACTACCGCCAATATCAGCAAAAAACAGCAAAGGAGGGTCAGAAATATCATCAAACAACAAGTGTAACGGTTGGTACCAAACTAAATTCCAATGATCATCTTTATCATTCATCATCTTAAATCATCTTACTAAGTTATTTTCAAAACCAAAACTCAATCAGCCTCAATCAAATTACAACTTTGACCTGTAAACTCCAAAATAAATCAAGCTCTAATGAACTTCAAGCAAATTACAAGATGGCTAATCCCATCATAATAGGAAAATAAATCAACGAAAAAGATTTAGTTGCTCTCTTTATAAGTTCATCATATTTATGTTCACATATATTTTAGCCTTTGTCATTTACTTCAGTATTTCAATTTAAATGTCTTCTGGTTCTTATCATTCAAGCATATCACGAGTAAAACTATATTTGTTTACTTTCTTTGTCTCATGTTACTTGCTTTCCTTCATTTAGTATACTAAAAAACACATACACCACGCTATCGTCCAAACCATAAGCAATCAAAATCAGTTTTGATATTCACTTTTAACTAACTAAACCCACAAGTTTCCATATCTCTAACATACGACATAAAACCACACATGTATCCATCACCAAAACCCGCATATTTTCACAATCCAGACTTTAAATTTAAAGGATGGTCTCAAAACCATTTCAGACTCAGTTTGTTAGTTTACAACTCCTGCAAAATTTTAGGTTCAAAAATTGAAACATACCCCAATCTAATCACATTTAACTCATTTTTAATCAATCACCATGAGTACCCTAAATCAAATCCACTAAACACACACCACAAAATTTCAGTTCCAAAACCAAAATAAAACTTACCATAGCCGAATTCTCAGAATCAACACCCCAATATAACCGCCAGACTAGGGCCCAAACAATTTCAAATCTCAAGTATTCAAATCAATCAAGAAATTCGCAAAGCTTCTAAAAATCTCAAGCACTAGCAGGGATTTTTAGGTTACCACCGAGTTTTTATTACTAAACACAAAATCTGGGTTTTTGAACCACAACACTAAATCAATCAATCCCAAATTCCACATACTATCAAATACCATAAATACACGGAATTTTCCAATACTGAAGCGGAGCATCAGCAAACCAAGCATCGCTTTAAACCCACAATAAAATCAGTTTTCTGGGTTTTAAAATCCCTAACCAGTCTAATTCGAGTTTGGGAAAGATAATACAATAATCCCTTCAGAGCATGAAATCTAACAAAAACAACTAATCATAGTCAAAATCTAAAAAATCAAGAAAACGCCTAAAACTTAGCACGGTTTACCAATTTCAAAAGCTTACCTCATTTCCGTCGTCGCCGGCGAAACCTAGATCTGCCGGCAGCGACCATCTTCTACCTTTCGTTCCTCTGCTTCCTTCCCTCACCCATGATTAAAACCCCAAACCTTCAAGAGATAGAACAAAGTCAGATTAGCAATAGACAAAACAAAAATCAAAATCTCAAAACCAAAAACACCCTCAACGCTTACCGTTGGGTTCCACTTTGGTTTTGTCGACACCGGCCAGAGTTACTCCACTCTGTCGCCGGAGGTTTTTTTTTCTCTCCGCACCCTGCAAATTCTGACCGCTAGTCATCCCCGTTTCCTATCATGAACAAAACCCCCAAAATTCAAATCAAAACAGAAAAGTGAAAACATTCAGAACCCTAAAACCAAAATCAAACCCTTAAAATTCGACATGCAAGTGAGAGAACTTGATCTCACCTTCTTCCACCGTCGCCTACCATCGTCCTGCCCGCTCCGCCGCCGTCCTGGCATTCTTCCATTCTCCTCGGTTTGTTATTAGGAGTGAAGAGATGAGACGTTTCGTTTGGTTTCAAGGGTTGAGGTAGAGAGAAGCGACGATTTGGGTCGATTTAGGGGAGCTAGGTTGATTTGTCGTTCTTTGGGAGGTGAGGGACGAACACAATTGAGAAAGAGAAGGTTCGAGATTGAGAGAGAGGGGAGTTCAGGATTAGGGTTTCTTTCTTCAGATAAGGAAAGGGCGATAGAGAGGGGTGAATAAGGGTGAGCGGCTAGGGTTAGGATTTTCACCATAAAAAACCCCTTAAATACCCAACCCCACTCCTTTAAAACGACCCGAATTGACCCTCAAAACGACCCAGGCGTCGTTTTTATCACCAAAACGACTCGAGAAGTTCAAAATGTCAAACAAAAAATTTAAGTGGCTGCTAGGATTCGATCGGTTAACCTTAGCGTTGTCACATAACACTAGTCAAGGGCTCAAGGCTTTAACCACTTAAGCCACTGCTTATCTTTCTAACACAATTACATTTCGGTTAAATTTTTACATACGTAATGTACATGTTAAATATATCAGTTCCGTCACTTTTGTTTATCTCGTAGAATTCCATTAAATCCTAGTGCACTATTAATACCTAAACTATAGGAAGGACTTGCTCAATTGCAGAAAAGTTCGTCAACCATATTCATTTCACAAATTTCCTTAATACGAAAGTCATATTCAATAGAACGTGACAATCGTGTAACCAATAAATGATTAAGTCAACACACTAAAAGTATCTTCAAAGAAGAAATGCTATACCTAAACTTACACAATCAATAGAACGTGTAAAGTTTTCTCTTTTAAAAACCGATCAACATTTAAAATATATCAATTTCGAACGAACTACGTGGACTTTGATCCCGATTAACTCGGGTACGTAGGCAACCAATAGGTTCGAGTCCAACTAATAAAAAATATTTTCTTTACTTTCTAGATTTTGCGTCAATAGACGGATAATCGAATCATAATAATAAACACCAAACTATTTGAATTCTTTAATTAAATACATAATAATTCGCAAATAATAATACACCCAACTCTTAAAAACTTATCGATTTAAGCAGTACCCATTTGGGGCGTTGTGGGGTGTGAATACACTTCCCCACACGTAACCGTACTCCCGAACGTAGAACAATCTAAAATTCGCAGACCAGAATTCTGGTTTTAATCAAAAAAATTAAAACCGGAAAAGGGTGTTCGACCCACCCTGGAAGCGCGGCCGATGGCGACTCCAAATCGATTCGCGAGCGATACCCCGATCTCGGAAGGGCGGTTGCGACATGAAGGTTTCATCAAGTACTCTTTTCCCATCATCAAGTACTTTTGATCGAAAAGTAATATAATTTTTGGTACTCTTTCCCATTCGTTTATAGGGATCAAATCCTATAAGATCAAATCTACTATGTGGACTTAAAACGAACAATTCGATCTTTAGAAATGATAATTAACTCTGTCATTGCGTATTTTTATGCTTCAGAGATAACAAGTTGAGCTAGTATTACCAAGTAACAACCTCATTCGAAAAAAAAAAAATCTATTTCTAGGCGAACGTAACAGAGCATCAAGTTATGCCATTAGTCAGTAATAGTCGACACATGCTCACTGCATATGATTAACAAATATTTCAAAAAGTACATTTGATTTTCACCCAGCGAAAATTTTATTTTCTAGCTTCATTTATTTATTTATCCATTCATAAATGAAAATATATGTGTTATCCAGTCCTCGTGGCCATGAACATAAAAGCAAAGCCACTAGTGAGATAAAATGAAAGCTAAGTTGAGATGAAGAAAGTTGATTAAAAAGCCATGAGATATGCCTTTTGTGGGGAGAAAAAATGAGCACTTTCCCACTTTCCTTATTTATATGCCTTTTAAAGTGGATTATTTTTGCCTTTATACTTTATACTTTTTGCTTTTCCTTCCTTTTTCTTCCCCCAATCTTTCATGGGTGTATTATGCCTTCTTCTGGTAAGCAATCTTTTTAGCAGCATAACATCATAATCGTGACTTACAGGGGAGAATTAGAATCTAATAGTATTTACTCGAACTGATGAAATATATCTATTTGGACTTTTAGATTAATGGAATTGAGTTTGAGAATCTTTTACACGCTCTGATTTAATTCGATTGGATAAGTGTAACTAACTTTGTTCCAATCATACCCAGCTTTGCATCGGTGTTTTATGCCAAAAGCAATTAATTAAATTGTTTTATGACTGTGCCAAAGAAAGTGGACGAAAAATGTAAAGGAAAAAGTCTATGAGGGTCATTGGTCGACATTAAATAGTTGGCGGCAATGTTTGTGGGTCGGACCCTTTCGTTCTTTTCCAAAATTTGGATACAATGGGATGGGATGGGATGGGATGGGATGGGATGGGTAGGGTCGGGTGCGGGTTTACCCTATATCAATTTCTAACTCGTCGGGTAGAGTCTTCTAAAATACCCGATCAAATAACTATTGGGTATGAAAATTATATAATCATACCCTATCCACCTGGTAACCACGGGGTATTCGGGTAACCAGGGTACAAATCCTAAACTATGAACTTATACACATATATGCACATACATATTGTTGTCCATTAAAAATTCTCAATACTTGTAACTGTTATAGTTTCAACAATCCACACAAATAAAAACAGCAAACACATAATAATTGTTCTGGCTTCTAGTCTTCTACAATCCACACAAACATTATAATCGTCTACATCTTCATCATCAATAATGGTAGCTAAACAAAATTTCTCAAGGGAAATTTATCCTATGGTTAGCGGGGCGGGTATTATCGATTACCATACCCGTACCCTACCCTTTATTTTAAAATCGGGTATTACCCGTACCCGCCCCTTAACCCGTCAAAGCGGGTAATTACCCTCGTTGACCGGTTACGGTCGGGTAGAGTACCCATGGTTACGGGTTGGATTGACATCCCTAGATGGGATGGGATGAGATGGGATGCTTACTTACAAGGTTAATGTGCCTTCCTTTGTTGTTAACTTTATTAAGAAAATGATGACAACTTTTGGACGAAAATTCAAATTAATGGATTTCTTTTATTTTTATTAAGAAAATGATGGCAACTTTAGTTGCTTAATGGTTACTTTTTTTTGGTTAATGTGGTATTCCAAAACAGCTCTTTGGGTTGGGTGTTTTCCTTTTCTTTTTCTATTGCTTTCCCTTTCTTTATTTGACCGGCTTTTAAGTTTTAATAGCCTTTTCCAAATGTATGTAGGGTTACAAATGAACAAATTGCTATCAATTAGTTTGGTGTTTTTATAAGGAAAAAGACGTTCGATTGGTAGTTTAACAAGTTGATTTGCAAGTTAGCTCGTCAGTTGTAAATGAGTCAATCTTGATCTAGATCTTATCAAGCTGCAAGTCGTGCAAGCTAACTCGATTTGCTGGCTTGTTTGAGTTTATCTCGTGAAGTAGGTTGACTTTGTGACTCGTTGAGAGCAGCTCTCCAGCGAAATCTTTTATAGGTTACGAGTTGACTGATAGTGTAGCTAAAAGAGCTTAACTCTATAGAGCTTCATTTTTCTTACTATGACTCGTAAATTAATTAGATTATTTTATAATTCACACAATAACTTGATTTGATTATTTATAAGAATAGCATTTGTAATAAATTGAATAAGTTTTAAAAGCTATTAGTAAGCCCCAACTAGGAAGCTCCAATTAATCTCGTGAAGTAGGTTGACTTTGTGACTCGTTGAGAGCAGCTATCCAGCGAAATCTTTTATAGGTTACGAGTTGACTGATAGTGTAGCTAAAAGAGCTTAACTCGACAGAGCTTCCAATTTTCTTACTATGACTCGT
This sequence comes from Linum tenue, assembly GCA_946122785.1. Taxonomy (NCBI): domain Eukaryota; kingdom Viridiplantae; phylum Streptophyta; class Magnoliopsida; order Malpighiales; family Linaceae; genus Linum; species Linum tenue. The sequence goes on along the minus strand of CAMGYJ010000007.1, from coordinate 18,149,864 downwards.
AAATTAATTAGATTATTTTATAGTTCACACAATAACTTGATTTGATTATTTATAAGAATAGCATTTGTGTAATAAATTGAATAAGTTTTAAAAGCTATTAGTAAGCCCAACTAGGAAGCTCCAATTAATCTCGTGAAGTAGGTTAACTTTGTGACTCGTTGAGAGAAGCTCTCCAGCGAAATCTTGTATCGGTTACGAGTTGACTGATAGTGTAGCTAAAAGAGCTTAACTCGATAGAGCTTCCAATTTTCTTACTATGACTCGTAAATTAATTAGATTATTTTATAGTTCACACAATATCTTGATTTGATTATTTATAAGAATAGCATTTGTGTAATAAATTGAATAAATTTTAAAAGCTATTAGAAGCCCCAACTAGGAAGCTCCAATTAATTTCGCGAAGTAGGTTGACTTTGTGACTCGTTGAGAGAAGCTCTCCAGCGAAATCTTTTATAGGTTACGAGTTGACTGATAGTGTAGCTAAAAGAGCTTAACTTGATAGAGCTTCCAATTTTCTTACTATGACTCGTAAATTAATTAGATTATTTTATAGTTCACACAATAACTTGATTTGATTATTAATAAGAATAGCATTTGTGTAATAAATTGAATAAGTTTTAAAAGCTATTAGTAAGCCCCAACTAGGAAGCTCCAATTAATCTCGTGAAGTAGGTTGACTTTGTGACTCGCTGAGAGCAGCTCTTTAGCGAAATCTTTTATAGGTTACGAGTTGACTGATAGTGTAGCTAAAAGAGCTTAACTCGATAGAGCTTCCAGTTTTCTTACTATGACTCGTAAATTAATTAGATTATTTTATCGTTCACACAATAACTTGATTTGATTATTTATAAGAATAGCATTTGTGTAATAAATTGAATAAGTTTTAAAAGCTATTAGTAAGCCCCAACTAGGAAGCTCCAATTAATCTCGTGAAGTAGGTTGACTTTGTGACTCGTTGAGAGCAGCTCTCCAGCGAAATCTTGTATAGGTTACGAGTTGACTGATAGTGTAGCTAAAAGAGCTTAACTCGATAGAGCTTCCAATTTTCTTACTATGACTCGTAAATTAATTAGATTATTTTATAGTTCACACAATATCTTGATTTGATTATTTATAAGAATAGCATTTGTGTAATAAATTGAATAAGTTTTAAAAGCTATTAAAGCCCCAACTAGGAAGCTCCAATTAATTTCGTGAAGTAGGTTGACTTTGGGAGGGACTCGTTGAGAGCAGCTCTCCAGCGAAATCTTTTATAGGTTACGAGTTGACTGATAGTGTAGCTAAAAGAGCTTAACTCGATAGAGCTTCCAATTTTCTTACTATGACTCGTAAATTAATTATTTTATTTTATAGTTCACACAATAACTTGATTTAATTATTTATAAGAATAGCATTTGTGTAATAAATTGAATAAGTTTTAAAAGCTATTAGTAAGCCCCAACTTGGAAGCTCCAATTAATCTCGTGAAGTAGGTTGACTTTGTGACTCGTTGAGAGCAGCTCTCCAGCGAAATCTTTTATAGGTTACGAGTTGACTGATAGTGTAGCTAAAAGAGCTTAACTCGATAGAGCTTCCAATTTTCTTACTATGACTCGTAAATTAATTAGATTATTTTATAGTTGACATAATATATTGATTTGATTATTTATAAGAATAGCATTTGTGTAATAAATTGAATAAGTTTTAAAAGCAATTAGAAGCCCCAACTAGGAAGCTCCAATTAATTTCGTGAAGTAGGTTGACTTTGTGACTCGTTGAGAGCAGCTCTCCAGTGAAATCTTTTATAGGTTACGAGTTGACTGATAGTGTAGCTAAAAGAGCTTAACTCGATAGAGATTCCAATTTTCTTACTATGACTCGTAAATTAATTAGATTATTTTATCGTTCACACAATAACTTGATTTGATTATTTATAAGAATAGCATTTGTGTAATAAATTGAATAAGTTTTAAAATCTATTAGTAAGCCCCAACTAGGAAGCTCCAATTATCATAAAATTGTCATTTGTGGCGTGAACTAGTCAATATAACAAATATGGCCTGACTATTTTTCCGTCATCGTTGACCGCAATAGACCGTTGTAACTTAACGGTTTGATAGTTTACTGCGTATGTGGCGGCCGACATGGCTTTTGCCTCATTTGTTTATTAACGAAAATATCCATGTCATTTAATAAAATCAGAAAAAGGAGTGCAAAGTTAAACCCGAACCGCGGTAAGTGAGAAACATTATCGACTTTCCCTTTCTTATTCGTAGAGAGAGAAACACCATCGACGATAAGAACCCTAATCGGCGATTTGGTGAAGTTGATCTGCTCCAGCACTGGGTTCCTTGATTCGCTGCGGGCGAATGATGTCAGAAACCCGAACCATGAGCGGTGGCCTCTATCGCCGGCGGGCACTGCATCTTCTTCGCATGACCAAGCTCAAGCACCGACCTCCATCGCCATCGCCGAACCTATCGAGAATCAACTCTAGGAGCTTTCTGTGTGGTGGAATCGTGGTCGTGGAGGGAGTCCAGCATGCCTTGTCAAGTAGGAGCAGCCGTCAATGGGAAATTTCTAGGGTTACATTTGCGAAGGTAATGTTCTGTTATAGATGGGTAGGAGGTATATGAAGGGCGAATGGTTGGTGGAGAGTAAATGGGAAGTAAATGTGGTTTTGAAAGGTTGAATTCAATAGTGTGAATCATACAGAGGGGTAAAGGAGCAGCTACTAGTGGGGATTGTAGGTACTTCAAGGACCACGAAGATTCCCTGGAAAAGGTCAAACTTCAAGGACCACGAAGCTGTTGTGAAGACGAGTTTGACCTTCTAGGTACTCTAAAACAAAGGTGAAACACCCTGATCCTTTTAAACAACCGAAATAATCATGGCCCCGGAGCCGGTTAAAAACAAAGCTTAAAATTCAAATACAACTTAAACATTCCCAAGAAAAACGTCAAATGCAATGCACTAAACACGTGGGCAAAACTCAAATGCATAGTTAATAAACCTCAACCTTTGAAACTCCAGTTATACTCATAATCATAAACACAACTGACTAAACAAACTATAACTCCTTGCTTAGCTCCTTGACATCTCGTCAATGCTGGTGCGCTGCTCGCCTTGTCCTGCATCTTCTCGAAAACCACGTCGGATAACCCTTCCTCAACCTGGTGAGTGAGAAGGGGCCAGTCTCGTCGTTACTTCCTAAGGTCTTGCCCTAAGCAACCTCCTTACTAAAACACATTATTAGCGTTTCCTTTCCTTAGATGAAAGCCGTTCTCACTTTCATCCTTAATAACTCATTTCAACTTTAACTCATAGATGTTCTCAACTTTTATCCTTAAATCATAGAAGTTCTCTGCTACTACCTTAACTTATATACTTATTACTAGGGAATCACCGCGTTACGTATCGCCGTCCGGTGTCCCTATCCTCAAGGCAATGGTACTGCGCTACGTATCGTCGTCCAGTCCATGCCCGGTCAACTACTGCGTTACGTATCGCCGTCCATTAGTGACCCGACCATCTACCGCGTTCAGTAGTGGCCCAACTGCCCGGGGGTTCAGTTACCATACATCCACACATTATAACATACATTCACATTCACAAGCACAACGCGTGCCTCCACCTTAAGTAGGCGGTGGGATGCCTCATACACATAATCGTGCATAACTCAAAAATTAACTAGCATAACTTGAAATTAACGACATAAACTAAAAGACCTCGACGGAGATTTTATCCCCTTTACACTCACCTCGAATCCATCGAAGCCGACTCTGATTCTACTCTAAAAATTCCATGACCCACTCTCATTAAATTCTCCTTGTTCCCACAATTCCATAGACGCCGACGGTACTTCATTTGTACACCAAATTATCGAGTTATGGCCAAAATAAACCTTCTGTCAGTTCTCAAAATACCATGTATCGGTTTCGTAATTTTCTAGTCAACACCATGAACTCTGACCTCTATGGAAAATTACAATTATGGTCCAAAAACTTTTTGAATTGCCAACAATGGTACCTGAACTATCCGATTTGCGTCATAAACTTTCGAGGCTTGTATCTTCCTCGTCGGTCGTCCAAAGTCGATTCCGTCAAGACCGGGATACTCCTGAGATCGTACTCTTCGCAACCGTACCCATCTTTTCAAGAATGGCCGGACTCGACTATTCCGGTACCGCCGACGTACTTTCCGACGAGGCGCCCAATTCCTTTCCGTCAACACCATGATTAGCTATACAGACAAATACCAGCTTGGAATCGCAATGAAGTCATCGTTTCTTACCTCTAGAGCGTCCGACGTTGAGCAATATTTGCGTTGTCGGGGCTGCTTGGCGCCCGTCTATGCCGGGTCTGGGTGGGAACGAATCGCTGCTCTACTGGTCGCTGTTTTGCATCGCTGCTGACTGCTCTGTTGCGCCTAGGAGGGAGAAACAAGAGTGAGGGAAATGGGTCGGGTGAGGACTGTTGAGGCTTCCTTACGTTGCTGATCTTATTAAAAGGGAGAGGAATGTTATGGGGAAATAACGTACAGGGTCGATGCTGGGGGATTTAAAGCGGAGTACGTTGGGAGGTTTTCGTTTAATTTTTCTTTTATCCTTTTCATGTTGCTGAAAACGTTCGGACGATAATGATAATGATAATGATAATGATAATAATGGATTGGTAAGGAGTCGTTTGGTGATGGAGGAATGGAATGGTTTTGGGGATGATGACAATACTAATACTAATAATAATGTTAAGTTGAATGGGGACGTGAAGATGATGATGATAATAATAAATTATTATTATTATTATTATTATTATTATTATTATTATTCTTAATTCACGGTTTCATCCTTTCGTACGTAATCGTCGATCCAGCAATTCAGTCAAACCTAGACCTAAATGTCGGGGTGTTACATTTCCTCACCCCTTAAAACAATTTTGTTCCCGAAATTGGAACTATGAAATCGGCTTATGGGCTTAAAACCTTGCATTTGGTAGCGGTTGCCTCAACTGGAATATCACATTTCCCCCCTCTTTAAGAAAAATTTCGACCTCGAAATTTGTTCATTGATGATAACCTAAAGTCTCACTTGAGATAATCCTTCCGCTACAGGGACTTATACTTACTTATACGAATTGAATCTATGAATTCGTCCCTCCAATTCGTGTGGTTTTTGGTAGTCGATAGCTCATCCATTTCTCCTAAACCACTTACTTAGCTGGCTGCTTGCTCAAAGCGACCATGACACTGTGGCACTCTCCCTGGAATCACCTTGAACTTTCTCTTACCTTCTCACTCTCTCTTGGTATGTTATGTAAGTCCTCCTTATCAGGTTCATTGAAACTCCTCCTCGAAGATTCTGCTTGCTTTCTCTGACCTTTATTAGAACTTCCCTCGAACGTCCTTCTTTCTTGTCTAGCCTCAGCTGGCTTGATGACTTTTCTTATGCGAGTTTCGAGATTCTAACTCTTAACCTAGCATGGTCCGACGATCCTTCTTGGGATTGTAACCCTAAATTCGATCCTCGTGAACTCAATGGACCTTCCTTGTATACTTTCCTCTAGATATTGGCCGTCATTTGCCGCAACTCATTGGCTACTGCCTATCTAGGTACTAAATACTTGGCTCCTTCCTGAACCTTATTCTGATAAGCTCACATCCCCATTGGATAATGAGCTTCCTTGACCTCCTCTTCCCACTCACGAACGGGTTTTCACTAAACGATCCCTCTAAGAACCTGCTCCTTCTCCTTCCCGAGACGTATCATAGCCGCGTAAGGGCCTCCTAAAGTTATTATCCTAATCATAATTAGAGTATACTGGATATTATAAAAATCCTCAAAAGACCCTTGACTCCTTTGTCCAAACCTTAAACCTGACACCCCTTTTTCCTTTCCTTAAAAAAAAAAAAAAATAGAAACCTTAAAAACTCATATCGTCACTCCAGTAGTCCTCGGAGATCAAGAAACAGAGGAGTGCCGGCTCTGATACCAAAATGAAACACCATGAGCCTTTTAAACAACCAAAATAATCATGGCTCCGGACCCGGTTAAAAACAAATCTTAAAATTCAAATACAACTTAAACATTCCCTAGAAAAACGTCAAATGCAATGCCCTAAACACGTGGGCAAAAATCAAATGCATAGTTAATAAACCTCAACCTTTGAACCTCCAGTTATACTCATAATCATAAACACAACTGACTAAAAAAACTATAACTCCTCGCTTAGCTCCTTGACATCTCGTCAATGCTGGTGCGGCTACTCGGCTTGTCCTGCCTCTTCTTGAAAAACACGTCGGATACCTTCCTCAACCTAGTGAGTGAGAAGGGGTCAGTCTCGTCTTTACTTCCTAAGGTCTTGCCCTAAGCAACCTCCTTACTAAAATACATTATTAGCGTTTCCTTTCCTTAGATGAAAGCCGTTTTCACTTTTATCCTTAATAACTCATTTCAACTTTAACTCATAGAGATTCTCAACTTTTATCCTTAAATCGTAGAAGTTCTCTACTACTACCTTAACTTATATACTTATTACTAGGGAATCACCGCGTTACGTATCGCCGTCCGGTGTCCCTATCCTCAAGCCAATGGTACTGCGTTACGTATCACCGTCCTGTCCATGCCCGGTCAACTACTGCGTTACGTATCGCCGTCCAGTAATGACCTGACCATCTACCGCGTCCAGTAGTGGCCCAACCACCCGGGGGTTCAGTTACCATACATCCACACATTATAACATACATTCACATTCACAAGCACAACGCGTGCCTCCACCTTAAGTAGGCGGTGAGATGCCTCACACACATAATCGTGCATAACTCAAAAATTAACTAGCATAACTTGAAATTATCGACATAAACTAATAGACCTCGACGGAGATTTTACCCCCTTAACACTCACCTCGAATCCATCGAATCCGACTCTGATTCTGCTCTAAAAATTTCTTGACTCACTATCATTAAATTCTCCTTGTTCCCACGATTTCATAGGCGTCGGCGGTTCCTCATTTGGACACCAAATCATCGAGTTATGACCAAAATAAACCTTCTGTCAGTTCTCAAAATACCATGTACCGGTTTAGTAATTTTCCAGTCAACACCATGAACTCTGACCTCTATGGAAAATTATAATTATGGTCCAAAACTTTTCGAATTTCCATCAATGGTACCTGAACTATCCGATTTGCGTCATAAACTTTCGAGGCTTGTATCTCCCTCGTCGGTCGTCCAAATTCGATTCCGTCAAGACCGGGATACTCCTGAGATCGTACTCTTCGCAACCGTACTCAACTTTTCAAGAATGGCCGGAGTCGACTATGCCGGTACCGCTGACATACTTTTCGACGAGGCGCCCAATTCCTTTCCTTCAACACCATGATTAGCTATACATACGAATACCAACTTGGAATCGCAATGAAGTCTTTGTTTCTTACCTCTAGAGCGTCCGAATTTGAGCAAGATTTGCGTTGTCGGGGCTGCTTGGCGCCCGTCTATGTCGGGTCCGAGTGGGAACGAATCTCTGCTCTATTGGTTGCTGTTTCGCATCGCTGCTGACTGCTCTTTTGCGCCGAGGAGGGAGAAACAAGAGTGAGGGAAATCTGTCGGGTGAGGACTGTTGAGGCTTCCTTGCGTTGCTGGTCTTATTAAAAGGGAGAGGAATGTTATGGGGAAATAATGTACTGTGTGAAATTGTAAAGAAAAAGCAAGAAGACACTTGGTTTATAGTGGTTCTTCCTCACGTCAGTGAGGCTTACATCCACTGTGGAAGTTTGATCTCTTATTATATACCCTAATACATCAGAGTCACCTAGGGTATACATGGGGCTACATTTACGTGAAGGAGAAGGAATATGCTGATTCCTCTCTACGTGGACTGCATGGGCCGAGGATGATCGCTTGGATCGCATGGGCTGTGGTGAAGTCTGGCCCAATACTCCCCCGCAAGATGACACGTGAAGATCCCGAACGTTCAGCTTGGAGAGTAGAAATTGGAAGCGATCAGCACCAAGGCCCTTTGTTAATATATCCGCCAATTGCAGGTCACCAGGAACCTTGACCGGTTGGATATCTCCAGATTGCACCCTCTCGCGTACAAAGTGACAATCTATTTCCACATGTTTGGTGCGTTCATGGAAAACGGGATTGTTGGCGATGTGCAGTGCAGCCTGGTTGTCGCAGTGAAGCGGGGTAGGAGCTGTTTGGGGAACACCGAGCTCCTGGAGCAACCAACGAAGCCAAATCAGCTCACTAACTGTACTAGCCATCGCACGATACTCTGCTTCAGCGGATGAACGAGCCACAACCCGCTGTTTCTTGGTTCACCAGGAAATAGGTGCTCCACCAAGGCTAATGAAGTAGCCAGTGGTCGATCGACGTGTCATTTCACAGCCACCCCAATCTGCATCACAGTAGGCAGTAAGACGTAAAGGGTTATCTTTGGGAAAGAACAAACCTGGACCTGGTGATGACTTGAGGTAGCGCAGAATCCGAAATACGGCATCAAGATGTTGTTGAGTAGGTGCATGGACAAACTGGCTTAACTGATTGACTGCGTAGGTGATATCAGGACGTGTGATGGTGAGGTAGAGGAGACGACCCACCAGACGTCGATAGACTGTAGGATCGGGGAGAGGATCACTATCCACTCGTGTCAAGTGATGATTTTGTTCAATGGGAAATGCACTGGGACGAGTTCCTTGGACGCCAGCATCTTCAAGTATGTCAAGAACGTACTTTCGTTGACTAAGAACCACTCCCGTAGCAATACGTGCTAGCTCTATGCCCAGAAAGTATCGAAGCTGACCAAGATCTTTGATGCTGAAGCGATCGTCTAAAAACTTCTTCACTCGCTGTATGAAATCCAGGTCATTACCCGCTAAAATGACGTCATCGACATAGATCAATGCCGTGACAAAAGTAGCACCACGACTATAGATAAACAACGAGGCATCGGCAAGGGAGGCATGGAAACCGAAATCACAAAGTGCTGAGGTGAATTTCTGGTACCAATTTCGTGATGCTTGGCGAAGTCCATAGATTGACTTGTGCAGACGACATACTCGCGTATCACCAGGTTTGCGAAAGCCTTCTGGAATTTCCATATACACCTCCTCATCGAGGTCTCCGTGGAGGAAAGCATTGTTGACATCCAATTGGTGAAGGTGCCAACCACGACTGACTGCTACGGCGATGAGGCATCGAACTGTGACAAGCTTAGCAGCAGGTGCGAATGTGTCATGGAAGTCTTGACCTTCAATCTGTGTGTACCCTTTTGCTACAAGACGCGCTTTGTAGCGCTCAATGGTTCCGTCAGGGAAAAACTTGATCTTGTATACCCACTTGCAGGCTATGGTACGTTTCCCAGGAGGGAGGAAAACTAGACTCCACGTACCATTCTTCTCAAGAGCATCAACTTCGCGTGTCATGGCCTCGCGCCAACAAGCTTCACGGACTGCTTGATAGAAAAACCGAGGCTCATCCAGGCGTGTTTGTGCTGCAAGAAAAGAGAGGTAAGGGCCTTTAAATCCAGAATAGTCAACATATGCAGCAAGTGGATAACAAGTCATATTAGAGGTACTTCCCTTTGTCATATTGAATAGTTCAGATCACAAAAGACACTTTTATGATAGTTAGGCCTTCCTAGTGGAATTAGCCCAAAATTTATTTGGAGTAGTTGGAAACTAATTAAAATGTAAGAACTAAAAGATATGATATCAACATAATATAAAAAAATGGATAAAGTAACTCATATCTTATTTTGGCTTTACCATGTTGCGGTGGCCGTAGATGTGTTTTGGATCATCATGTGTAGGCATATTTGTTATGCGACAAAAGTTGATATTATATGTAATTTGCTTGATTGAGTGAATTAATGGGTTTATAGAAAGATTAATTAGGTAAAAAACATAATATAAATAAAAAAGTGATGTATTTTTTCATGTTATGGTTCATCATCATTCACGAGTTAAGTAGCAAGTTAGAAGAGCACATAAAATAATGGGCAATGTCTATTTTTTACCCAAACCTTTTTCAGATTCTTTTATTTTAACCAAACCTATTGAATTCCTAAAAATTATCCAAACGTTAACTCTCCGTCAACTTTTCTGTTAGTAATGCTGACTAAGTATGACCATAATGAGTTGACTTCCTACGTGGCGGTCAGAATACTATCATTTACTATTTTTAATAAAAAGATTATAAAATAACAAAACAAAATCCCACCTCTCACGTGGACGAAATAAGTAACGATAACAGAATGAATGCCCAGACTTTGATAAATTATAATACGTTTGGATAATAAATAGAATTTCTATAGGTTTGATTAAAATAAAAGAATCTGACAAAGGTTTGGATAAAAAATAGACATTGCCCTAAAATAATTGAGCAAATGTAATAAAATTTGCCTCGATGGAAGGACTGATTTGAATGGTGAATACCTTGTCATGTTGCTCAAAATCCATCATTGTTAAATCGAGAAGCCTGTTCGAAATAGTGCACTGAAAAACACATCAAAGTTATTTTCACCAAAGAAAATCAAAGACGGCCAAAGGATGTGAGTACAAAATATCAATTTTTCATAGTTCGGATTTATGGTATTTATCAAATTTGAGAAGCGCATAGCGGAACATGAAAATAACAACATAACAATTTTTTCCTTCCAAGGAAGAAGACAAAGTGTACAGTTAAACACTCTACATACGACCAAGATCTATTGTGTTCTTAAATGAAGAGCGCATCATAAAGACCCTCAAATGTCAAGATGAAGATGCATATTCTTCATGTTTGAACAAATGGTTAAACTGCTTGGAAGAAAACCACCTTTTTTTCAAGGAGATGGACTTTATTGATTAATGTTGGTTCTCAAATCAAGAAGTGTATCCAAATAAAACATTTAATAAGAAAATGAAAAAGGAGTAAGAATGACTATGTAGGGATCATCTCCGTTTAATGAATTGAGAAACAAATATGAAAATATATGCAATAGAGGTCAGAAAATTAATTAGAAAAAGATGATGTTACAAATAATGAGTCATAGACTTAAGATAATTTTTGCAATGGAGATGAACATTATGGATCAACCTTCATTTTCAAATCGAGAAATTCTTAAAGAACTCCAAGCTAATGGTCAACAGAGTAATAATTGAGGATAAGTAAATAACTATGATATGAATCATCGCCATTTTCGTATCAAGAAGTACATGAGGAAATATATATGCAACAATGAATTAGAAAATATTTTTCCTAACAAATGTTGGATGGCTTCGAGTGTTAGAGTTTACAAAAGTAAAATAAGCATAACCACACTAAATACTTGCTCAAGAACATTTTTTGTATTTTGGTTTATATATATAGATATTTAGCATAATTTGAAGTTTAGTTTTCAAACGTGCATTTTCCTAGGAAATGAGTGTTTAAGGGTTCCATGTTTAATTTAGGGCCTCACTTAGGATCAGAGTTTACATGTGTTTTAAAGTTTCACTAGATCATATACGCCACCCTTTGTTGTGGCAACCACTACAAAAAAGGCAGCTAGTTGTGACGAAAACTTACTGACGACTTAGAAATTGTGTCGAAAAAGATGCATAATTCCGACGAACAACAGTTTTCGTCACTAATAATTGTACCATTACTGACATAGGTGAATTTTCGTCAATAATTGTATTTTTTTCGTCAGTAACATGTATTTTGGAACGTTTTCCAACTCCCACACTCATTATTTTTGACGATTTCATTTTCTGCGTTAGAAATAATCATCATTACTGACCAATAAAAAAATGTCGTGACAAAAAATAATTATTATTGATGACAAAATATCAATTGTCAAAAAAATTATTAATTTTGATGAAATAAACAGTGCGTCAACACTAAATGGTCAGGAAAAAAGTTCGTAAGTAATATTTGCTCATAAAAAAACCATTTTTTATGCCAAAAACAGTTCATCGGTACTTTTCGGTCAGGAAAAAATCATTTTTGACGCCATAAATAGTTCATCAGCATTATATGGTTAGGAAAAAAAATTTTGACACCATTGAAATTTTGTAAGTACTATTTGGTGAGAGAAAAAACCCATTTTTGATGCCACAGAAGGTTCGTCATCACGAATTGGTCAAGAAAAATTATTTGTGATACAATAAAAAGTTGGTAAGTACTATTATGGTCAGAACAAATCATTTTTTACGCCATACACAGCTCTTCAGTATTGTTTGGTTAGAAAATTGAAACCTTTCTTACAAAATTAATTACCGTTGACACTTTTTTTCTTCACAAGAAATGATTGGGAGGCAGTTATGAAAATCAGACATTTCTAACTATATCCCAATCCACAAGCATGACATTTTATAGAAATGATTATTGAATCGAAAAAAAACACATCTTCTTGAAGTAATCATAATAAGCACGATTCTGTAAAAAATAGAAATTAGGTAATATATCCCGATCTACAACGACCAAATTAGTCCTAATCTTCAAACCCTTCTCTAGTCCAGTTTATGAGATCATCTCCCTCAGTTTGGAGAACCCCAGGATCATTAATTAAAATATTGTCTTCTTGATAGGCTTCTTCTAATGCTCCTTCTCCTTCTCCTTCTGTATTATAAGGCATCTAAAACAAATTTCTTGGTCGCGTTTCAACCACAATTTCCCAATTTGGACCTCTCAAAGACTGCACATAATAAATTTGAATTGCTTGACTAGCTAGAACAAATGGCTCATCTATTCTAAGCCTTCGTGTTGTGTTGATGGTAATAGTGTCGTGTCAAACCTCACACTATATCATTGTGCTCTCAAAGTAAGGATAACAAAGAAGGATTCAAAACTAAAAATTAAGTAATATATCCTGATCTACAATTCGAACATCAATAAATTAGTCCTCATCTTTAAACCTTGGTCTAATGCAATTTATTTGAAAAATTCCCTCATTTTGGAGAACCTCAGGATCATTAATTAAAATATTATATTTTTTGTAGACTTCGTGTTCTTCATCTTATTCTCGTTCTCCTTCTTCATTAGAATGCATCTGAAACAAATGATATCGATCTTCTTGGCAGGGCTCATTTGTCTGGTTCTCGAGGTACACATAATAAAGAAGGATTCATTCAAGCATACATTGTCATTGTGCATTCATATAATTTGTATTAATTGTAAGAAAAAATAATCACTTATAAAAAGATTTACAATTTTAATTATATATGATGGCAGCGGGTAATCCTATGTATAATGAAAGTCAAGTAGTAAATCATGTTTAATTTAGTTTACCTATTAAAAAAATTTCAAATTTTAAAACTGTTTGAGCCACGTAACCTCCCCGCTAGCGCGCTCCGCCTCCTGCACACAAAAGCGCCCACCGACCCCTCCTTGAGGGATCGTTAGCACTCCGACGCCCAAGTCAGAGCTACTTTCTAGAGAGAGAATTCGAATATCAGTTTAGAGAGAAGTTGGAACCTGAGTAAATGAGCTCCACCCACTCCACTATTTATACCCGAGGAAGGGTCGACCAATGCCCCCCAAATCCGCCCTACGTCATCACCTCATTAAATGAACTGTACCTTCCTTTCCCCGGGCGCCCCGACATTCTGACACCGGCTTGCCCCCCGGAGGCGCACGACCCCACCACCTGTCTCCTCCATACGTTTCTGACCGTTACACCCCCTTTTGTCGCCATGCGCCCCTTCCCAGGCTCGTCCCCCCTGCCTGGGCCTCAAGCCTTGGTCCCCTCTTGGGCCTGGCACCCACTCTCGGCCCATAATGGCCCCTTGGCCCTTTACCTGGGCCTTTACTTCCCTGCCCCCAACAATTGCCCCCCAGTTAGGCGCCTACCGCCTGGTAGGGGCCTAACTATCCGTGCGCCCCTGTCATAGTGCGCTCTCCTTGGTTCTCCGCTCCCTTCGTGGAGCGCGCCTCGTCACCGTTCCCACTCTGAGGCGCGCCTTCGAGTCTCTCTCTTCCTGCTTGCTGGTTGAGGCGCCCCTCTCTCCTTTGTATCCTTATAAAACTTTTTTATTTATTGCGGTCCGACTGTTGGGTTTCCGCCTTAATTACGGGCGGACCGTTGGGCTTCCGCTTTGGTCACTGGTCCATTCCCCTCCCCCTAGGCTGAAGCGATTTCAAATTTCAAAATTTGAATTTGGATCAGCCTAGGTGACCTTCCGTCTCCCCTAGGCCATTCTCTCTCTCCGGACCCTTGCCTATAAATTGCCCCCCCTCACTTCTTCCTTCCTCACTTTCTCCAAATCGCCCTCTCTACTTTCTCTCTCTAGTTTTCGCTCTGCTCTGCCTCTCGGTCCCCTGCACCTCCTTCGGCCAACCCTCTCGGCCAAACCTCTCGGCCAACCCTGTCGGCCAAACCTCTCGGCCACTTGGATCGTGCGCCTTACCACACGCTCCAATTCTCATTCTTCGCTCGCGTAGCTATGGCGTCTTCCAATCAACCCGGATCTCCCAAGACAGCGCCCACCGAGGCGGCGCCTCCCAGTACCGCGCCTGCCACCACGGCGCCTCAAGCCTCTGCACCTGCCAACGCAGGGCCTTCCAACACCGCGCCCTCCAACGTGGCGCCTTCAGATGCCCCCGCCGCCGCGCCAGGTAACCTTGCGCTCTATCCCCTCCTCTTAGGCGCTCTTTAATTTTCGCGCGTTATGTCCCATCTCGGTTGTCCACGAAAAGATAACTCGCTCCCTTCGTCTCTTGAGTGCCTTCCTCTTTCTTCATGGCCTGCTTCCTCATGCGCCCTCCTCTTGACCTCCTCCTTTTCTGACTACCTAGGCACCAGCGCGCCTCGCGAGTTCGGGATAAGCCAGTGGGGCAACATGTGGCCGCCTGGGTATATGCCCGCGGACATCGACCAAATGTCCGAGGAAGACGCCGGGCCGCCTTACACCTCAAAGATCCTCTATTCTCGCTTCACTTCCCTGATCCGGGCGGCACAGATGCCTGCCGACTGGCGCTACGCGCACCCCTCGCCTGTGGCGCGCATGGGGGTCTGTGGAGACGGTTGGATTGGCGTGTACCAAGAGTACGCCCGCTTCGGGCTCCGGTTCCCCATCGACCCGATCCTCGAGGGCGTCTTGCATTTGTGCCAGTGCTCCCTCGGGCGCCTTTCCCCTGTAATCATTCTTTATACCGTCCTCTTCCGCCTCAAATGTCGCCAACACAATATTCTACCCTCCTTCAAACTTTTCCAACACTTCTTCACTATGATTAGAAGTCCCAATTGCTTCAGCCTACAAAGGCGCTCCAAGTTGGGATACCACTTCATAAGCAAGGGCAAGAAGATGGGGCGCTCGTGGTTCGAATCCTTCTTCTTTGTCCGCCCTCGAGACACGCCCTTCTTTGAAAGCGGGGCCGCTCCCCGGACGCGGTGGGCCTTTGGAGACGAGGCTAAATTTAATAAGCACCCCGTCCTGAATGAGGCAGAAAAAGACATGGCGCGGCGCCTTTCGTCGACGCCAATAAGCCTGAAAAAGACGACGCTTATGCCCGCTATTTGGCTGAATTTTACAACGATGGTATACATAACTCCTTTTATGCGCCTTTGTGAGACTTCCATGTGTTCTTACTGACAATATGTCTTATCTTCTTTCTGGTGCAGGCACTGTGTTCACCAATATTTCGAACCTCATCCGATCTAAGCTCCATCTGATTCCTCCCAAGGCGCCTCGGAAGCGCGGCAAGGCTGGGAAGACCAGCAAGGCGCCCTCGGGGGCACCACCATCTGCCCCAAGGAAGCCCGTGCGGGTGAAAATCATCGCCAACCGGCCTGCGCCATCCGGGGGCGCAGGTATTCCTGCCACAGTCGAGGCGCCGCAGCCTTCATACAACTCTCCGCTCCATGTGGATGAGGAGCAGGGCGCCTCCCCTGCTCACCAGAGCCAAGGCGCCTTGCATTCACACCACAGCCCGGGTGGCTCACCCCGCAGGCAAGGTGCCACCTCCCAAACTCCTACGCGCGCCTCTCAGTCCCAGGCGCCCGAAAAGAGGCCCGCCGAGCCGCTACTCTCCGCCGCGAAAAAGGCGAAGCTGGACCGTGTGATCGCCTCGGGCGTGCCGGCAAGCCTGGTCATGCCCAGTATTGGCAAGCACACTGGGCAGGTCCTGCCTCCGTACTTGCAACCTCCATCTCGCCCATTGGAGAAGGTGGCGGTGGGCGTCCCCGTTAGGGCGGCCAAGGATCCGGGCGCCTCAATGCTGATGATGCTGTCACACGCTGCCGTGATCGAGCGCCCTGAACACCTTAACTCCCGACGCCCCCTTCGCACCATGGCCAATCTCAATGTCCAGGTAAGGCGTCCGTCTCCTTCGCACCCAACCTTGCTTTTCGAATTCTCTTGCAGAGCTTAACTTTGGTATTTTCATGCATGTGTTAGATGATGATGCTGATCGAATCCACCGCGCGTGAGTTCGATCGTTTGGCCAAGGAGGGTTCGGCCTCAGAGGGCGCTGCGGAGCGCCTTCAAAATGAGCTGAAGAGTGCTCGAGAGGCGCTGAGCAAGGAGCGGGACGAGGCGCAGAAGGAGGCCCAGGCTTGGGCGGCCAAGCTATCCACCGGGCTCGAGGCGGAGCGTGCGAAGATCAAGGCCTCCGTCGAGGAGGCATTGCAAAAGCGCTTCAACGAGCAGGACGCCGCCACCCGCGCTGAGGCGGCTGAAGTGGAGAGGGTGCTCCGCGAGGAGAAGGCGGCGCTCCGGGACGATCGTGACAAGTACTACGCGGAGGCGCGTAGCTTTTCCGAGGAGCTGAAGAGAGCCACCAAGGCTAAGGAGCAGAGCCAAAAGGAGTTGAAGGCGGCGACTGCTGAGGTGGAGCGCCTCAAGAAGGAGCTCTCTGATTTCCCCAAGTCGGCGGCCGGGAAGAGCCTCCAGGCGGACACCGTGATCGACACGGTGAAGGTGCTCCGCGATAAGTTCAACAAGGACGTCCCGGAGGTGGAGTTCGACCCCTTGGCGATGATCATGCACATCTTCAAGTTCCTGGATAGTGGCCGCAAGGCCAGCGAGCTGGCGCCTATAGTGGGTCTGGACGTCCCCCCGCCGAATGAGCCGGATGAGGAGGAAGACGCCGAGAGCGGGGACGAGGAGGAGGAGGAAGAAGAAGGAGGCGCCGTTGATGGAGAGGGGCGCTCTCCAAGCCAGCAGGGGACGCCCGAGGGTGCAGTGCACAGCGAGGAGGAGGAGTGATAGGGCATTTACCTTGTACTTTTTTTTTCTGAACTGATGTTTCTATTGCCTTTGTTTCCCTATTTTGAATGAATGCCTCATCGAGGCGCCTTTCCTTTTACATGCCTTCTCACAAGGCGCTTGTGAACCGTATTGCTCTGCCGGAGTTAAGTGGAAATCGCCAACTTGAACACTTACACCATCCCATCGAGAATTGATTTGGCGGGCGCATAGATTAGGGCGCTTTACCGACCCGACTGTCTGGGCGCATAGATTAGGGCGCTTTAAAATTATTCTCAATGCCTACTTCGTGGGCGCATAGATTAGGGCGCTTTACCAAACCAACTTTGCAACAACCTCCGGAATACTTAAAAGGCGCTATAGTGGGGCGCTTTACGGTAAACATAAGTACGATATTCTTTAAGGCGCGAAAGTAGGGCGCTTTACGGCATACATATTACTATCCTATGGCGCGGAAGGAGGGCGCTTTACAATCATTTCCTCGGGCGTGGGGATGGCACGCCTTGCAGTAATAATAACTCCCCTCACAATTTCTCTAACTTACCCTCGTCTTTGGGCCAAAATGCGGGCGTCCCTTCTCTTGCCGCCGACGCCTTACTCCGAGGTTTCTCCTGCTTCCTTCCCATGGTACACCCTGAGGTTCTGCGCGTTCCACGTGCTCTTGACGGCCTTACCCCCCAAGCGCTCCAACTTGAACGTGGCTGGACCCACTACCTCCCGCACGCGGTATGGCCCTTTCCACTTGGGCGCCAACTTTCCCTCGGACGCCTTCGGACGGAAGTCCCGCCGCAATACCAAGCTTCCCAGGCGTATCTGGTGAGGACGCATCTTGCGATTGTAGTACTTGGCTACCTGTTGCTTCATGGCCTCGAGCCGCACGGAGGCGATATCCCTACGTTCCTCCAGCATATCAAGGTCATGCACACGCTCCTCCCCATTTGCGGACCCTTCATACTGAGCCACGCGATGCGTCGAAAACCGCATTTCCACCGGGAGAACAGCTTCACTGCCATAAGTCAAAGCAAACGGCGTCTCCCCGGTTGCCACCTTGTGGGTAGTTCTATGCGCCCACAGCACGCCCGGGAGTTCTTCAACCCATCTCCCCTTAGCCTCCAGCAGTCGCGTGTGCAGGCCGTGCAAGATGCTCTTGTTAGCCGCCTCGGCCTGCCCGTTGGCTTGTGGGTAGGCCACTGAAGAAAAGCGGAGGACGACCCCCTGTTCGTCACAAAATTCGATGAACTGCCGACAATCGAACTGCTTGCCATGGTCCGCCACGATGGACTCGGGTAACCCGAATCGCGAGAAGATATTCCTGGTTGTGAACTTCCTGACTTGAGCCTGAGTGATGGTTGCCAATGGTTCTGCCTCTACCCACTTCGAGAAGTAGTCAACCGCCACGATAAGATACTTCATATGCCCGGGTGCTCTGGGGAAATGCCCCAGCAGATCCATCCCCCACTGTGAGAAGGGCCAGGCGCCAACGTTGCCCTTCATAGGTGCCTGGGGAAGGTGCACATCATGGGAATGAACTTGGCATTGATGACAGCTTTCCACATGTTTCTTGGCGTCCTTCCTAATGGTGGGCCAATAATAACCTTGACGTAACAACAGCTTCTCGAGGCTCCTTGCGCCTGCATGCATGCCACAAGCACCCTGATGTACCTCGGCTATCGCTTTTTTCCCTTCCGCCTCCGTGAGGCACCTGAGATACGCCCCAGAGTGCGATCGCTTGTACATCTGCCCCTCTAAGATTGTACAACGCGCCGCCTTTCGTCGTACCTGCCAAGCCTGCCTAGCGCCCTCCGGGACCGTTCCATGGAGTAGGTACGCCCGGATTGGAGTCATCCACCCCTCTTCCTCACCAACCTGCTCTCCGATCACTCCCACCATGGGCTCCTCCAAGGGATGTTCTTTCGAGACGATCACGTGCCTTTCGGTCTCGAAATCGGTGGCCGTCGCTAGCTTCGATAATGCGTCTGCGTGGTCATTTTCCTCCCTCGGGACATGCGTGAACTCTACTTGCTCGAACCAGGAGCGCATCCCCTCTATCCTTTTAAGGTGCGCGCTCAACGCCTCCTCCTTCACCTCCAAAGCCGAGTCGGAACGAACCTGGATCCGTCGCGCCCCCAGCTCACGCGCTGTGTTCAACCCTGCTATCACCGCCTCGTATTCTGCCGAATTGTTGGTTTTCAGGGACGAGAATCGGAGCGCCAACTCATGCATAACGCCCATGGGGTTGATGACTACTATCCCGGCCCCCGCTCCTACTCGGCTGGCCGCCCCATCGACGTAGACTTGCCAACTCTCATTCACCCCTTCCTCCTTGCTCACCACGCCCTCCGCCGCGAAATCGGCCAGTACTTGCGCCTTGATCGCCGGGCGGGGCGCATACTTGATGTCGTACTCGCTTAGCTGAACCGCCCATTTTACCATGCGCCCCGCTACATCCATAGATCCCAGCGTGTTCTTTAGCGGCAAGTTAGTGAGCACCACCACAGAATGCGCCTGGAAGTATGGGCGCAACTTCTCGGCCGCGGCGACTACAGCTAAGGCCGCCTTTTCTATTGGCGCGTAACGCGTCTCGGGACCCGTCATCACCCTGCTCACGTAGTATACCGGGCGCTCTTCTCCCTCAGCCGCAGCCCTCGATATGAGCACCGCGCTCACCGCCGTTCGTGAAACCGCGATGTACAGGTACAGCACTTCGCCGGCTCGAGGCGCCGTCATTACAGTGGGTGATACCAGACGGCTCTTTAACTCCTCAAAGGCTTCGTCGCAATCTTCTGTCCATTTGAAACGCGCCACCCTCTTTAATACCCTAAAGAAGGGCGCGCCCTTGTCAGCCGATCGCGGGATAAATCGTCCCAGAGCCGCCAGACGCCCGTTCAGACTCTGCACCTCCCTTGGCGTCCTCGGGGGTTCGAGGCGCCTGATCGCCTCGACCTGCTTAGTGTTGGCTTCTATCCCCCTCTTTGTTATCATGAAGCCCAGGAACTAGCCCGCCTCCGCTCCGAAGACGCACTTGAGGGGGTTCAAGCGGAGTGAGTGGGAACACATGATCTCGAACGTTTCCCTCAAGTCCCTCAGGTGGTCCTCCTTCCTTTTACTCTTGACCACCAGGTCGTCCACGTACGCCTCCACGTTCCTCCCAATCTGCCTTTGAAAGACGGTGTTCACCATGCGTTGGTAAGTCGCGCCAGCATTCTTCAGCCCAAAGGACATGACCTTGTAGCAGAAGTTCCCAAACGACGTCATGAACGCTGTCTTTTCCCGGTCTTCCTCGCACATGAGGATCTGGTGGTACCCGGAGAACATGTCTAAAAAGCTCAGCGCCTCGTGGTAGGCGGTCGCATCCACCAACTGGTCGATGCGGGGCATGGGATACGTGTCCGACGGGCACAGCCGGTTCAGACTCGTGTAGTCGACGCACATTCTCCAATCGCCCAGAGCCTTCGGGACCAGCACCACATTCGACAGCCAAGTGGTGTACTTGGCTTCCTCCACGAACCCTGCGTCCAGGAGCTTCCCCACTTCCCTTCGCAGCGCCTCCTCTTTCTCTTCTGACAACGGCCTCCTTTTCTGTTGCACAGGACGCACGCCCTTCTCCACAGAGAGGCGGTGCACCGCCACCTCGGGGCTCACTCCGGGCATTTCTCGGGCGCTCCACGCGAACAGATCTGCGAACTCTTTCAACAGTCCGACCAGCGATTCGACTGCCTCACCACTGGTATGGGCAGAGATGCGCACACACCTTTCTGGACGACTCTCATCCAGGGGAACTTGGATTTCGGTGTCCGCCGCTTCCGCCCGCGGTAGATCTTCGGGTCGTACATCAGTGTTGTACAATCACATCCTTTTTACGATGCGTGCCTCCTGCGACGCCTCGCCCCTTGACACCCCCACTCCTTTTGGGGTGACGAATTTCAGGACCTGGTGGCACGTCGAGGCCACTCCATTGAAGAGAGCCAGAAGCGGGCGCCCCAAGATGGCGTTATAGTTGGACGGGCAATCCACTATGCCAAAGTCGACGGTATGTGTGACCTTGTGCTCCTCCTCCCCCAACGTCACGGGCAGGCTCACGCACCCCACGAGAATCCTACTAAGACCGTGTCGGCCGGACGCACAATGCTAGGCGACAATTGCATTCTCTCGAAAGTTGACTGGAACAGCACGTCCATCGAGCTTCCCGTGTCCACAAGCATCCTCTTCACCTCACATCCAGCCACCACCCCCCTTATTTCCAACGCCTCCACGGACGGGACGCGGCACGCCTCCTCCGAGATTTCGTTAAACCGAATTTGCACCGCTGCTCGGGCGCTCGCCGTGGCTGACTTGAGGCGCCTTCCCTCTTCCAATTTTTGCCTTAGATCGATCGTTCCTGTAATGGCTTCAATGGTCAGCCTCACCCGGCCGGGATTGGTCTCGGGTTCGACCTCAAAAGGGGGGGGGGGGGGGGGGGGGCGGTAACTCTTCGCCTTCCCCCGGCGCCGCTCTCAGAGGGTGTTCCACTCTTCCTTCCTGGTTGCCCTCACGCGGTGGAGCCGCTCTTTCCTCATGCGCCACGATAGTGCGTTGCGCCTTCTCCTCCACCTTTCTCACGAACTCGTTCAGCATTCCCCTGTCCACGAGTCCCTGTATTTCCGACTTGAGCTGATAACAGTCGGCCGTGTGGTGTCCCCTCTCGCGGTGGAACTCGCAGTATCTGTCCAAGTTTTGCTCGTTTGGGCGCCCCCGCATGGATCCCGGCCATCGAAGGTGGTATCCCTTGTCCCTTGCGTATTGCAGGACATTCTTCAAAGAGTCGTTGAGCTCAGTGAAGTTCGACACGCTCCAGGGCGGGAAGCGCGGCGGTTCGGGCCGTCGGGCGCCCTGATTATAGGTCTGGGCGCCTTGGTTATAGGTTTGGGTCATCTGCGGGGCGTGAGGCGGTCGGTAATTTCGTGGCGCTTCCTCTTCTCCGGAGCGCGTCTCCCTTCGTTCAAATCTTCTCGCAGCCAGCGTCTCCTCGAGCATAATGACCTTCTGCACCCGTCGGTCCAAGTCTTCTGTCGACACGACGTCACGCTTTGACAGGGCCCGACATAGCTCCTCGCTGTTGGTGCATTCATCCAAGCAGCACCCCAGGACCGGCGGCTTGACGTCCTTGACAGCCATCGCGACCGCCATCCAACGTTCGTAGAAGTCCCGCAGCGGCTCTCCCTTGCGCTGCCTGATCTTGAATAGTGCGCTAACCGTTAAGCTCCTGCGCTTTCGGCTAGCGAACTTTGAGAGGAACATGGCCGCGAATTGCTCGAAGCTATCGATCCTTCCTTCCTCGATCTGGTGGTACCAGTCCAGCACCACACCCACAAAGGTCGACGGGAAGGCGCGGCACAACGTGGCGTCTGAGCTGTTGTACAGTTGCATTTTGGTGAAGTAGTTGTTCAGGTGATCCTCCGGATCGGACGTGCCGTCGTAGCTGGGAAGCGCCGGGATGACCGAGTTGGCTTGCTCCGCCAAGACGCTCCGCGCTAGCGGCTGTCTCACACCCCATGGACGCCCTAACCGCTTGGGCGCCCATCCGACTGGCTCCTCCAGATCTGGCGCCCCGTGACGCGCCCAGTGTCCTGCTTCCTCCGTGCGCCTCATCGCGCTTGACATCCCCTCCTCCTCTTCGTCTCTTTCCCTCTTTTTCCCGCCGAGGGGAGGCGCTGCGTCCCCGCCTTTCTTGAGCGCCTCCACCTCCCTTCTCAATGCCTCTAGCGTCTGGGCTTGCTCCTCTATGATGCTGATCAAATGCTCCTTGGTCAGTGTGTCGCCCTCAGATTGGGCTGTCTCCTGCACTTCTCCCTCCATTCCTTGCGCCTCATCAGACGCACGAGGCGCGCCCCCCTTCCCCCACTGCTTTGGCCGCCTCATCCATGAGCCTTTCTCTCTGCTTCCTTTTTCTTTCTTTTCGGTTATACCCCCCTATCTGGCGCGCCAATTGTTTGAGCCACGTAACCTCCCCGCTAGCGCGCTCCGCCTCCTGCACACAAAAGCGCCCACCGACCCCTCCTTGAGGGATCGTTAGCACTCCGACGCCCAAGTCAGAGCTACTTTCTAGAGAGAGAAGTCGAATATCAGTTTAGAGAGAAGTTGGAACCTGAGTAAATGAGCTCCACCCACTCCACTATTTATACCCGAGGAAGGGTCGACCAATGCCCCCCAAATCCGCCCTACGTCATCACCTCATTAAATGCACTGTACCTTCCTTTCCCCGGGCGCCCCGACATTCTGACACCGGCTTGCCCCCCGGAGGCGCACGACCCCACCACCTGTCTCCTCCGTACGCTTCTGACCGTTACACCCCCTTTTGTCGCCATGCGCCCCTTCCCAGGCTCGGCCCCCCTGCCTGGGCCTCAAGCCTTGGTCCCCTCTTGGGCCTGGCCCCCACTCTCGGCCCATAATGGCCCCTTGGCCCTTTACCTGGGCCTTTACTTCCCTGCCCCCAACAAAAACTAAATAGTGATTGAGAGATTAAAAAAAAAAGTGGTTGAGATAAACATGGCAGCGGGTTATTGAAAAAGCGGGCAAATGAAAGGGCAAATGGCCATTTAATGGGGACGGGTATATAAATCAAACTAATCTCATTTTCTAACCCTAGCCGCACTATACCTCTCTCTCTCTCTCTTCTTGCCTTCTTCAAATATGTTGCCCCTTTTCCCCTCTTACTTCTTCATTCCTCTCGTCTCTCTCTCAAACAAGAAGCCAGAATAAACCCCAAACAATGATCTCCTTCTCCTTTCTTTCATCTTCCCTTGTCAAAGTCGAATCGGCCTCTTCTAGCCTCCGTCCATCTACTCCTGAAGGCAGCAATCTCATATATGTTTTTCTTCCTTTCGCCTGCACACAACCTACATCATGGCCATTAAGAAAGCATGCGCGGATTTCAACCACAATCAAGGTAAGATTTGTGTGTTTCCTTTCTATTTGTTGTTTTAAAATTGGTTTATGACCTCTTTTGCAAATCTGGAATTTGTGCAACGAAGCATAGGTATTGTCGTGACCCAAGTAAACAAGAGAGACAGCGGCCGTGGGAAGGATGGGTCGAGGTGAGGTTGAACGGTTGGAAGAAGGAAGAACATAGACGGAAACCTTTCATTGAATCTGCTTCGGCATCGACAGGGAGCCGATTTTAGTAGATTTGGTTTTTTTTGTAAATAGATCTATCCCTGTCGGCGCTGAGTTGCGTGGAACTGATAGGATTATTATTGTTTTTTGTTTATATATC
Source organism: Linum tenue (assembly GCA_946122785.1). NCBI lineage: Eukaryota > Viridiplantae > Streptophyta > Magnoliopsida > Malpighiales > Linaceae > Linum > Linum tenue. Next base: position 18,125,465 of record CAMGYJ010000007.1, on the reverse strand, counting down.
TATGTTTGTGAATGTATTGGTAGTTTTGTTAATGCAAATATGAAGATTAATAATAATTTGTACTCTTGTACTGATAGGAGTATTGTTCTTGTACTCTGATATTCTTTTTATGCATTTCGTGATTTAAATGAAAATGAAACCCTCAAATTCTAATATTAAATGGAAAAGCTTATTTTTTACTATAAATATATATCGTCGATAAATGTAATTTTTCCGACGACACGTTGAGAAAAAGTAGTTCTAACAAAGGTTTGGTGGCATCAGTAAAAATAATATTTATGACTAAACAGTCGAGAATAATAAACTATTGACGCCCTAACAACCTCACAAATGTGTGTACAACGTATAAAATAAATCATCGGCCTCAAATTCTGGTTACAAATATTTTTTTCTGACGATTTGTCAACGTTAGTATAAATAGTATTTATGACGGCTTGTCAAAAATGTTTAATTATTAAGGCATATAATTCATAAAAAATGAATAAATTTTCCGTCAATAAAAAATTCGTCTAATTCAGCCGTCATGAGGTTTTTCAATTGCGATGACATTTTATTATTATTAACGATTCTATGTCGTTCGTACTATTTTTGTTTCGACGACTGGTCAGTAATATTTTATTAGCAACGGGACAATTTCTGACGACGTCCGACGACTGTATGTCGTCGAAAAAGGTCATTTCCGACGCAATTTGATTAATTTCGATGAAAAACGTGTCGTCGGTAAAGACTGTCTTTTTTGTAGTGAACTAATAAAGTGTGTATCTATTGTTAATCCAACAACGCATGACACTCACAATTAAACAAATTTAAGATTCAAAATGGTTCTTTTAAGGAGAGATTATTTTCCAAGAGAATCATTATTTATACAAAACCATCACTTATGCTCCCATATGTTGCCATGTTTGTGCTAATAATCGACTGATTAGGTGAAACAGAGAACTTGTATTCATTCGAATAAAAGGGTTCGTAAGCAGAGAAATACAGCTAGCGGTTAGCAAAAACAGAAGAGAAAATAGAGGCCGGTTATAGCTATTCTTTGGCTGCAATTACCCGCCTTCTCATTCCTCCTTACTGGAAAATCTTTCATTTCTTTCCTTTGACCTCCAGTGTCCCAGTTATCTCACTTGATTTAATGGCTAGTCTCAAATCATACATATCTAATACGTTGGTTATTTGGTTTATCAATTCGTTTTAACTGCCCCCACATCTAGACTTTGCATTCCAATCCTTTTGATCTATGCTAATCTAGCAGACATTAGATTTTTTATTTAATTTTATTTTGGAGAAGTATTTTCTTGAACAAAAACTAAGGATTAAAGAACTTGGCTGATGAGGAGAAGACATGAGTAGGCAACATCGAATTCGAGCGTTTACACTTGCTACAAAAGTTCTGATGTGATAACTTGGATAAGGATAATATTGTACGTGCTCGTGAATGCCTAGATTTGGTCTCTAAAGACAATGAGAAAGAAGAGATGAGGTGAAAATTAAGAATAAAGTTTTATTCTTATTATGGACATGTCATTAACTTGATGGTCGAAATAGAATTGTTGGCTGAAATGTAGTATTTTATAACAAAATTGGATGAATGGTGACCACTGGTGAGACACAGATGTAAAGTTAGCAACCACGAGTATAATATAAATTTTTTGTAAAAAACGTAAAAGAAAATGATAAACCAAACGACCAAACGTAATATGAATCATAGCTAATTAAACCTCTACACGTAGATAAAAGTTAAACCGCTTGCAAAGTTTCTCCAAGGTGGAGAAATATGGCAGAGAAGTGAACCCAAAGCTCTCTCAAACAGGTTTTAATGAAACTTGGCAAAAGAAAAAAAGAATTACATGCAGGTTAGCTAATAATAAAGAGCCTGTAGTCAAGAAAAAGATTGTCAGCAATGTAAAAGATTGTCAGCAATGTAAGATTAGCAAACCTATTAGGCAACAGTAAAATTGATTTAGCTTTATATACACTAACTAGGAGTTACACTCGCACTTCGTCGCGGTGTATTATAGTTGGTTTAGACGGGTTTGATTATATGAAGAGTTTTTGCAATGAATTTCATGATTAGATTAAGAACACAAATGATATCACATCACTTTAAATAATTAGCTATAATTTTTTAAAATGTTTATTTGATTACCCTAATTTTTCAAAGTTGAAATATGAATATGCACTGAAAGCGCATAGAATAGCAAGGTTAGGTTTTGTTTTTATTAAAATAGGACAGGAGCTCACTAAGGAAGATAATTGATATGACCCTAATTCGAAGAGACCCTCGAACTTGGACCAAAAATCAGAATTGCACAACGTCGAACTCTTTTTGGGTTTTCTCCTTTCTTGAGTAGCACGAAAATAAAGATACTTGCAGAATCGATCAGACAAATCCGACCTCGTGAGAAGGGCCAGAAGGTATATGAAACCTTCCAAACAATCTCAAACCTGTGGAAGAGGCCAACCGATATCGTTTATGCTCGCCACAACTAGACGCGTTCTCTAGGTTATAAGAGACCACTCAAACCTCCCGAATCCTCAAAGGAGCGAATAAGCAAAACGTTCACTTGAACTTGTAAACACTTGTATTTGATTGCTGAAACTTGAATGAAAAATACATTGGTTGGACTCCTATTTATAGACCCACGAATCTAAACACAAAACAACTAAGGAAAACCGAATCCTACTTGAAAAAGGAAAACAAAAACCTAAACAAACAAGGAAAAGACTTAGTCAAACTTCCTCCTAGAATCTAGCCTTGAATTGTGCCTTCCTACTTGTGTTCACACCTTGATGGCTATCCACTTATGATTCCTTTCACAACTTATGTTCACACCATGGAGAATTCCTTCCTTCTAGGCCAAATTCTTCACTCCTCTTTCCAAGCCCATCTTCTCTTGATTCTGGTCCACAAATTGTAGTAATATGATGGGCTTTCCTCGATGCAATTCCATATCCATCAAGAATGATCCCATTTGATCTTTGTATCGTTGTATTCGGGCCTTCAACTTTGGACCACGAGAATTATATGTTCTGCCAATTGATTTCACATCAACAAACTCGTAGGTCTTGCTTGGAGAGCCATTTTCACCCATCTTGAATGATCCCAAGATCTCTTTGAACCTCTTAATTCGTCTCTTGGCGCATGGTCCATGTGAAGATATATCTTGCACTCGAATGTGCACATATGGGGTGAGCGGGGTCACATCAATAATTGCAATTGTCAGCCTCACTAAGAAAGCACATTAAATAGTTGGTTTAGATATTGCTTTTGCTAAAAAAGGACACTAGCTCACTAAGGAAGATAATGACAATGGTGAGCCTCCGGTTCCAAGTACACCAATATTCTTGAACTAAGAAGTGCATAAAAACATATGAAATGGGCCGTTACAGAGTTTTTTTATCAGATATAATGGATGAGTATGCGATGCTTGTGTACAAAAACAATTGGTTATGCCTAGAGGTAACAAATGGATTGGATTTGTAGATTTATAGATCAAATGGAATGGTGGATTCATGAATTGGATCATATGGATTGGTGGATTGATCCATAAATTCAAATGACATCCAAGTCTTGGACCAATATGTAGAACTGTAAAAGTTTAGGTACTAAAATGTCATAATGAAAAATTTTAGCTACCAAAATGTAATTTTTCAATGACATTTTTGTATAAAGAATAAGATTTAGGCCCCAAAAAATATCAAATGGTCTAGATAACACAAATGCAAAAAATTAAAATAGAAACAACTACACTTGAGATGTTGTTAGGCAACAGTAAACCATCTTCAACTTTATATAATATATAACTTGATGTTTAGGATTTAGGGATTCACTTGGATTTTAAGGTTACTTCAAAGGTGACAATTTTATATTTAGTGTGATCCATTAATTTAAATATCTAACTATTTCAATTTATTTAAATTCAATCATTTCATTCAAATTCAATTCGATTACTCATTGATTGTTGACAAATTAAAGTGTAGTACCTATATTTTATACATGATGTAATTTGATACGGAAAATGTATTATTTGACAAAAAATATCATAGGAAAATTATGCTTTGGTATCTAATTTTTTTTATGATGATATTTAGTACCTAAATTTATAAAATTTTACATATTGATCCATTGTTTAGATGCCACTTAGATCCATAATCTAATCCACAAATTCATCAATCCATTTTATCTATGAATACCAATGCAATCCAAAAATCTATGAATCAAATACATTTGCCACTTCTACTAATAAGAATAGTAAGTAATATGTTTTGCCAAGAATAGTAAGTAGTATGTTACATAGTTCGACAGCAATCGTAAAACACAGGAAGCTAATCCTAATCATTTTAATATTAAATTATTACATTAATAATTTTATACCACCCATTTAATTGAATAAATATGAATATTGAACACATTATACCTACTTTGTATATGTCTAATAGTAATATGAAAGACATCAAATGAATGAGAGAGAATATTGAGGAATTTTTTTTCAAGTTGAGCTTCTCTTGAGCACTAGTTGTGTTTAGCTTGACAAGATTGTTATTAAGAATTTAACAAGTCGAGTCAAGTTTGAACTGAATAATTTTCATTCAGAGCGAGTCGAGTTAGAGCTATGTTATATCATTTCGAACTCGGGTTGAGCAATTTATCAACGAACCGAACTCGAGTTAGGCGAAATCTCGATTCGACTCAACTTGTTTCCAACATAACTGCATGTACCTATATTATGACATATTTATATTTTAATCAGAATAGTTGATCTTCAAAAATAAAAACAATCAAATAATTGTGAATATATCACCGAAATTGAGATAGATTTCATAAATTAGGGTAAATATTTTAGCAGAATATACAAGATTTTCGAACTCAGTTATATAAAAAAATAAAAATATTACAATTACATGCATTCAACACTATGATTAACATGTCTTATAAGCTAACTATATAAACACATCTTTATGCTTATTATATGTTCCCTTAAAATATTTTCTTCTACTAGGGTGCGGAGCTACATAGAACCTAGGGTGGGCCCCGATTCTCCCGAGATTGCTCCCGACCCCTAGGTCCTTAAGGATATTTAGTTCAAATATTATACGTATGACTTGTTCTATAAATTATATAATGTACTAGTCATGTGGTCTAATGGTAGCCAATCTTGACTTATGTTTTATAGCACATGTGTTCAATCCACATTTCCCACATACATTTTGTATAATAATTTTCGGCCCCCGATCTCGAAATCCTAGCTCCGCCTAGCTAGTTGTTTCTTTTCAATAAGGCAATATTTTTGGACATTGTGTGTGTGTTTTTTAATTCCTTGATATTTAACAGGAATATTCCAACTCTCACTTTCTAAAGAACAAGGTTTTCAATTTTCTTCTGTACAAGAATCATTTTCCCTTTTTTTTTCTTTCTTCTTTTGCTTGAAAAGATAGATGCACTTTTCTTTCTCGATGCTTAGGAAGTCCTCTTAAGTATAATAAACAAAAGTTTCTTTCTTAATTTTTTTTTTGACAAAAGATAATCATATATTGATTCACAAAAGGTAGCATTATATCCTGGAACAAAGCCATGTATGAAAATTAAAAAAGCGACACGTAGACGGGTACAAAGCAAGGGCCTTTCTAGCCACAACATGGGCTACCCTAGTGTTCCTCCCACCTACAAAGCGCAAACTAAACCCAGGATTAAGCACCATACATTCCCGAATCTCATCCAAAACCAACCCAATCCTACTATCCCCAGTGTCCGCTTGGTTGATCTTGTCAATAATGACCTTGGCATCTCCTTCAAACCTCATATCCTGGAAACTATTGGCTACACACCACAAGACTGCTTCACGGAGGACGAGCGCTTCCACAACCAACGGATCATCAATGGATCCAAACTGAATGCCCTGAGCTCGAAGAACCTCCCTATAAGGATCAAGAAGCACCATACCGCCAGCCGAGTGAGACCCAGCCTTCGTAGCCCTATCCCACATACACACCATCATTGAGCCACTGTCCAGATCCGGAGGATGGAGAATGGGGCGAAGACCCGACTCAACCCTATCTACTGGCACCCGTTCCCATTCCTCACATTGTTGATGAAATTGGCGCATCAAGGCAGGGAATCCAAACTGCTTGCCTTCAAAGACAACCCAGTTACGCGATTTCCAAATTCGCCAAAGCACTGCAACCACAGCCATGATCATCGGAGGGTGATGGAGTAAGGCAAACAGCCGTTTGAGAAACAAGGGAAAAGTATGGCGAGGCAAGCCTTGCCCAATATGTTCTAACCCTGATAAATCCCATAAAGCCCTGGCCACTGGACAATCCAGGAAGAGATGTTCCATAGTCTCCGACGCTTCCCAACAAACTGGACAGCGCGGAAGGACAGGAACACTTTTCTCAATGAGGCCCTCAGTGGTAGGTTAGATGCGATGAAAAATCTGCCAAACAAACATCTTCAACTTAGGTGGAATGTTCGCCTCCCACAGCCAAACCCAGTTGGTCTTATCCATCCAACTAGCCGTTGCTCTCCAACATCCATTCCTTTTGTCCAGATCCACCGCAAGGTGATAAGCTGATTTAACAGAAAATCCCCCATCCGACGTGCAATGCCATATCAGCTTATCTTCCATATTCTGGCGCGGCAGAGGGATAGAACGAATCAAGCGACATGTTGGCGGATGAAACCATTGCCTCAATTTGGTCTCACACCACCCCCCTCCAACCGGATCTAAGACCTCTGCCACTACCGGTTCACCACCTTCAGGGAGCACTTGAGGGTTATGGACAGGCTTTGCAGGATGCAGCTGAGGAATCCAGTTTGAGGATAACAAAAGTGCTGACTCTCCATTGCCAATTTGCCAACGAAGACCTTGCTCAAGCAACTGCCTCCCATAAAGAACACTCTGCCATCCCCAGGAAGGACGCGAGCGCGCTTGGGCTTGGAGAAACGTCCCCCTAGGGAAATATTTACCTTTATAAACTTAAGCCAGCAAGGATTGAGGTTCCTGGAGAATTCGCCAGCCAATTTAGCCAAAAGTGCCTGATTAAAATGTTCAAACCAACGGAAACCCATCCCCCCATCGTGTTTGCTTCTGCACATATTCCTCCAGGACATCCAATGAATCCTCAATTGCCCCTCCGTCACACCCCACCAGAACCGAGCAACGTGCTTATCTAGGAGCCGGCAAAGCGATAGGGGCAGCCGGAAGCAAGACATAACATGCAGAGGCAAAGCAAGAGCAACATATTTGATCAGAGTCTCTTTAGCTGCCAAAGACAACGTACGTTGCTTCCACCCTTTTAATTTTTCCAGCAACTTCTCCTCCAGGTAGCGGAAGGTAGCCATCTTTGATCGGGCAATCAGGGTCGGGAGCCCCAAGTATTTATCCTGGACCCCCACCGCTCCCACCCCCAGAATCGCGGCCAGGAACTCCTGATCTGCGGGGACAATGTTTTTACTAAAACAAACCGCAGATTTATCCAAGTTAACCCGTTGTCCGCTCAACTCCTCATATTCATTTAACACGTCGATCAAATTTTCACATTCCTGGAGATTTCCTCGCAGGAACAAATAAGAATCATCCGCAAAGAATAAGTGAGAAATTCGAGGAGCTTGCGGAGCTACTTTCACGCCTTCCAGTCTCTTATCAGCAATTGCTTTTCGAAGAATAGCAGCAAAGCCTTCCGTACAAAGCACAAACAGCAAGGGAGACAGAGGGTCCCCTTGTCGGAGCCCCCGGGAGGGCGAGAAGAATCCCGATGGGGACCCATTCATGAGGACCGAGAAAGAAGTTGACCGAAGACATTCATGAACCCATCCAGTCCAAACCGAATTGAACCCCAATTTCTCAAGGACTACGAGCAAGAAGGGCCATTCAACTCTGTCATAGGCCTTTTCCATGTCAACCTTCAGAGCCATGTACCCTTTCTTACCACGAGTTTTAATTTTCAAATAGTGCATCAATTCGTGACCAACCAAGATATTTTCGATGATTTGTCTTTCGCGAATGAAAGCATTTTGACCAGCAGAGATAATTCCCGGAAGAATATCGGAAAGCCTAGCAGCCATGATCTTTGTAATTATCTTGTACCCAAATTGGCACAGACTGATAGGCCGCAGTTGTCTCATGTTCTCCACATTATCCACCTTGGGTATCAACGTAATCCACGTATGATTGAAGCTTCGAAGCATTCTGCCCGTAGCAAAGAATGAACAAACAGCCTCAATCACCGAATCACCTACGATATCCCAGTAGACTTTGAAAAATTTCCCCGTAAATCCATCCGAGCCAGGAGCCTGTTTGGAACCCATTTTAAACACCGTTCTACGAACCTCTTGGGGCATAACCTCTGCCGTAAGCATATCATTCATCTCTTGGGTCACATTCCGAGCAATAGGGAGAGCCGCCACTCTCTCTGTCATATTCAGCACTTGATTCTCCGAAGTGAATAGGTTTTGATAAAAATGACAGGCGATATCTGCCTTTCCTTTCTCATCAGTAACCCACTCTTCATTCTCATTAAAGAGGCCAGCAACATGGTTTCGTTTCCGACGAGTTCTAGTGACAGTGTGGAAATAAGAGGTGTTTTTATCACCTTTCTTCAGCCAGTGAACCCTCGATTTCTGTTGCCAATACTCCTCCTCTGCTTCCCATTGGCGAGCCAGGTCAGATTCTAATATCTTGACCTCCTCCCAATTAATGGGATGCTGGGACTTGATGTGCTCAATCTCGACTTGGAGAGTCTTGATATTACGAAGTGAGTTGGTCGTCCCAGACCTGCTCCAATCATAGAGAAGATGTCTAACACGCTTGAGTTTCTCCCAGAGCTGGAACATCTGGGTACCCGAGATTTGTTCTTGCCAAACATATCGTACCATTGCCCTCACTTCCGGGTTCTCCGCCCACCTGGCATTAAACCTGAACATGGGCCGACACTGTCGAACAAAGGGTTTATCCGTAAGGAGCAGAGCCCGATGATCCGAGCCAAGGTCAGTACAATGCTTGACCTGAGTGTCTGGAAATCGATCATTCCAGGACTGGGAGTAGAGGGCCCTATCAAGGCGTTCACGAATGCAAGCATTACCAATTCGCTTGTTCGTCCAGGTGAAAGTATCCCCTTGGTACCCGGGATCATGGAGCCCAAGGTCCATAATAAACTCTCGAAGACTAATTGAGGATGCACTGTTCCAGGCATTACCCCCATCTTTTTCATGTGCGTGCAAGGTGGTATTGAAGTCACCAATAACCACAAAAGGGAGATGGGTGGAGGCACAGACATGCCGGAGATGAGCCAATTGAGTAGCTCTAAGAGAGGCATTACAGCTCATATAAACACCAAAAACAACGTAGGAAAAATCCCTTTCATTAACTTCAATTCCAATACAAAAATCCGACCGATAAAACACCGAAGCAACTACTTCGGGGGACCAAGCAACAACAAGACCACCAGATGCCTCAATGGCATTGACAAAGAAAGAATGCGAAGACTCAAAACCTAAACTCCAAAGACGACGGGAGACTACTTTCCGACGCGCTCTTGTTTCAGAAAAGAAAACAAGATCCGGATTATTCGACTGAACTAAACCAAGAGCAGTACGGAATGTGAGGGTTGGTCCAATACCTCTCACATTCCAGGCCAAAAGCCTCATTGATCCTGCTGGGACCACTTTAGGCTGGTTTCCTCCACCGTAACAGCAACATCTCTTTCTTCCACAAACTGACGTTTAGGTGTAGGGAGGTCGATATCCTCCCCTTCCACTTTCTGAAAAGACCTTTTTCTTTCACTGTTTTGCAGGGCCTCAAGATTCGACCCATACTCGTTCAATTCTCCCAACTCCTCATTCAGATTTGCAGATTGCTCCCCAATGAGATTGCTCCCACCAAGAGCTTTAGGCGCATCCCTCGGCAGCTGAGGGGAGGGCGAATTCTCAAAATTCATTCCAGCTTCAAACGCGCGAACCACTTGCTGGACATGGCCATTGTTCGACTTTGGCCTTCGACTTTTGAGCTCAAAATGGTTCTCCTCCCCCTCCGAGCTCGATTCCCTAGGAGCCTTCTTAAACCCTCCCTCCAAAATCGACCCAGCTTTAACAGGGGAAGGGTCAAAGCTCTCGGCCACCTGCACCGGAACCTCTACCCAATTTCCCTTATCAATTGTAGCCGAAGTGATCTTCTTTTTTGGCGTCCTTTGAGACTTTTTGCTGCCAATTTTCTCTTTTTGTTTTCGCTTAACAGTATCATCTTCGAGAGGCCGCCGGATCGGGGCTTTGATTAGCCGCCGTGTGCTCGGACGGTTGGTCAGATTCTTCTCCCCGGCCCGTTCCGCCGGAGCCACATTTTCCCGATCCCCAACAGCCGGTGCCCGAGCCACTGGGCTCTCTGGTCTCTTCAGGGAGGGGAATAAGGCAATCTCCTCATCTTCAGACTCGTCTTCCAGCAGCAGCCTTCTCCTGCGAGTGTGACTTTCCTCCGGGAGGACATCACTGGCCACTGGGAATTGCGGACTGGTATTCTCCAAGATTGACACTCTCGGCCCGCCTCGCCCAGTAGTTTCAGTAGCCTGTCAGCCCACCCTTTGTTCCAAGCTTCCCAACTTGTGGGCCTCGGTGCTAATGGGCTCCGCTCAGCCTGGGCCCTGATTCTCTTGGCCTTTAGCCCGCCGATGCACATTAGCCTTCAGCTTCATTTTGGGCGACCGAGGGATGGAGAAGCCTTTCAGGTTGCGCCTCGAAGTTCCTTGTTGTCCCCTCATCATTGGAACAAAATTCCCCTCGCGATTCTTACCTTGGTCATACTTCTTGTTGCCATATCCTGTGCCCTCTTCCACCAAGATTTCTTTGCCCATTTTGTGAGATGATTTGGGAGGATGTGGGGCTCGTCCAATGTTATTATTGACCCAAACGGTCTTCGAGTTCCCCTGGAACGGGATGGATATATCATCCACATCATAAATACGGGTTCCCAGCTTCTTGGTTATCATATGCGGCCCATACCGCTCCTTACGATTCGGAGGATCGAACGTACAATCCCTCTGAAAATGTCCCACCCTTCCGCAATGGAAGCAGAAAGAGGGGAGGTGTTCATATTTCAATCGCACCCAGAAGCCTCCCGTCTCCTCACTAGATGCCAGTAACTGCGATCGCAATGATTTAGAGAAGTCAATCATCGCTTTCACTTTGATAAAGTAATTCCCTGATTCCGGGCATGAGTAAACACCAGCCTCGAGGACCTGCCCAATCATGGGTCCCGCCACTTTCAGTCCAAATTTTGCAGTGCAGCAATCCTCCTTGACGTCCCAAAGTTGCACCCTAAATGGAGCAATGGCTAGCTCGTCGTATGTCTTTCTTGTCACTGACGGCGTCCATGGCCGGAGGTGAATAATATTGTCATTCACCACCCAAGGGGTTCGTTTGAGAACCCATATTTTTGATTCCTCACTGGGAAGGACGAACTCAAAAAGACCATGTTTAGCTTGTAACACCTTGATCCTGCCCTTACATTGCCATGGGGAATTCACTGCTTCTCGAAACTCAATCGGCGAGCTCCGTGCCATGGTGAACACGCGTCCCAACAGAGTATGGGAGCTCCGTGCCTTGACAGATTGGACTTCATCCAATGTAAATTGCACCACCTGATCCTCGCTGACCTGATGCGCCATCGTATGCTGCAAAGAGGAAGCAGGAGGAATAGTGATGACTCGATATTTGCACATGTTTTCCCCTTTGTTTCTTGATCGTTTAAGCTTGCATTATCACTTCTTTGGCCTATTTTACGCTAGGTTGTGTTCCTTTGTCACATTTCAGGCCCTAGCACATAAAGTGAAGCATAGGCGCAAGTTTCAAGTCAAACAGAGATCAATTGGCGATTAGGGAGAAGAAACTCGGTCATGACCTAAAGAAGAATGGATTTCTACCTCACTTTATGGACAAATAATCAGGCAAGCTTGTTATGAAAGGAAAGAGGATGAGACTACGAGCGTCTGGGTTCAAACGGCGACTGATTTGGAGTCCGAACGAGGGAGAAACGAAGCTTTGAACAGGAGAGGAGGAAGAATTACGGGCAGGAGAATTACGACCATAATTTGGCCTCCCATGCCCGTAATTTCACTACCGAGAGGAGATTTGGGTGCGCTGAAACATAACCAAAACGCGTGTTTTGGGCAAAATACGGGCATGGAAGAATTACGACCGTAATTCAGCCCGTAATTCGCCCAGAATCGGGTTTTTGAGGCAGATTCGAGCCAAAGGAAAGAGAGAGCTGGGTTTTGGTTCCCAAACACCCAAGGGATGAACCCTAGAGAGAGAGCGACTTGGGAACATTCTTGGAGCTATTTTGGAGGATTTCTTCGCCATTGGAGCTCGGGAATCAAGCTTGGAGATGGAGATTGAAGATCTAGATCAGATTTCTGCAGTCTCTCTCTTCTCTATGGAGTAACTTCCCTTCATTTAGGTTTTGAGGAACCCTAGTTCCATGTGTTAGGATCTTTCTTGTATGAAGTTTTGGATGCTATATTGTTTGACTATAATCGATTGAGGCATGATTTATTGAGTCAATTGAATCTTGATCAAATTCTCTTGATTTCTGCTTTAACCTATGATAGATAGAATCTGATTAGGTTAAGAGAGCTTCCTTGATTGATAGTGGTGAATTGGTTGTGCGAGAGTCAATCAATTCACTGCTTTGTACTGGAATTCATTCCAGTAGTGGAGTTCTGTGTTCATAGCCTCAGCTTTCTATCCTGGTTAAGACTAGTCGTCTGTCGGGTAGTTTGACTGAGAGGGCTTGGTCAGCTTAAGAGATTCCAAGCTAATTTAGGATCTTCCGCAGTTTAATCATCAGTAGATCAACCAAAGGTAATTGCAACTTGGACCTAATTGAGGAGCTAGGGGGAATCATACCTAAGTGAGTTCCCAAACTATAATTAGTAGTTTTACTTAGTTTAGTTAGTAGAGTAGTTTAGTTAATCAATCCTTAATCTAGTTTGCTAGATAATGAACTGAAGCTGAGTAATAGTAACTCTAGAGACCCGTGGATTCGATATTTATTACTTGTGCCACTATACTGCAGTCCCTTTCATTGGTTACACTTGGTCGCAGTTTGGTGTTGTGTTTTGGCGTGTCAAATAGCCACCTCGGTACTTTCTCGTGGTGGACTCACTTGTCCCAGTTGGGTATGAAGAGCTGGGATCAAGCCAGCTTGTTTTATATCCGAAGCAAAAATTGAATCAGTATTCACTGGTCGAGGGTTACCTGGGGAAAGAAGAAGACCTGGCTCCTTGGGATGCACACCGACGCTCTCCTTGCTTGCTATCTTGGCACGATGCTCTGTATATCTCAGGGAGATGAGAGAGCAACAGTAAGATAGGTATAAGTAGGGAGAGGCTGGTAGGAAGCTTTGTCCGACTAGGAAACTTCTCCCCAGGATTTCTCTCGTACAACCGAAACGGAGGATAGGATAAGTGTCACATTGATTCGGATCACTATATCCTTCCGTGATTTGGAAATAAGCCCGTTTTTTGAGGATAAATTTAAAATTTCTGTTACACCGTCGGATAGTTCGGGAGGGTATCCCCTCCGACCAAGCCGCAAAATCCGGTGATGGGAATCCCAGCCGATCCAAAATACTGAAACGTCGGGGGTCTTCCCGTCGGATCGAGTTACACCGCCTCGATTCTTCCCGCCGATCCGGGTTAGGCAAAATTTCACAGCGGCTTGAATAACCCCACCGCGTCTCGTCCCGCCAATCTGGGGTAGTTGGATTTTCCTTCCCACCGTTTTGGTGTGAGCAGGACATCAAGTTATCCAAATCCCTGCTCACTGCTCCCTTTGGTTTCGATGGTGTTCCAATTAACCCTAATGGATTAACGGAATCAGTGGGGGTCCCTCCCAAAACATCCCTGGAGTTCTGTCGGGGTTCTTGTCCCTAGCAGCTCGAGGGGACGTGACCATTCATCATTTCATCCATCTCGGCTTCTGAGGGGATCTTAAAACACCAAGCTTTTACATGCAAGGTTCGACGATTTTTCCTTTTTACGGAGTAGTTTATATCACACTCCAAACCATAACTCATAAGCTTCCGCTTCCTCCCCTTGAACAGGTATCGGGGTTCATATCGTTTCTCACATTGACATCGTCCACTCCGGGAATCGCTTTGGCCGGACAAAGGCAATGGCAGTGATGGGTCTGTTTTGAGCCATTCCCGTCCTTGTACCTTCCTTCCCTGGACTTGGTTGCGTAGGCTAGCAACGAGAGCTTTGTGTATCACGGCGGCGATCAGGCGGCCGATGATAAGTCCAAACTAGAGGAGAGACGTGAGAGCGTCTCTCCACATTTTTTTTTGGAACCATGCAATAACTAATTCTTTCTTAATTGATTAATCACAAACTTTACAAAATTTAAAAATAAAGATGTCCGGACTTAGTTGCATGGCTGACACTACAAAGAGCGAAATTCCATCCGGTTTTAGAAAGGTAACCCCAACATTTCCGGCCGGGTCAATGAGACTATGAGAGGACCTTTTATATAGATCAGGTTATGAGATGAATGCTATATAACCACAAAGAAGATCGATGGAATTGGTTTGGGTAGTGGTCTAACATGATCTATTTTTAAAGAAGGGTGGTTGGGTTTATTTAAGAAAATATTTTTTTTTTGTTGATAATGGCAAATTTGAGAAGTCGTATGGTTTGAGGTGACGACCAGTTTCTCTAGCAACTGCACTTAATTTTTTTTGGTTAAATATGTTTGCGCATTGTGGTTGTGTGTATGATGCCAGTTTGAAATGTTTTCCAATGCTTGACAGCTTGAGTGCTGCTGAATTGGTTTGTAGTGGAATGTAGTTACCTCAAGTGGTTCAAGTGGTTTGATGTGTATTGATTACATGTGAAAGTATTTATTCTATGGAGAATAGGCAGCGGAATTGGTGCCGTTGGGCCTGTTTTCTTTGTTATGGCCGCCAATTCCGGTGGTATCCTAGCAGTTCCAGTCTCCTCTGTTGACTCGGAGTTCGCTTTTCAGTTGTGGAGGTCGAGTTCTTAGTCCTTTCATATCTTCTTTGAACCCAACCATTTTAGAACCCTTGACTTGTGTTGAAGATTGGATATGGTAATTGCCTAATTGGTATGAAAGTGGAAAGACGGCAGATGAACTTGATGATAATGAAGAAGATGAAGAGACAATTGATTATGAAAGTGGTAAGAACTCATTATTCCAATTTGTCTTTACTCTTTACCAAGGTTCAAGAAGGCACTAGGCGTAAGGCGAGTGTTGGGGCCTTGCCTAACGCCTAGCTCGCCTAGGTGTTGCTTAGCCACGCTTAAGCATTGGAAGAAAAATAGTAATTTTTAATAAATATTGAATGAAATAGCTATTTTGCAACACTTTTCACTTCCCTTTAAATAATTAGTAACTTAGTTAACACTTAACAAAAACTAATAGGGTGCGCCTACGGTGACTTGCACTTTGCGGTCGACCTCAGTTAGGATTAGGTCGACCTCATTTTGGATTCGGTCGACCTCATATAGGATTAGGTCGACCTAATATGTTGTTTCAATGTAAAAACAGTTTCATGGTGCCTACTTTGGAGATTCATATCATACAATTGGCTAGATGGAAATTGAAGACTAATGGCTTGTTTTGAAGCTGGAGTGTCCCTCTACATATTGAAGTGATTGAGAGCTTGATAGGAAGTCCAGAAGACCATTTTTGAACCTCATCAAAAGGCTATGCCAAAACTGGGAAATTGCCTGGAAATGGCTAAGTCTGGAAACGTGATTGTGAAGCATATTTTGGAGCTCAATTCGAGAAGCATGAATGCGAGTCGAGTCTAGGAGCCTCTACCAGGTTAAATTAGGTATGTTTTTATACAAATTCAAGACATTGGATGAAATATTGGATATATGTAAGGCTTCAAACAAAAGGGTCGAATTTGCTACGAAGGCTGTTTTTCTGGTAGACTTCGAGCACAAGCAAGCTGCCAGAAAAACAACCTTCATAGCAACTTCGAGCCTTTTTTTTAAGCCTTAAAGATATTCAATCTTTCATCCAATGTCTTGCCTTTGTAGAAAAACATACGTAATTTAACGTGGTAGAGGCCCTGGACTTGACTCGCATCCATGCTTCTCAAATTGAGCTCCAAAGTAGGCGTCACAAACACGTTCCCAGACTTAGCCATTTTCAGGTAGTTTCCCATTTTTGGCATAGCCTTTTGATCATGTTCAAAAATGGTCTTCTGGACTTCCTATTGAGCTCCCAAGTACTTTAATGTGTACAGGGACACTTCAGCTTCAAAACAAGCCATTAATCTCCAATTTCCATCTAGCCAATTGTAAGATATGAATCTCCAAAGTAGGAACCATGAAACTGTTTTTACACTGAAACAACAGATTAGGTCGACCTAATCCTATATGAGGTAGTCCGAAAAGTGCATGTCACCGTCGCAAAGTCCAAACTAATATGATAAATAAACTAACAATTAACGACCTCATATGTTTGATGCTTCACGTGTTAATTATGTATGTATTAATACTGGAACGTATCCGTACGTACCATATTCAAGTAAATGTCCATGCAATAACAAAAGCAAAACACTTACGTAATTATTCATAAGGATAATCCTATCAAACAAAAATGAAAATTACTTTACCTAATAGTAATTATCCGTTAGTTGGATTATGTGTATATAATATATATGTTTATAGTTTTTGTACTTATCATTGCATATTGTTTGTCTAAAGCGTATATAAATTGTTTTCATTGTGAATATAAAAGCCAATACAAACTTCTCAAAATATTGCCTGTATACATATATACGCTTTTAGCACCGCCTAATGCAAAAGCGGTGTGGGCGGGTATCAATGGGGTGGGTATACCTAAACCCAAACCCAACCCAACCCAATGAATAGTGAGCGGATTTAAACCCAAACACGGGTTTTATCCGGGTTGACCAGGTTGAGTCGGGTAGGGTTCCCGTGGGTTCGGGTTTTGTTGCCATCCCTAATTTGAGTTTGTATCCATACCCATATGCAAATTATAGTTTAGTACCTAAACTTAATAAATATTTTGATTTAGTACCTAAATTAAAATAATTGCATATAAGTCCTAAAAATATCGATATAAAATTATATTTTAGTACCTAAATATTTTGTATCTTACATTTTGATACCTAAACCTTTTAAGTTTTATAAATAGGTCCGATTTTGTATGTGTAGTTAAAGAACTTGAGCATCAATGTCCAACCCATGCCCGTATAAACGCAATACTACAACCAATCTAAACTCATCTATAGAACCTCAAACTCCATATAATCTTTACCCATCCTATATTTATTTTGGTTTGAACAAAATTATCAGGATAATTGTCTAATTGGGCTGGAGAGGGCTTCATTTTTGTCCTAATAGTTTTGTGTTTGTTTTTTTCTCCAGTTTGATGTTTGTTCTATCAACGGTTTTAAGTGTTTTTTTCTAAATTATACGTTTGGTCATTCGAATTATACAAATCTTTCATTTTTGTCACTCAAATTACTTTTCTTTTTTATTCGTCACTAACTTTACGAATCGTTTCACCGTTAGTCACCGGCCGTCCAATTACGTTAAAATCATCCTAAGTTGCAGTCAACTAAACCCTTGACCATTAGTTTGATGACATGACAATTAAAAATTAAAAAAAATATTAATTTTCAAATTAAAAAATACTTCATCTTCCTTTCATTTATTCCTCCCAGCAATACTTATCCTTGAATGCAATCGAACACATTAATTCACATTCAGATCCGAGGCAGGAAAATAGCTGTGTAGCGACGGCGTGTGCCGCTCGAGATGAAAGGCCAAACTACTCCAGATAAGTTAGGAAGGAGAAGTTTAGGAAAGTGATGTACAAGGAGGCTTCGAGGATTTGAGGAAGTTGTGGATGTCCGAAGCTTTGAGGAAGCTATGGATGGATCGAGCAGCAAACAAGAAGCAACACCACCACTCTGATTGTATATAGAAAAGAAGGCGATCGAGAAAATGAGAATGAAGGAATGGGGAGTAATCCTGACCACTATATCGCTCTCTCCTCACCACCATACTCCTGCTCGCCTCCTTCAATTATGTAGTCCCCCCTTTCCCCTCCCCTCCCTTCTTCATCTCGAAAAGCACCACGCAGCCGCTACACATTTATTTTCCTATGTGAATTGATGTTTCATCAGGAGTTGGATTTGATCCAATGATAAGTGTTGCTGGGAGGAAGAAATGGAAGGAAAATGAAATATTTTAAAATTTGAAAATTATTTTTTTATTTCTTAATTGCCACGTCATCAAACTAACTGTCAAAGGGTTTAGTTGACTGCCACGTAGGATGATTTTAACGGAATTGAACAGTCGGTGACTAACGGTGAAAGGATTCGTAAAATGAGTGACGAATAAGAAAGAAAAGTAATTTGGGTGGCAAAAGTGAAAAAATTGTATAATTAAAGTGACCAAACGTGTAATTTGGCCTTTTTTTTGGGTTATATATGTAAGACTGAGAAAGAGATCACTGACTCACTGTTGTGACATTCAAGTGCTTAATAATATGTTTTTTCATAGTCCACAAAAAAATTGTAGATAATGGCATGTTGTATTAGTTTATGTTTTCTTGTCATTTCAACTTAACCCCTTCCTAGCAACTGTTACATGAAATAGGGGGACTTCACTGACTCAAAGGGAATCATAATGCATCATGGATTATGCACAGAATGTTACCTTAAAAACAAATACCTAATTTAAGTAATCAAAGAGAGGTATGCCAGCTGTTTGCAAATTGCAAGAACTAAATAGTCATTGAGCAAATGAATAGTACTATAGTAGTATAGTACCCTTATTTGTCAACTCATGTAGCCTTCCTTAAGCAGGGAATATGGGGTTTCTTCCCCGAGATTCTTGGCAAAGAAAGCAAATAAAGGAAAGTTAACCTTTAATTAATGATAGGTGGTTAGACTATTCCAAGTGGTTATTTAAGTATAAGTTATGAGATTTGGTGTTCCTTTCTGATCTATCTAAAACCATGTGTTTTATATAAAACGGAAAAGGAATTGTTCTGCTGATATTTTTTCAAAATAATTTAGACATTGCTTTTTAAAAAGAATGGTCTTATTATGAATTAAGTGTCGTTTAATATCTTTTGTTTATCAATTTCGAGTAAGAAGCTGTCGTTTTCCCTTGTCCTGGGTTTTGAATACCACCATTTATCTTACTGAGTATTATTTAGTGTTTGTTCATTGTTCATTGAGATCCATGGCGACATCATTAGGATAGACAACTAGTCTACTATACATGCTTCACCATCTGATAAATAGTGGGTTAACTCTATGGGTGGGTAATGGTTTGGTCCAGCTAGATTGATATTTGGGTTGAATCCATTTTAAATTAACTTATTAATTGAAAGTAAGTACAGAAGAATAGTTATGAAAATTGTAATTGAAATGGACCACATATCGCATATAAAGATTGAAGAATTTGCAAGCATAGAAAGAAAGTCAACTACTATAGCTCAGATGCGTTACAACTTGCAACCTGACTCGCACGAAACTACACCACAATTAAATCCCAATTAGAGCCCAAGTTTTTAAACTATAATCGGGTGCAGTATAGGGCAAGTATTTTTTTTAGATAAGGGTGATATAGGTTATCTTTTTGTTATTAGGTACTACTGAAGGGACTCGAACCTGGGACCTCCAGGTTCATGGCTAGTGGTATTACCACTAGACCAATCCCTTGTTCGTTAGGGCAAGTATTTATATATCGACCCGGGCCGGTCCGTCTACCCTTACTTCGGTTGTTGAAATCATTATCTAGCGATAAAAATTTGGTTTAAAGGTTTGCTAATTGAAATGAAAGAAACCAAAGGAAATTTGTGTTGAAAACTCTTTTGTGGGAAAGTCACTCGGGTTTTGCTTCCCTCTAACCTGCCATGCTACGTTTATTGGAACGATTTCCTTGGGCACGTTAATCGTGAACCATATAGGAAAGCGTACGTAGTCGGAGACGACAATCTCAATTGCTAAACCGAGGTGAGGATGAAAGGTCGTGTCACTCGACCCTCTCAGTTTAGACAATCGGTAATCTGCTTACTCCCTCACTCAAATCTAGGGTCGGATGGTTAACCACAATTAATCGACTTGTTCAATTCAATATTGAGGGTTGCCCTAACTCAACCTAGTTTAGATGGCTTAGAAAGCGGAAGGAAAACCAACTCGATTGAGTCTCCCTTGAAAGGGGGATTTTCCTCTCTAAACTAGGCTAAGGTGGCAAATTAGATTACTAGCACCTAAATGCACAAACTTAGAGGGTGCTAAGCATAATTATGCACAATCCCTAGGATGCTAAGCGCAAAATATGCACAACCCCTAAGTTGCTATGCACAAGCATGCATAATCATGGTGAATAATGCCTCAAACATCAACTTGAATTGTTCAAAAAAAAACATCAACTTGAACAATACCGAATATCAATCATGCAACCCACATACAAGAAAACTGTACCCTGTACGTTTTGCCTGATCATATTGTTCACACAATTGCAGCGGAATTTAAAACTGATGTTAGATTAATTACCAAAAATCAAATAAAATTTCAACATGAATTACTCGCGTAATGGGCTAACAGTTCTTGTAACTAAAACCTGCAAAATAATTTATCTGAATCCCTGCATCCATAAACAAACATATATACTCACAACCATATACATTGGTTTTCATAGCCATAGGGATAGTTTCATACTCCACAACTTCATACCTTACTAATACATATCATAGTCGTCCTAACTTACACAGCCACATAAATATACACATATCATCAACTTTCCACACCTTCAGAAGCTAGTATGCACATGACAAAACGTCCTCAAAACATTTTTACAAAAAGGTGTGGATCACTGGCCAAAATCCCAAGTAGTCGTCCAAGCACAGAATAGTTGAAGACCATACCTCATGTTGACTTCAACTCTAGCTCCTCTCCTACCTAACACCTATCTACTGCTGTTGTTGATGATCTGCTTACACATAGCATAAGCAGAGGAGAAGAATAAAAGAGGGTCAGCACATAGCTGAGTGAGATAATCATAGCATCGTGAGTTCATAATAGAGCATACCCCTACCATACATCTAGCAAACAAGGCAAAGCACTAGAATCAGACCTCAGGCATCCGACATCCCAATAGGCAAAATACTCAACCACCTTGACTTATGCATATGCATCTTATCATGTTTTAATCATAGGCGCCTGGCTACTCCCATGCTAATAACTCTCCCGGGAAACATACCCCACATCCCGTCGGATGTAATCATACGTACCCCAACATCCCGTCGGATGTGGTCATACATACCCCACACCACTATGGGTGTAGTCATACCCCGACACCGCACTGGGTGTGGTCATATCTCGTAAGAAATCTTCAGTGACCACTACATGAGAGGTGTGACTATCATACATATCATAATAGAGTAATAGCATGGGGAGCCCTAATTACAATGTAGTTGACCGTGAGACCACAACACTCATATTTGGTATACTTATACATGATTCATATCTCATCTTGCTTAATCATAATTCGTTACTTGCACATGTACTTGACCTGGCCATAATTGGCTCAACATAGGTAAATAAGGAGTCGTATAATTGCACTTCCTCGGGATAAACCCTCGTGCAAGTCATCCTCCTTAAACATCATAATATCACCCTGGGAAGTTTATTTCCCCCACTTGTGAATCCAAATAAAACCACAATATCACATCATGTCAAAACACCTGATCGAAAAACCATGAATTCATATCAACAGTTAAGCCACAAATGGCAACATGTATGGAATCATCAACATAAACAAGGTCCATATTGGATAGGGTAAGTCAATTATATCATACAACAATCCATGGTTCATCATATAGCATAAAAGTCCATACACCCCTAATCATGCCATTCTAATTCACCTAGGTCAATACTAAGCATCAATATAATTATCGTGATACGACAAACCCGGTATGCCGTGCTAATCCCTCACCAGTTCTGGTTGTTCAAACACCGATTTAAGCTTCCCGAACTAAAACGTCAATTTCACGAACGAACCCCGAATTAAAATCCGAGACTGTACTAATATCCCCTGCAGTATCCCCGTCAATGTTAGTACTAAGCTCCAAATCAAATTCTCGATAAAAACACATCAAACCCTAAATTCAGCAATTTGGACCCCGACCTAAATAATTGCCGAAATTCACGGATTAGAACCAGAGGATTAATTACCTCGCTGCAGGAAGGTCGCATATGAAATTTGGGCTCAATCCGGCTTCCGGATACTCCGAAACCCTAATTTGGCTTATCGGGAATTCAAGGTATTCCGGAACCAAAAACTCGTTTTAAAGCTCTAAATCGATAAATCACGATGTATAGATGAATTAGGCATTACTTACGGGATTTTTGGATCACTAGAGCTCAAGATTTGAGCTTTGGAATTTTCCCTCGTGCCTCCCCTGAACTGCTCTGTTCGCTCTGTTTCTCTCAGCAAAGGAAATGGAAAATGATGGTGATGGGGAAAGAAAATGGAATGGTGGGGGAAATGAAGGGACAAGTAATTATATAAGCTGGCCCCGACCGCCTATATATATATATATATATATATACTTAATACGTATACTTATCGGATCGATCGATAATTCGATTTTCGTCGAAATACTATCAAAATGCTCGATTTTAAATCGGGAACTTTCTAGCGATCAAACTATGGGTTTAGCCGAAATGGGATGT
This sequence comes from Linum tenue, assembly GCA_946122785.1. Lineage (NCBI taxonomy): Eukaryota > Viridiplantae > Streptophyta > Magnoliopsida > Malpighiales > Linaceae > Linum > Linum tenue. The sequence goes on along the minus strand of CAMGYJ010000007.1, from coordinate 18,102,717 downwards.
TACAAAAACTACATTGTAGAGTTAGAGTTTCACTACACCCAAGTGAAAGGAGGACTACTCCATAGAAGAAGTGGGAAGAACAAAAGGGAAAAATGTGGGAACCATCTTTTGGGGATGCCTCCTCTCTTCTTGACCCTTCATGTGAGATGTCCTTGGGGAAATCTTCCCAAAATCTGCCTTGAAGCCAAACCCTAATCTCCTCTTCTCCTTGGTTCTGTTTCTCTCACTAAAATGCTGAAGAAGGTGTTTCTCTCACAAAATTGGGCTCTCCTCTGACTCCTCCTTGCAGCTCAGCTTTTAAACCCGAGAAGAGCTGAGTTCACGGCCGTGAACCATCAAACGCGTCCGGTTTTCGATCCTTTTCGCCAATCCTTTGACTCCGAGGCTGGTTTCACCTGTTAAACCCTGAAATACACTCAAACACGAAGACTTCGCGTAAAACCGGCCTTTAAGGAGCGAATTAGGCACAAACATCTAAGCAAAATGGGGGCAAAACATGTGTAATTAGGCCCGAATCACTCCCCCACACTTAGACGTTTGCTTGTCCCCAAGCAAACCATTTTACGCACACAGTAATATTTCAACCTACAAAAATTCTTTGGGGACAACTCAAAGGACACAAAGCGAGAATTCTCGATTTTCGTTGACAATCAACACATGAACCGTTGCAAGCAATACCGACATCCACCATAATCGACATTCAAAGCTACCAAAACGGGCATACGAAAAGTTCTCAACTTATTCATGGATAAATGCAAGTCTCAACAAAACCACTTATCGACCACAACCAACCATGCATACAATTGAAGTCCGAGGAACAAATGGAAAGGCAACGAAGGTCCTCACAGGGGTATGATATGGCATGCAAAGCAAGAATGAATCGCTCACTCTCAAGACCAGTGGGGTCGGGACCTTTTTGGTGCAAAAGATGTGTACAATCGTAACCTCTCAGCCCTATCGTCTCAATATCACGGCGGTAACCTCTAAATGCTAGAGTTCACGGGATGGTTGTCACCACTAGCTCGTCTGGAGGTCTTAGACACAGGTTCAGATGACTGGCGATTGGCTTGGACATGGCGAAAAGGATTTTTGGGTGGTGTCAATCATGACGTGAGGTTCTACATCTTCAACCTAAACCCGAAGGGTCTATGGTTTCGACTAAAACCCTTCTCTTCAATCAAATGCCACTAGCATCGGCCAAAACCCTTATCTCTCCCTACCAACTATCACCAATCATGAACTACCTTGAAGCACTCTTCCTCAGTCAACTCTTGCTAGTTCTTTTAAGGTTTGGTAGTGAAGGAGTTCTAAACAATGTGGGGGGTTTCAATGGCTTGGGTGCCAAGAAACCCCTCCTAGAGCATGTACATTGGTTTTTCGTGGCACTCTCTACTTTATTCACCCCATTTTATTACCTCTTTTTTTCGTTTCTCTTTTCTTTTCTTTTTTTTCTTTTTGAGGGGGGGGGGGGGGTGTATTAGAGAGTAAAAACACTTGCCACCTAAATATTTATTGATCAATGCTCTCTTTTTGAGGAACTAACTCCAACACTACACTCCATTTTGCACTCCTAGCATGAACCACACATGAACCTCCTATATAGAACCTCTATAGAAACTCAACGGTAAGGGCTCCGGGACACACGGACGACTCATGTTTGGACTCGAAGAAAGGATTTGGGGGTTGTTCTACTAACACCTTTAAGCTCACACGAACGAAGCTCCTAATTTCAGAATGACCCCCGAAGTCACACGACTCAAAGGGGTTGACTAAGGGATGATGCATCTCGGGACAATCAACTTTTGGGGCGTGGACTAATCCTATGCCTCCATCTTACTTGCTAGTGATAATTTGTGATGCTACACACCGTGGTAAGAGGGAACTATCACACCGAAAGAAACGAACGGCTCAAAGCTCACAGGCTACCTAGTTACCCAACCATCTATTCCAATTCACAAACACGATGCATGGCAATTGTAAACAACAAGTGATCAAGTCAAGACCTCCATTCATTTATGAACACTTTAAGAACTAAACTCTTGCCCTATCCTAATGAGATTCTCAATCATCATCAAAGGATATACTCAATCACATGCACAGTTCAAGATTAATGCCACAAACAAGAGAATTTCCCTCCATCCGGTCACTTTGAACATGCAAACGTTGCTTGGAGCCCTCAAATTTTTTAAATTTGGGCATACAAAAGGTTCCAAGCAACATCTCACTCACACAAGCTCACTAGTAGACTACCCCCCACACTTAAACTCGCCATTGCCCTCAATGACGTAAGAAAGGGGTAGAGTGATCTTACCGCTTGGGCTTGGTGAGTGAATGTAGGAATCGAACCTGGTAGGATAATTGGAGCTTCAAGGAGAGACAACAAAAAACACACACAAGCACAATACGGCTCGCTCGAGGCGAGGTTATTACAAGCACAATACATAGTAGTAGTAGTTCATGTCACACATACAAATAATGAAAACAGAAATAAAACAAGTTTAGGGTTACAAGTAGAGAAGTGGGGCGAAAGGACTTCGCTCTGCCACATGTCTCTCTCGTCAGCTACCTCTCTCTGGTGGATGGACCCTACCAGACTCAGGTAGGATACCCTGGTGTCGAGCCATGCGCTCGAGGATGTCGGACTATCGCTCGTGGCGGGATGAGAATCCCAAGAAGCCCGTATCAAGGCGATCTACCCTCTCGACGAGGGGATCGCCTGCTCCTAGTGGTGGTGGCTGCCGTGCAAGGCGCGGGAGCACTAGACGCCGGTGGCGGCCGGGTGCACGAGCAGGCACCTAATCTACTGGTGGCGGGACCTCGGGGTCGGGACTCAATCCCTCGATGTACCGCATTGGGCCAAAGGTGCGCAATAATCGCATGGAGTGCAGAGTGCCTTCGTCAAATCTCTGAGTGCCTTCCTCTTTTGAGCACCCTGAGAGTCTGACATTGAAGTATCTGGCAAGGCGTTTGATGTACGGACCCATGGACGTGACGTAACGACATGCCCCCCCCTTTGGCCCTGGCAAAAGTTGTGGCAATGACTAAACCCAGGTGCAATGTACTTGAGCGGTCCGCCATGCAAGCACATGCCAGAAAGATTCTCTCTGCAATCTTGTTTGGATTGTGGTAAGCCGGGCAGAGGGAACGAGCCAGGAGTGCAACCATGACACTCCGCTGGGGCTGGAGTGTAGATGTCGTTGTGAGGGCCGACTTGAACTTCGTCCTTCGGTACTTTGGAAGACACATCTTCAGAAACGCGGCATTCGCGTCAAAACTTCGAATTACGTCTTCCTCTCACTCTTCCCTTCGGTTGACTTCCACTCCGAGGGCTCTGTCTAACTCGTCATAGCTCAAGTAACGAGATTCCCCTCCCAATCGAAACTCGACCCAACGTACCGGATGACCGAGTAGGCATAGGCTCTTGCGTATGGCAAAGGTGCTGAAAAATTCGACGCAAAGCTCCCCGTAAGTGTCATCTTCAAGATCAAGTGCTTGGCGCCATTGGGGGTGCACCACTGCCTCTCTCATAGCATCACCACAATGAAGCCTATCGAACTGGGTGAAGTCGAGTTTCCAATGGTTGCCGACTCTTGAGGTTGCCCAGAAAATGCCTCTTGCTCCATTTAGGGGCTGCTCCTTAGCGCCACAAGGTATGGGTATTCCGTGTTAACCATCCTGCACAAACACAAACACACACCATACTTGGAAACAATTGCCATATCCCGCTCATTGGGAGGAAAAGAGATTCCCCCCCCCCCCCACACTTGTTTTTCCACCATGGCTAGAACATTTAAGCTCAAACCATCGTGGCATGACTGTTGGTATTTCACGGTTCAAGCACATAAAGATTAGAAGTGGCTACCATCCATCAATCAAAAACAAACCCCACTTGTATTCATAACATAGCACTTGGTGGGCAAATTCTAAAGATAAACACAATTCGGTTAAAACACGCCCACCAAGGCTCACAAAGCTCATGCAATAATCAATCCATCAATCACACGACCTAATTCACTTAAGTCCTCGCCCTAACTAGATTCAATCATGTCAAGCACAAAAATTCAACCTCACTTCACTACCTAATCTGATTCTCCACAATTCACAAAGGTAAAGATGAAAAACAAACCTGGAGACTCAAGTAGGATGAGGGAGGAAGCGAGGTGCGGGCGAGGACGGTGAAAAACAGGTCTGAAAACTAACCATAGAGGGGTTGCCGGAGCTTAGTCGGAAGCTCGCCGGAGACTCGCCGCTGGTGACTAGGGCGGAAAAAATATGCTCCAAATCTCCCCAAAATCTCAGCACAGGCCGGTTTTGAGGAGAGGAGGTTGGGTATGACGTTGGTTTTGGGTTTTGCTCGCCGGATTTGGGGGAAAAGTTGATAAAGCGACGAGATTTCGTGTTTTCCGACAAAAATTCAAAATTTTTCGGCGAGTTTTTGTTCGTGAAGTGAAGGGTCGCCGTTCACGCCACTTTTATAGGAAAAGCTCTAAGTTCACAGACGTGTTGCCCAATTCACAGTCTTAGCGACCGTGAACTCGCGAATGCGTCCGTGAACACGAAGTGGTTGACAGGTGGTGAACATGCATCAGCGCCCAGATCACGGACGCGTTTGCCTGTTCACGGTTTTAGCGACCGTGAACTCAGCAATCCGTCCGTGAGCTCAAGTTAAAACAGGGAATTTCTGCAATATTTTTGACTCCACCTATTCCTCCGTGCCTCCTAATCGATCACAACACAACCATAACCCACAAAAACACAACACTCGGCACGGGGGCACCACTTCACCACTCGAACCCTTGACAAGACATTAAAACGAAAACTAAGGAAAAGAAAACAAACCTCCTTCGGGTTGCCTCCCAACAAGTACTTGTTTATCTTCATTAGCTTGACGGTTGGGGATCAATCTCGAGTTCAAACGTGATGCCATTGAGAGCGGATCCACCACACTCCTGGGGCGAGGCTTGTAGCCTCCCATCTTAGACTCATTGAGTTGGCCCTCTTGGTTGGCCAACCTTGCTTCGGCCCCCCCGTCTTTTGGGTCAAAGCTCCCTTCATCATTATTCTCTAAGCATTCAATCTTGGTCCTTTTGGCTTAGGACCCTTCTTAACTTCCTGCTCAACATCATCAAAGACAACACACGTAATGTTGGGGTTTTCCATAGGAGGCTCTCCTCCACTCTCATTCAAATCATCTGAGACTACCCCCTTCACTTCATCACTCCTCACCCTAGGATAAATTTCAAGCTTGATTCTCTCCTTACCATCCCTCAAAATTAGGGTTCCCTCATTAACATCTATCAATGCCTTGGCGGTTGCAAGAAAGGGATGGCTGAGGATGAGGGGCATATCCGAGTCGTCACTTATGTCGAGAATCACGAAATCGGTCGAATAGCAAAACTTGCCCACTCTCACCATCATGCCCTCCACTATACCTCTCGAGCTAATGACCGAACGGTCGGCTAAGGTGATGCTAAGCTTAGAGGTCTTAAGTTCACCTACCTCTAAATTTTTGAAAAGCTTGTAAAGCAACACATTCACACTAGCTCCTAGGTCCGCCAAGGCATTGTCTATATGGTAATCATCAATATCAAGAGGGATAGTAAAGCTACCTGGGTCGGACCGCAATTTGGGAAAGCGGTCGAGGAAGAAAGACGAGCACTCGTCGCCAAGAGTCGTGTTGTCCAGGCCTTCAAGCCTTGGCTTCTTGATGAGGAATCCTTTGTGGTACTTGGCATATCTTAGCATTTGCGCCATGGCTTCGAGGAATGGAATGTTGAGGTGGAGGTTGCGTAGCATTTCCATGAACCCTCCACACTCGTTGTCCAACCTCTCCTTGTACATCCTTGTGGGATAAGGAAGAGGTGGCACATATCCATCCTCTGGCAATGCCTGCCTTGTCGCCTTCCTCTCATTCCTCGAAGGCTTCTTCTCTCTTCTATTCGGAGTGGTCTCTTCTTTGTTGGACTCTTCCTTCTCTATTTCTTCTTCCGTGGCGACCTCCGGAAACACCTTCACACTCCTCACTTGAAGTGCATTCACCCCGGCTTGATCCTTGGGTTCACCACAGTTTGGGAAGGTAAGGCTCCCTTGGGTCTCTCGATGAGGATACCGGCAAGGTTTCTGATTTGCGGTTCCAAGCTTTGAAGACTCGCTTGATGGCTTCGGAGATCCGCCTCAACCGAGGTAAACTTGGTAGTCGCCACATCCATAAATTGCTCAATCTTCTCAAACTTTTGGCTACTCGTACTCACAAAGGCGTTCACTAGGTCCTCAAGCTTGGATAACTTGTCGGGTTGATGTTGTTGTTGAAACCCTAGGGCACCTTGTGGTTGGTACGGTTGTTGAAAGTTTGAGCCTTGGAGTGGGGACCTTTGTTGGATGAAGGTTAGCCGATGTTGGAAGTTCCCCGTGGGGCCTTGGAAACCTGGGGTCCTTGGATTAGCCGGTGATGCCCATGCAAAGTTGGGGTGGTTCCTCCATCCAGGGTTATGAGTATTGCTATACGGGTTGTTGACCATAGAATTTGCCACAAAGTTGACTTGCTCCTCCGGAGTGGTTGCCTCCTTCATTGCTTGGCACTCCGCTATCTCGTGGCTAGTACTCGAGCACCAGTCGCACGACATTACCATCCATTTTCCTTGCCTTTTATCTTCAAGCATAACCTCAAGCAGCTTATCCAACTTTGCCTCAACCGGAGCACTCGCTCCCACGCTTCTCACTCCCCTTTCATTTCTTCTTATTCCACTTCTAGTCAACCCCCAATCATACCCCCTAAGGGCCATATCTTCAAGTATCTCGGTTATTTGGGGTGGAGCCATATTCATCAACTTTCCTTGGCACAAGGAGTCTACGAGGATTTTATCCTCTTGCATTAGGCCTCCATAGAAGGTTTCAATCCGGAACTGCTCTTCAAACCCATGGTGAGGGCATTGAAGAAAGTAGTCGGAGTACCTCTCCCAAGCATCCCTCAAGGTCTCATCCTCTTCTTGCTCGAAATGTGTAATCTTCTTTCTCCACTCAAAGGCAGCCAATAACGAGCCATAAACTTGTTGAGGAGGTCGTCCCATGAGGTGATAGACCGAGGTGGGCGGTTGTTTAGCCACCTAAGTGCCTTTCCCGAGAGTGAGTATGGGAAAAGCCTTAGTTGCAAAGCCTCGGCCGACACACCATTAATCTTCAAGCTCCTCGCGAGCTCCAAGAATCTCTGCACGTGCTCTCTTGGTGACTCGCTTTCATGGCCGTGGAAGAGAGCATTGCTTTGTATCATAGTCACCAGAACCGGCTTGATCTCGAAATTGAATGTCCATCGGCCTTGGGGCCATGTAGTACCCCATCGTCCTCGGGGCTCCTTCTTATCCCACCTCCTCATTCATATGGCGGACTTGAGCGGCTCCATCTTGCCTTTGGTTCCCCGGCCATTTCCTCTTCAATGATGGGTTCAACTTCCACTTCTTCAACTACTTCTCCACTAACACCGGGACCAAATTGTTGTCCCCCTCTTTCACTCCTTCTCCTTGCCTCGGCTATCTCTCTCTCCCTTGCTAGGAGTTGGAGACTTCGGTTTATGTCCTCATCAAGTGGTAGCAAGGGCTCCAGGTTGCTCCGGGTCATGCACCTCCTACACACAATCGGAAAACACCAAGTCTAGAACAAGCAAAGAACACACACACTTGAAAAATTGGAAATTAAAAGCAAGACTAAAAACCAAAAACTTTTTCAGAATGTGTAACATCCCTGCCCTCGTACTAATTATTATGACGTGTTTGTGATCGGGTTACAAAAATTAGTCTTTTGAACCAAAAAGAAAGTGAATAGTGGAAGTTCTAGACTTAATTGCAAGTGAAGGAAAGTTTAGGGCCAAATAGACAATTTGGAGGGATGGAGAATTCTAGATAAGGGAGATAAAAATCTGCCCATCCTCTTATCTCTCATTTCCTTCTCATCCCTTCCCCTCACTCTCTCCCACGTCCCTCTCTTGCTCTCTTCCTTTCACCTGGTTTCACCACCTCAAAAACCACCACCCCCCTTTCAGAAACAAAGAGTGAAAGCTAGAAAGAAAAGCGTATCAAGGAGAGGAAGAGGAAGAAGAAGAAGAAGGAAGCAAAGGGGGTGATACCAATTTCCGTCCAGCAGCAGGACAGCCTGTGAGAAGGACGATTCCGGACAATCAAGCCGTTGGATCGTCCTGAGATTTGTAGGTTGGGTTTCATACTTCTTTTCTACGATTTGACCGTTGGGATCATCGATATGATCTCTGGTTCATCTAGGAAAGTCGCTGGACAGAAGGGGTGATATACTGTTTTTCTGTAGCAGGACAGTAGATTAGAGGTAAGGATCAAGCCGGGGGCTCATCCAAAGGCAAGGGCATAGCCGAGTGAAGACAAACTGTGAGTAGATTCTAATCTTAGATCTACTTCAACATAATCACAGTATCCGGGTCATGAAGTGGCCCGAATACATATCGGGGTCATGAAGAGGCTCCGATATAATATGGGAATTTATGGGAAATGATATTGCTATGTGATCCGGCTTATTTGTGTTTATTCATTATCTGCATTTGGTATGAAGTTGGAAATGCATGAATTGTGAATGAGATATGGAAAGACATTCTGTTGATTTATTGTGCGGATTATGAGCAAGTATTCGAACTTGCGAACCCGTCTTGTCTGTTTAGATTTGGAGTAAGCCATTAGGCTTACTAATCCTGTTCTGCTTGAATAACTCGGAGTAAGCTCCTCAGCTTACATTCCATTCTGTTGTGACTGAGGGTACAAAAGCACTATGAATGCTTTTGAGCCTATAGTGTCTAAGTGCACTATTAATGAAAAGAGGTGAATACTTAAGAATAAGTAAAAAGGTTTTATGATACCTCGGTACAGTAGTGTGTCCTGTTTGTATCGATGTGGGTAAACCCCACGATACTCCTGTTTGAGCGCTCGTGCTTCGCACCGTGCCGATTGGGTGACGACCCACGGTACTCCTGTTCTGTTCAGTTAGCCGGGCTGGGGTAATCCCGTGGCGACTCCTGTTTTTGTATCGGTCCGGGTTGTGTCCCGCGATATTCCTGTTGGTGCGAGCACTCCTGTTTTGTGCCTTGAGCACTCCTGTTTCGTGCCTTGTGCACTCCTGTTCGTACCGGATGGGGTTTGTCCCGCGGTACTCCAGTTAACTGATGGCTGTACATGGTTATCCTGCAGCCTTCCACTACTGTACAACCCGAGGAGTATATCATTTAGCAAGTTTGAAAGTGAAATTGTATAAGCAAAATGCCTCTATCTGTTATCTGTTTTATGTGTTTTGACTGTGGAATGTGAGCATGTGAACTTGATTGATTCAGTAAAATGAAAAGTGTGATAAAACAATTTAAGTCCTGTTATGTGCTAGGGTGTTTCTGCCCAATACTGTTTTTGTATTGATGTCGATCCGAGCTTAGAATTTATTCACTGAGCGACGACTCATCCTTCGTCACCATTTTTTCCTCAGATTAAGATCAGAAGTAAGGTCTGTACTGTAGATATCGGGACTCCAGCTTGAAGGGAAGCCATGAGGTGGGCGGAAGACTCCGAACTCCTTGAATGTTTTATGTTGTGTGGATTTTGTAATAAAGCGATCTTCCCCGGTTTTCTGTTTTGACTCTGATGCAAATGTATATTATGGTTTGAAGTTTGAAACAAATATATATATGTAAAGCTCGGGCCCGAGAATGTTTAAACTCGATGTACTTTACAGTTTCGTTTTGTAATATAAAGTAAGGGTTTCACATTTTTAGTATCAGAGCTGGGATATGATCCCGTGGATACCAAACATTTTAAACGAGATTTTACTGGGAAAACTTAAATGATTTCACAGGGAAGTGACTAATTATTGATTTTGACTTTGTACTTTGTTTTTTGTGGAGTTCAGTCAAGGAGCAGATCCGCAACCTCATGGGAATCCTAATGCTGGAGGGTCTAATTTTAATGGGAATAATGCTGAGTCCCGCAATAGAGCCAATCCTTATGTTAAGGATTTTGAAAGGCTGAGGAATATGGGGGTTGAGTTCTTTAAAGGGGCTATTGACCCTAAAGATGCTCTGGACTGGATCAAGGAGATGGAACGAATCTTTAACCTCCTTGAGTGTCCTGATGAAGCAAGAGTGGAGTATATGTACTACCTGCTCAGGTCTGATGCTTATGACTGGTGGTTGACCGTACCCGGGGCTCGGGATCGTACAATTCGGTATACCTGGGCGGAATTAATTGAGAAATTTCGTAAGCAATATGTGCCTGATCTGTATGTGGATAGGAAGAAGAAAGAGTTTCTGGACCTGAAACAGCAAAGGGGGCAGACTGTTAAAGAGTATGATGCCATTTTCCATCGTTTGATGACCTTCGCGATGGAGTTGGTACCTACTGAACGAGCTAGATGCAACCGCTATGAGCAAGGCCTGAATCCCCATATCAAGATGATAGTAGCAAAATCAGAGACGACTGATCTTGCCACCTTGAGAGAGGCTGCCATGAGAGCAGAGGATTTGGTGAATGAATTGGGAGCACAGATGGATGAAGGAAGGAAGAGAACGTGGAAGAACGTGGGTTCCTCGAGTGCTGGGAACTCATTCGGGGGTAGAACTAATCAGAGTCCGAAGATTTCACGTCCAGTGGCCAGTTACCCCGGACAGGAGCGGAGAAGTGCAGGCCCACCTCCTATTTGCCCACATTGTGGGAATCAGCATATGGGTGTTTGTAGGAGGGTGATTGGTGGGTGTTTCCGATGTGGAGACACCAGCCACTTTCTCCGTGATTGTCCCCACATGTCAGAGTCCAGGCCTGCTGGATCCCAGACCACAATTCAAGGGTCCAGAAGGACTGGAGGTTCATTGAGAGGATCAGGAAGAGGTGGTAATAATCGTGGCAAAAGTCAGGGTGGACAGAGCAGTCGGGGTGAAGTGCAGCCACGAGCCTTTGCTATGACTAGGAGGGAGGCTGACATCTCTCCAGAGGTCGTTATTGGTACAGTTCTTATCTATGATCTTACCGCTTATGCGTTGATTGATCCTGGTGCTACTCATTCATTCATATCTTCTGCATTCTCACGTGGGTTGCCTGTGCACTCTGGAATGTTGAACAAGAATGTAATAGTTCAAACCCCAGTAGGAGATACCGTAGTGATTGAATATGCCTATCCTGATGCCCCAATAAGTCTAGCTGGAACTATTCTGCCAGCTAACTTATTGAGGTTAATGCTGACTGAATTTGATATAATTCTAGGAATGGATTGGTTAAGCCAACATAGAGCCGTAATGAACTGTTATACTAAGGAAGTAATTTTCGAAAGACCAGATGGTCAGAATGTGATTTTTCGAGGGACTAGAGAGGTGGTGCCTAGTTGCCTAGTCTCGGCCACCAAGGTGGTGAGTTTGATGAAGGAAGGCTGTGAAGTGTATCTGGCTTATGTGACTGAGGGCAAACCGGAATTGAAACCTGAAAATGTTCCGGTTGTGAAGGAGTTCCTGGATGTGTTCCCTTCGGAACTGCCAGGATTACCTCCGGAAAGGGAAATAGATTTCACTATTAAACTGATACCGGGCACTGCTCCGATCTCTGTATCTCCGTACCGGATGTCTCCGTTTGAACTTAAAGAACTGAAGGAGCAACTTCAAGAGTTGCTAGATAAGGGGTTTATTAGACCTAGTGTCTCCCCTTGGGGCGCTCCGGTATTATTTGTGAAGAAGAAGGATGGAACTTTCCGTCTGTGTATTGACTACCGGAAGCTCAACAAGTTAACGGTTAAGAATAAATATCCGTTACCTCGGATTGATGATTTATTTGACCAACTACAAGGATCGAGGGTCTTTTCCAAGATTCATCAAAGATCAGGTTATCATCAATTAAGGGTAGCGGATGAGTCCATACCGAAGACAGCTTTTCGTACTAGGTATGGGCACTACGAATTTCTTGTTATGCCTTTCGGGTTAACAAATGCTCCAGCTGTGTTCATGGCACTGATGAACCGAGTGTTTCAGGAATATCTAGATAAGTTTGTGATCGTCTTTATTGATGATATTCTAGTGTATTCTGGAAGTGAAGAAGAGCACATGGAGCATTTGAGAATCGTACTGCAGATTCTGAGGGAAAAGCAGTTGTATGCTAAGTTCAGCAAATGTGAATTTTGGATGGATCAAGTAGTATTTTTGGGCCATGTGGTGTCTGAGCGAGGTATAGAGGTGGATCCAAGGAAAGTGGAAGCAGTGATAGAATGGGAGCCACTGAAAAATATACCTGAACTAAGAAGTTTCCTTGGCATGGCCGGATACTACAGAAGGTTCATTGAGGGGTTTTCTCTGATTGCTGCACCATTGACAAAGTTACTGAGGAAAGAGCAATCTTTTATATGGGATAATAAATGTCAATCCAGTTTCGAAGAGTTGAAGTGGAAGTTAACCACTGCACCGGTTCTTGCCCTTCCCTCAGGAACTGGAGGTTATGTGGTATACAGTGATGCTTTGCATCAAGGGTTAGGATGTGTTCTCATGCAACATGGTAAAGTAATTGCTTATGCTTCCAGGCAATTATGACCGTATGAGAAATCTTATCCGACTCATGATTTAGAACTGGCGGCTGTGGTATTTGCCTTAAAGATTTGGCGTCATTATTTGTATGGTGAGACTTTTCATATCTTTACCGATCATAAGAGTCTCAAGTACTTGATGGAGCAAAAAGAGCTAAATCTTAGGAAAAGGAGGTGGTTAGAGTTGTTGAAAGATTACGACTGTACCATCGAATACCATCCAGGCAAAGCAAATGTTGTGGCAGATGCTTTGAGTCGAAAGAACAAGCATCGTACTAGAAATGAGGAGACTGGTTTAATGGCAAATTTGATTTCTTTGAGAGCTATGAGTGTTGAATTGGAAATGAATTCCACAGGAGGGTTATTGGCCACTTTACAAGTGCGACCAATTCTGAGAGAGAATTATTAAAGTTCAGGATCAAGACCTTGAATTGAGGAAGATTATTGATAAGAGTCGTAAAGGGGAAGAAACTAAATTCACACTTCAAGATGGCGTTCTGACACTAAACGAAAGACTTTGTGTTCCAAATGTGGATGAATTGCGAAGGGAGATTTTGGAAGAAGCTCATTCCTCTCCTTATGCAATGCATCCCGGAACGACAAAAATGTACCGTTCGTTGAGATCTCATTATTGGTGGCCAAGGATGAAGAAAGAAGTGGCTGAACATGTCTTGACGTGTCTGGTATGGCAGAAAGTGAAAGCTGAACATCAAGCCCCAACAGGAAAATTGCAACCACTGTCCATTCCAGAATGGAAATGGGAAAAGATTACCATGGACTTTGTCTATGGTCTACCTAGGACTCAGAAGAAGAACGACGCCGTTTGGGTTATTGTGGACCGATTGACAAAGTCGGCTCACTTTATACCCATTAGATGGGGTTGTTCGCTAGAGTTACTGACAAAGAAGTATGTGGAGGAAATAGTGAGACTACATGGAGTACCAGTATCCATCGTCTCTGACAGAGATCGGAGGTTCACTTCTCGATTCTGGAAGAGTTTGCAAGAAGCACTAGGTACTCGTCTGAACTTTTCAACCGCTTTTCATCCCCAGACCGATGGTCAATCCGAGCGAACAATCCTCACTCTTGAGGAAATGTTGCGAGCTTGTGTACTGGATTTCCAAGGTTCTTGGGATGAACATTTGTCACTGATTGAATTTGCTTATAACAACCAGTACCATAGTAGTATTGGTATGGCTCCATATGAAGCTCTGTATGGAAGGAAATGCAGATCCCCAGTGTGCTGGGATGAGGAAGGGTTACGGCAATTGGAGGGACCTGAAATCGTTCAGATGACAGTGGATAAGATTAAAGTTATCATAAGCCGATTGAAGGCCACACAAAACCGGCAAAAGAGCATGCTGATATCCACCGAAGAGAGATGGAATTTCAGAGTGGAGAGAAAGTATTTTTGAAAGTGTCTCCTTGGAGAGGTGTTTTGAGATTCCAGAAGAAGGGTAAGTTAAGTCCGAGGTATATCGGACCTTATGAGATTCTGGAAAAGATAGGTCCGGTAGCCTATCGACTTGCCTTACCACCAGAATTGTCTCAAGTTCATAATGTCTTCCATGTGAGTTTGCTTCGAAGCAACCGATCGAATCCGTCACATGTACTGGAACCAGATGAGATTGAGGTCCAGAAAGATCTAAGCTATATGAAGGAACCAAAAGAGATCGTGGACCGAAAGGTGAAACAACTTAGGAATCGAAGTATTCCTATGGTGAAAGTAATTTGGAAAAGTCACACTGGAGAAGAAGCCACGTGGGAGACGGAAGAAAGCATGAGAGCACAATACCCCTACTTGTTTCAAGGTAAATTTCGGGACGAAATTTTATTTAGAGGGGAGGAAATGTAACATCCCTGCCCTCGTACTAATTATTATGACGTGTTTGTGATCGGGTTACAAAAATTAGTCTTTTGAACCAAAAAGAAAGTGAATAGTGGAAGTTCTAGACTTAATTGCAAGTGAAGGAAAGTTTAGGGCCAAATAGACAATTTGGAGGGATGGAGAATTCTAGATAAGGGAGATAAAAATCTGCCCATCCTCTTATCTCTCATTTCCTTCTCATCCCTTCCCCTCACTCTCTCCCACGTCCCTCTCTTGCTCTCTTCCTTTCACCTGGTTTCACCACCTCAAAAACCACCACCCCCCTTTCAGAAACAAAGAGTGAAAGCTAGAAAGAAAAGCGTATCAAGGAGAGGAAGAGGAAGAAGAAGAAGAAGGAAGCAAAGGGGGTGATGCCAATTTCCGTCCAGCAGCAGGACAGCCTGTGAGAAGGACGATTCCGGACAATCAAGCCGTTGGATCGTCCTGAGATTTGTAGGTTGGGTTTCATACTTCTTTTCTACGATTTGACCGTTGGGATCATCGATATGATCTCTGGTTCATCTAGGAAAGTCGCTGGACAGAAGGGGTGATATACTGTTTTTCTGTAGCAGGACAGTAGATTAGAGGTAAGGATCAAGCCGGGGGCTCATCCAAAGGCAAGGGCATAGCCGAGTGAAGACAAACTGTGAGTAGATTCTAATCTTAGATCTACTTCAACATAATCACAGTATCCGGGTCATGAAGTGGCCCGAATACATATCGGGGTCATGAAGAGGCTCCGATATAATATGGGAATTTATGGGAAATGATATTGCTATGTGATCCGGCTTATTTGTGTTTATTCATTATCTGCATTTGGTATGAAGTTGGAAATGCATGAATTGTGAATGAGATATGGAAAGACATTCTGTTGATTTATTGTGCGGATTATGAGCAAGTATTCGAACTTGCGAACCCGTCTTGTCTGTTTAGATTTGGAGTAAGCCATTAGGCTTACTAATCCTGTTCTGCTTGAATAACTCGGAGTAAGCTCCTCAGCTTACATTCCATTCTGTTGTGACTGAGGGTACAAAAGCACTATGAATGCTTTTGAGCCTATAGTGTCTAAGTGCACTATTAATGAAAAGAGGTGAATACTTAAGAATAAGTAAAAAGGTTTTATGATACCTCGGTACAGTAGTGTGTCCTGTTTGTATCGATGTGGGTAAACCCCACGATACTCCTGTTTGAGCGCTCGTGCTTCGCACCGTGTCGATTGGGTGACGACCCACGGTACTCCTATTCTGTTCAGTTAGCCGGGCTGGGGTAATCCCGTGGCGACTCCTGTTTTTGTATCGGTCCGGGTTGTGTCCCGCGATATTCCTGTTGGTGCGAGCACTCCTGTTTTGTGCCTTGAGCACTCCTGTTTCGTGCCTTGTGCACTCCTGTTCGTACCGGATGGGGTTTGTCCCGCGGTACTCCAGTTAACTGATGGCTGTACATGGTTATCCTGCAGCCTTCCACTACTGTACAACCCGAGGAGTATATCATTTAGCAAGTTTGAAAGTGAAATTGTATAAGCAAAATGCCTCTATCTGTTATCTGTTTTATGTGTTTTGACTGTGGAATGTGAGCATGTGAACTTGATTGATTCAGTAAAATGAAAAGTGTGATAAAACAATTTAAGTTCTGTTATGTGCTAGGGTGTTTCTGCCCAATACTGTTTTTGTATTGATGTCGATCCGAGCTTAGAATTTATTCACTAAGCGACGACTCATCCTTCGTCACCATTTTTTCCTCAGATTAAGATCAGAAGTAAGGTCTGTACTGTAGATATCGGGACTCCAGCTTGAAGGGAAGCCATGAGGTGGGCGGAAGACTCCGAACTCCTTGAATGTTTTATGTTGTGTGGATTTTGTAATAAAGCTATCTTCCCCGGTTTTCTGTTTTGACTCTGATGCAAATGTATATTATGGTTTGAAGTTTGAAACAAATATATATATGTAAAGCTCGGGTCCGAGAATGTTTAAACTCGATGTACTTTACAGTTTCGTTTTGTAATATAAAGTAAGGGTTTCACAGAATGAAAGACCGTGTTCCCCGGCAACTGCGCCAAAAACTTGACTCGCACGAAACTACACCACAATTAAACCCCAATTAGAGCCCAAGTTTTTAAACTCTAATCGGGTGCAGTATAGGGCAAGTATTTATATTGACTCGGGCCGGTCCGTCTATCCCTACTTCAGTTTTTGAAATCATTATCTAGCGATAAAACTTTGGCTTAAAGGTCTGATAATTGAAATGAAAGAAAGCAAAGGAAATTTGGGTTGAAAACTCTTTTGTGGGAAAATCACTCGGGTTTCGCTTCCCCCTAACCGCTACCATGCTACATGGATTGGAAAGATTGCCTTGGGCACGTTAATCGTGAACCACAGAGGAAAGCGTATGTGGTTGGAGACCACAATCTCAATTGCTAAACAGAGGTGAGGATGAAAGGCCGTGTCACTCGACCCTCTCGGTTTAGACAATCGGCAATCGGCTTACTCCCTCCCTCAACTCTAGGGCTGGACGGTTGAACCACGATTAATCGACTTGTTCAATTCAATATTGAGGGTTTCCCTAAGTCAACCTAGTTTAGGTGGCTTGGAAAGTGGAAGGAAAACCAACTCGATTGAGTCTCCCTTGAAAGGGCGATTTTCCTCTCTAAACTAGGCTAAGGTGGCAAATTAGATTACTAGCATCTAAATGCACAAACTAAGGGGTGCAAAGCACAATTATGCACAATCTCTAGGATGCTAAACACAAAATATGCACAAACCCTAAGTTGCTAATCACAAGCATGCATAATCATTGTGAATAATGCCCCAAACATCAAATTGAACAATACCCAATATCAATCATCCAAACCACATACAAGAAAACTATATGGTAGAATTAGGGTTTCACTACATCCAAGTGAAAGGAGGACTACTCCATGGAATAAGTGGGAAGAAGGGAAAAAGGTGGAAACCATCTTTTGGGGATGCCTCCTCTCTTCTTAACCCTTCGGCTAAGATTTCCTTGGGGAAATCTTCCCAAAATCTGTCTTGAAGCCAAACCCTAACCTCTTCTTCTCCTTGGTTCCGTTTCTCTCACTAAAATGCTGAAGAAGGTGTTTCTCTCACAAAAATGGGCTCTCCTCTCATTCGTCCTTGCAGCTCAGCTTTTTAACCCGAGAAGAGCTGAGTTCACGGCCTGAGTTCACGGTCGTGAACCATCAAACGCGTCCGTGAACTCAAGCTGCGCGCCAAAACGCTCCGCATCGCTCTCGTCAGTTCACGGGCAACTGCTTGTGTTCACGGTCTTGGTGACCGAGAACTCACCTTGCGTCAGTAACCTTCAATTTGGCTCTGGACGCCTTACTCTTCACGGTCAACTCCCCTTCTTCACGGTCTTGCATGACCGTGAACTTCTTCCTTTATCCGTGAATGGGCGCTTTTTCCACTCTTCTCCCGGTTTTCGATCCTTTTCGCCAATCCTTTGACTCCGAGGCTAGTTTGACCTGTTAAATCCTGAAATACACTCAAACACGAAGAACCTAGCGTAAAACCAACCTTTAAGGAGCGAATTTGGTACAAACATCTAAGCAAAAGGGGGGCAAAACATGTGTAATTAGGCCCGAATCACAACCGTATCACATCGTAGCATAAACAGGCTTTCCCTCTTCTATTCACATCTACACAATATATTATGCACTTCACTCTATGTCATTGTTGCCTCCTTGCACTTTGATTGGTTCTCTTTATTTGGTGGAAGGGCAATTTTGTCCATTTTTCAAAATTTGATGTACTAAGGGTGACTCATTATTATTGGACTTTTGGTTTTCTTTTTGTAAATGAGATCAGGATTAAGGGAAACAAATATTTGCTTTAAGATAAATACTGTTATAATAATTATTTAGACTTTGCTCTGTGTAGATTTATTTTGTGTGGTTAAAGAAAAATCAGTGATTATCTAAGGTTGGTTAGCTCCACAATGAGATAATGATAGCGAATTGAATTTCGAGATGGCGAAGATGATAAATTATTGTGGCGTGGAAGTTTGCGAAGAGGTTCCTTCTAATAGATTTTTTCGCATCAGATTTTTACGTTAAATAGATAAACCAAGTATCAACCCTCAAAAGCTTTAAAATCTTAATTTCACAATGACTTCGGAAAACATGAAGAGGAAGAAAAATGGGAAACTTGGCAAAATACAATCAATTCTGATTTTTTTTAATTCTTTTAATTTTCAAATAAGCATGTCTAATTTTTTACAATAAATTTCGAAAGGTACGATTACGATCATGTTTTTTCTTAGGTTAAATAATAATTCCATTCACATCGTATCGACTCGATATTTGCGTCGAATGAGATCAAACAAAAAATAATTGAATTTTTTTATTGTATGTAATTGCTTAAAGTCGAAGACAAATAAATGAATCGTAACCATAAAAATGTTCTTTTGACTTTCATCTTTAAATTTCACTTATTTTTAGTTTCTTTCTATCATGATTCATTGGGATCGTGGACCATAACAAACCCGCCCATACGAGAACAACATAAAAACTTCTTCAACCTAAATATGATACTATTTACATCTATACTATTTACATGAATGAATAGTTCCATTAACGATTGCAAAATAGTTAGACGATAAACCATTAATCTTGAGTCATTGACATTTTCCATCCACAACTGCTTCGCTTTTGAAAACATAGGTAATAAACATTTGAAAATATGAGCATATTGTTAAAGGTTCACTTTGAATTATGATAACTAAAACTCAAATGGACGAATAAACTACCAAGGTCATTTCAAGTCAAAATATTCTTCATTTTCGTCTCCTTTAAATATACAAATTTAATACATCTATACTAATATTTTTGGAGCTTAGTTGATTTACATCAGGGCTGACCAAGAGGGTGTACTGGCCCGCCCTCCGGCATAGAGCCTCCGAATATTAGGAGCCTCCAGTTAGATCCGTTAACTACCGATCGGATATTGTAGGATGTATTTTTAGTGTATGATTAATTGATTACGAGTATGATGAAGAGTTTAATAGATAATTTTATCTATAATAACAATTGAAAAGGATCTCATGGAGAATACGAAATCATAGAGATAATAGATAATTTTAATTTAAACAATATAAAAAATATTACATTTTGAATAATGGTATTATAATCATTTTAGTTTTATTATAGTTAAAAGTCAATTTCTTTGTCAAACTTAATCTGAAAAAATCTAAGATTTGGTGACATTTCAGCTTCAAGGTCATCACGACATGGATGATGTGATATGATATCAAATCCATCATTCTTTACGTCCCAATTAATTGTCCGAATATCGATTCAAGTCAACAAGAACAAAACTGGAATTTTTCTAAGTGTGGAAACAGTTTTGGGAAGCCCACTTTGGAGGGTTGTATCTCTCAATTGGCTCAGGAGAAATTCGAGAATAAGCAAACTTGGATGTTTTTATACACGTTGGAGTGCTTGGATCGACAAGGGGAAGCCAGGAAGGTGGTGTTTCAAGTCCTTCAAAATGCCATCCAGCAACTTGAATCTGTCAGTTTTGGACTAAGGCAGAATGGGTGTTCAAGATGCCAACTTGGGAGCTCAGTTTCAGGAGCATGGAGGAGAATCGAGTTCAAAGCATCATACCACACCAAAGTACGTTTGTTACTCTACAAAGACATGGCATTGGCTAAGGGAGAGATTACCTGAAAGGCTTCCATCGAAGGGCATGAAGATGGGATGAAGAGCTGTTTCTGGCAGCTTGCTTGGTGAAGAAGAAGTGTTGCTTGGTTTACAAGTTTCATTGTTTAAGCCGAATTCTTTTCCTTGTTTAGTTGTAGTTTGTTTCCTTAATCTTTTAGAATTAGGATAGGTTATCTCAATTATAAATAGCGTAGTTTAGTGCTTGTAAAGAATACGTTTGAGTTTTAATCAAAGTACTTCGAGGAGTTCTCCAGCTTGCGAGCTTTTGTTCCTGGTAGTCTTAGCCGAGAATTGCAGACCTAGAGATCGAGTAATTCACTCTCGATCTTGTGGTAAGTTCTACCCTAACTAGTCTCTTCCCCTCGTGTTTAAGTTACTTGTTCGGTTTGCCCCATTCATCAATCCATTCCCTCTGTTTACCACCCCGCCAAAACACCTATGTTTTTCCCTGTCGAAAACCAATCCATCCCATAATTTCATTCTGATTCGAGGCCGAGCTAGGTCTCATCAAGTGGCATCAGAGCCTATGTTCAAACACAGTGGACACGATGCGTTGGACGAGGTCCAAAGGACCTGTTTCGGAAGATCCTCCCGTTCGAAAGAAAACAAAAGAAGAGACCGATTCCGACAAGGGAATCAGGAGTCCGAAGTTGCAATGGCGGGCCAATTCAACACAACCGAATTCTTACAAACCATCACAGCTCAGATTGGAACGCTTTTTCAAGCACAATTTGAAAAATTAGAGCGCCAGTTGGAGCAGCAGGGACAAAGGCTCGACGCTCTGACTCCGACCGAGAATGTTTGGAAACAGACAGGGGAGCGTGACCATGGCGAAACCGATGAAGCTAATCAAGAATTGTTTGCTCGCATCGAAGAGTTAGAGCAGCATCTGATCATGGAAGACCCTGATCAAGGACGGCGGAGACGAGAACATCGCGGAAGGGCACCTGTAACTGAATCGGCGATTCATCCAGGAATCAAGCTTGCCGTCCCACAATTTCAGGGAACACTCAACCCGGAAGCGTACTTGGATTGGGAGAGTAAAATAATCCTCTTCTTCCAATGTGGCCAGTTCGTGGAGCAGCAAAAGGTTGCGATGTCCACCTACGAGTTCTCCGAATATGCAGCCCAATGGTGTGAACAATTGCAGACGCGGTGGGGACGAAATTTGCAAGCCCCTGTGGAAACATGGGATGAACTGCGAGGACTAATGCGGGAGAAGTTTGTTCCTAGTTACTACCAACGCGGATTACACTGCAAGGAATTCGACATGGCTCATGAAGTGTGGAAGAATACATTCGAGAATTAGAGTTGCCTATGCTGAGGGCCGATGTCAGGAAAGAAAAGGATGCCACAATTGCACGCTTCCTCCACAGATTAAATCGGGATATTTGTAACTAGGTAGAACTTTGATCATTTGTTGTCTGGAGGAAGTAGTTCACCTTGCTATTAAGGTGGAGAAGCAGCTCAAGCAATCAACCAAGAAATTCACAGCGAACAATCCAAAGTTGCTGCTCGAGCCCGAATCAAAACCAAAGTTGCCCCAAAATTCGGCCAAAGGTTCGACATCGGCTGTGCACGAGAAGGCGTCGTCTTCCAGTGGCTCTATACGTTGTTTCAAATTCCATGGGTATGGGCATAAGACACATCAGTGTGCAAACCAAAAGACCCTGATCCTCAGGGATGGACACTACTACTCGGAAGAAGAAGAAGAAGAAGAAGAAGAAGAAGAAGAAGAAGAAGAAGAAGAAGAAGAGAACAAAAGGAGAAAGAAGAAGAATCTGACTCTGAAATTGAAGCAGTTAAGGGCCCTCTATTTGTACTTCGACGTGCATTGACAGTTGAGGAACAAGAGCCGTTGGACGAAGATCAACGAAGTACACTCTTTCACACCAGGGGCCAAGTTAATGGAAAAATCCTGACGGTAATCATTGACGGGGGAGTTATACCAATGTGGCCACCCTCGACGTCGTAAAACGCTTAGGTTTAGCCATGATTCCACGACCTGAACCGTACTCTCTGCACTGGCTCAGTGATCATGTTGTGATCAAAATAAATAAGCAGGTACGAATTCTGTTTTCTATCGAGAAATATCAAGACGAGCTGCTTTTCAATGTCATTCCAATGCAGGCTGCGCATTTGGTGTTAGCCGGACTTGACAATTTGACTGAAAGGTTTCTCGCCATGGTCGAACCAAATGCTACACATTCGAGCACGGAGGAAGGAACCTCACTCTTAAGCCCCTATCGTTGGAAGAAATTCGCGCCGATCAAGAGCATATGTCGCGAAGTCGAGCTAGGAACAACGAGGGAATAGGGAAAAACTCTCACGGGACTCAGCTCATGGCTAGGCGATACTTACTAACTGTCCTAGCATGTAAGAAGGTTCCCCGGAGAAGCAGAGCTCGTCGGTTGCCTTGAAGAGCACCGAATGGGGTGGAACAACTGGGGTCGCGTCGGGACCAATGGCCAACTTCGACACGTCACAAATTCACCCAACAACGAGTGATGATGATGAAACCCAGGCGAAGCCTGCTCGGTCGAAGAATCCCAAAGTTGGAAGTTTGCTCGGTCGAAGAATCTAAGGTTGGTTAGCTCCACAATGAGATAATGATAGCGAATTGAATTTCGAGATGGCGAAGATGATAAATTATTGTGGCGTGGAAGTTTGCGAAGAGGTTCCTTCTAATAGATTTTTTCGCATCAGATTTTTACGTTAAATAGATAAACCAAGTATCAACCCTCAAAAGCTTTAAAGTCTTAATTTCACAATGACTTCGGAAAACATGAAGAGGAAGAAAAATGGGAAACTTGGCAAAATACAATCAATTCTGATTTTTTTTAATTCTTTTAATTTTCAAATAAGCATGTCTAATTTTTTACAATAAATTTCGAAAGGTACGATTACGATCATGTTTTTTCTTAGGTTAAATAATAATTCCATTCACATCGTATCGACTCGATATTTGCGTCGAATGAGATCAAACAAAAAATAATTGAATTTTTTTATTGTATGTAATTGCTTAAAGTCGAAGACAAATAAATGAATCGTAACCATAAAAATGTTCTTTTGACTTTCATCTTTAAATTTCACTTATTTTTAGTTTCTTTCTATCATGATTCATTGGGATCGTGGACCATAACAAACCCGCCCATACGAGAACAACATAAAAACTTCTTCAACCTAAATATGATACTATTTACATCTATACTATTTACATGAATGAATAGTTCCATTAAGGCCTAATACCAGAAAAAGGCCCATAGTTTAAGGTTTAGGTCACTTGCACCCCTATGTTTATACCACGTCACTTATGTCCCAAAGTTTAAAGTCTTAATGTCAAAAATGTCCTCTGACATTTTGTTGACCGTTAGACTTAACGGTCAACCAAACATCAGCCAATATTTTGTTGACTTTGTACCAACGTGTCTGCCATGTAACCAATTTGACAAAAAATAAAAATTTATTTGTAAAATTCACCCCGCCATCACCGGCCACCGCTCTCTACATCGACCCTCCTGCCTTTTTCCCATCCCTCCCAGCTGCCGCCATCCCTCCCCAAAACCCATCATCCCCTGAAATCGCATCCCCATCTCAGCATCTCCCTCCGCTGCGACGCACCCCATCTCAGCATCCCCCGCTCTTCTATGTTTGCGACCGGCGCCGCCGCCGGACAGAGCTCAACATCCCAGAACGAGTAGCCTTTGAGCGACTATCGTCGCACCGCGATCCTCCTCCACTTGCAAATACCCCTCGATGATGGGTTCAGAAGCCCGATATGGGTTCAATAGACGATTTGTTTTCGGTGAAGATCCGGCAATCTAGCCATCAACGATTCCCACATAATCTTCGACACCGCCGGTGGATGTGGGTTTTTCTCGAGCTCGCTTTTGCTTTCCGGCGCCGCGACCTCGGTTTTGCTCGATCAATCTGGTTGTGCCTTCCTAGTGCTCGATCTGGATCTGGTCCCTCTCAAGGATGTCAGTGCTATTGTCGGCGACGGAGGAGTAGAGGAGGATGGGAGGGATTGAAAGACCGGGCTTGGGCTTGAGGTGCTTGAATGGGCGGCTGAAGGGATTGACGAGGAGGATGGCCGGCAGTGAATATTCTAGCTGGCGGCGACTAGAGTTGGGGAGCTTTTCTCGATGGTGGAAAGGAGAGAATTGGGGTCGATGAAATTGAAACCCCATGCCACTTTTTATTTTCTTTTTTACTTTACTTACTTTTACATTAGTAATTCTGTAATGATTTGGCAAATAATAATTATATTTTATTGATATGTCGTCGGTCAATGGTTGACCGTCAAAAATTAACGGAGTAAGTTAACGGACTCTAAACTTTGGGACATAAGTGACGCGGTATAAACATAGGGGTACAAATGACCCAAACCCTAAACTATGGGCCCTTTTCTGGCATTAGGCCTTCCATTAACGATTGCAAAATAGTTAGACGATAAACCATTAATCTTGAGTCATTGACATTTTCCATCCACAACTGCTTCGCTTTTGAAAACATAGGTAATAAACATTTGAAAATATGAGCATATTGTTAAAGGTTCACTTTGAATTATGATAACCAAAACTCAAATGGACGAATAAACTACCAAGGTCATTTCAAGTCAAAATATTCTTCATTTTCGTCTCCTTTAAATATACAAATTTAATACATCTATACTAATATTTTTGGAGCTTAGTTGATTTACATCAGGGCTGACCAAGAGGGTGTACTGGCCCGCCCTCCGGCATAGAGCCTCCGAATATTAGGAGCCTCCAGTTAGATCCGTTAACTACCGATCGGATATTGTAGGATGTATTTTTAGTGTATGATTAATTGATTACGAGTATGATGAAGAGTTTAATAGATAATTTTATCTATAATAACAATTGAAAAGGATCTCATGGAGAATACGAAATCATAGAGATAATAGATAATTTTAATTTAAACAATATAAAAAAATATTACATTTTGAATAATGGTATTATAATCATTTTAGTTTTATTATAGTTAAAAGTCAATTTCTTTGTCAAACTTAATCTGAAAAAATCTAAGATTTGGTGACATTTCAGCTTCAAGGTCATCACGACATGGATGATGTGATATGATATCAAATCCATCATTCTTTACGTCCCAATTAATTGTCCGAATATCGATTCAAGTCAACAAGAACAAAACTGGAATTTTTCTAAGTGTGGAAACAGTTTTGGGAAGCCCACTTTGGAGGGTTGTATCTCTCAATTGGCTCAGGAGAAATTCGAGAATAAGCAAGCTTGGATGTTTTTATACACGTTGGAGTGCTTGGATCGACAAGGGGAAGCCAGGAAGGTGGTGTTTCAAGTCCTTCAAAATGCCATCCAGCAACTTGAATCTGTCAGTTTTGGACTAAGGCAGAATGGGTGTTCAAGATGCCAACTTGGGAGCTCAGTTTCAGGAGCATGGAGGAGAATCGAGTTCAAAGCATCATACCACACCAAAGTACGTTTGTTACTCTACAAAGACATGGCATTGGCTAAGGGAGAGATTACCTGAAAGGCTTCCATCGAAGGGCATGAAGATGGGATGAAGAGCTGTTTCTGGCAGCTTGCTTGGTGAAGAAGAAGTGTTGCTTGGTTTACAAGTTTCATTGTTTAAGCCGAATTCTTTTCCTTGTTTAGTTGTAGTTTGTTTCCTTAATCTTTTAGAATTAGGATAGGTTATCTCAATTATAAATAGCGTAGTTTAGTGCTTGTAAAGAATACGTTTGAGTTTTAATCAAAGTACTTCGAGGAGTTCTCCAGCTTGCGAGCTTTTGTTCCTGGTAGTATTAGCCGAGAATTGCAGACCTAGAGATCGAGTAATTCACTCTCGATCTTGTGGTAAGTTCTACCCTAACTAGTCTCTTCCCCTCGTGTTTAAGTTACTTGTTCGGTTTGCTCCATTCATCAATCCATTCCCTCTGTTTACCACCCCGCCAAAACACCTATGTTTTTCCCTGTCGAAAACCAATCCATCCCATAATTTCATTCTGATTCGAGGCCGAGCTAGGTCTCATCAAGTGGCATCAGAGCCTATGTTCAAACACAGTGGACACGACGCGTTGGACGAGGTCCAAAGGACCTGTTTCGGAAGATCCTCCCGTTCGAAAGAAAACAAAAGAAGAGACCGATTCCGACAAGGGAATCAGGAGTCCGAAGTTGCAATGGCGGGCCAATTCAACACAACCGAATTCTTACAAACCATCACAGCTCAGATTGGAACGCTTTTTCAAGCACAATTTGAGAAATTAGAGCGCCAGTTGGAGCAGCAGGGACAAAGGCTCGACGCTCTGACTCCGACCGAGAATGTTTGGAAACAGACAGGGGAGCGTGACCATGGCGAAACCGATGAAGCTAATCAAGAATTGTTTGGTCGCATCGAAGAGTTAGAGCAGCATCTGATCATGGAAGACCCTGATCAAGGACGGCGGAGACGAGAACATCGCGGAAGGGCACCTGTAACTGAATCGGCGATTCATCCAGGAATCAAGCTTGCCATCCCACAATTTCAGGGAACACTCAACCCGGAAGCGTACTTGGATTGGGAGAGTAAAATAATCCTCTTCTTCCAATGTGGCCAGTTCGTGGAGCAGCAAAAGGTTGCGATGTCCACCTACGAGTTCTCCGAATATGCAGCCCAATGGTGTGAACAATTGCAGACGCGGTGGGGACGAAATTTGCAAGCCCCTGTGGAAACATGGGATGAACTGCGAGGACTAATGCGGGAGAAGTTTGTTCCTAGTTACTACCAACGCGGATTACACTGCAAGGAATTCGACATGGCTCATGAAGTGTGGAGGAATACGTTCGAGAATTAGAGTTGCCTATGCTGAGGGCCGATGTCAGGAAAGAAAAGGATGCCACAATTGCACGCTTCCTCCACAGATTAAATCGGGATATTTGTAACTAGGTAGAACTTTGATCATTTGTTGTCTGGAGGAAGTAGTTCACCTTGCTATTAAGGTGGAGAAGCAGCTCAAGCAATCAACCAAGAAATTCACAGCGAACAATACAAAGTTGCTGCTTGAGCCCGAATCAAAACCAAAGTTGCCCCGAAATTCGGCCAAAGGTTCGACATCGGCTGTGCACGAGAAGGCGTCGTCTTCCAGTGGCTCTATACGTTGTTTCAAATTCCATGGGTATGGGCATAAGACACATCAGTGTGCAAACCAAAAGACCCTGATCCTCAGGGATGGACACTACTACTCGGAAGAAGAAGAAGAAGAAGAAGAAGAAGAAGAAGAAGAAGAAGAAGAAGAAGAGAACAAAAGGAGAAAGAAGAAGAATCTGACTCTGAAATTGAAGCAGTTAAGGGCCCTCTATTTGTACTTCGACGTGCATTGACAGTTGAGGAACAAGAGCCGTTGGACGAAGATCAACGAAGTACACTCTTTCACACCAGGGGCCAAGTTAATGGAAAAATCCTGACGGTAATCATTGACGGGGGAGTTATACCAATGTGGCCACCCTCGACGTCGTAAAACGCTTAGGTTTAGCCATGATTCCACGACCTGAACCGTACTCTATGCACTGGCTCAGTGATCATGTTGTGATCAAAATAAATAAGCAGGTACGAATTCTGTTTTCTATCGAGAAATATCAAGACGAGCTGCTTTTCAATGTCATTCCAATGCAGGCTGCGCATTTGGTGTTAGCCGGACTTGACAATTTGACTGAAAGGTTTCTCGCCATGGTCGAACCAAATGCTACACATTCGAGCACGGAGGAAGGAACCTCACTCTTAAGCCCCTATCGTTGGAAGAAATTCGCGCCGATCAAGAGCATATGTCGCGAAGTCGAGCTAGGAACAACGAGGGAATAGGGAAAAACTCTCACGGGACTCAGCTCATGGCTAGGCGATACTTACTAACTGTCCTAGCATGTAAGAAGGTTCCCCGGAGAAGCAGAGCTCGTCGGTTGCCTTAAAGAGCACCGAATGGGGTGGAACAACTGGGGTCGCGTCGGGACCAATGGCCAACTTCGACACGTCACAAATTCACCCAACAACGAGTGATGATGATGAAACCCAGGCGAAGCCTGCTCGGTCGAAGAATCCCAAAGTTGGAAATTCGCATTCCTACGAGACAAACAACGAACAACAATCGGCCGAATCGGTTGTAGCGATTGGGGAAGTTTCGATTTGATCCAATGCTTGGGAAAAGCTTTATGGGTTCTCAAGGAAGGTGTAGGAGGGACGAAATCGGGTCGACGGTGCATATAGAAGAAATGCCCAATTTTCAATCGGGTTCGCCAGATTCTGGGAATTCGTCGTCAGAATCTGGAAATTTTGAATCTCCAGGTGACGGGAAAAATGGGGAAGGCGATTGGAGTCAAATGGGAACGAGTCGCAAGCTGGAAATGGATGGAGAAGATCCCTGGGAGCCAGGCAAACTCGATGCAATCAGTGAATTGGGACGAGAAGCTCGCAAACCAAAAGCCCCAATTCCAAAGGCCTCGCCGGAAAATCGAGTCCCGCCGAAAAAAGGAGTTGTTGGGCTGCACTTTCACGATCTTGTTTCGGAAGATTTTGTCGATTATTTTGACAGCGCAGGATGATTCAAGCTTTGAGGGCAAAGCTTTTTGAAAAATGGGGGCTTGATATGATATCAAATCCATCATTCTTTACGTCCCAATTAATTATTCGAAGATCGATTCAAGTCAACAAGAAAGAGGCTTGAAGTTTTCTGAGTGTGGAAACAGTTTTGGGAAGCCCACTTTGGAGGGTTGTATCTCTCAATTGGTTAAGTAGAAATTCGAGAATAAGTACTTGTTATGATGCTTGGATGTTGTTATACACGTTGGAGTGCTTGGATCGACAAGGGGAAGCCAGGAAGGTGGTGTTTCAAGTCCTTCAAAACGCTATCTTGCAACTTGAAATCTGCCAGTTTTTTACTAAGGCAGAATGGGTATTCAAGATGCCAATTTGGGAGCTCACTTTCAGGAGCATGGAGGAGAATCGAGTTCAAGGCATCATACCACACGAAATTACGTTTGTTACTCTACAAAGACATGGCATTGGCTAAGAGAGAGCTTACCTGGAAGGATTCCATCGAAGACGTTGAAGATGGGAGGAAGAGCTCATTTTGGTAGCTTGCTTAGAGAAGAAGTGTTGCTCGGTTTACAAGTTTCATTGTTTAAGCCGAATTCTTTTCCTTGTTTAGTTGTAGTTTTTTTCCTTGTTCTTTTAGAATTAGGATAGGTTATCTCTCAATTATAAATAGCGTAGTTTGGTGCTTGGAAAGAAAATGTAGTTTTAATCAAAGTACTTCAAGGAGTTCTCCAGCTTGCGAGCTTTTGTTCTTGGTTGTCTTAGCCGAGAATTTCAGACCTAGAGATCGAGCTATTCACTCTCGATCTTGTGGTAAGTTCTATCCTAACTAGCCTCTTCGCTTCGTGTTGAAGTTGCTTGTTCGGTTTGCCCCATTCATCAATCCATTTCCTCTATTTACCACCCTCGCCAAAACACTTATGTTTTTTCCTGTCGAAAACCAATCCATCCCATAATTCGATTTAAGCTGCGTCATTCTGATTCGAGGCCGAACTAGGTCTCATCATGATGAGACAGAACCTCAGGCTAAATGAAGACCAAACTCAAGAGCAAGATCAATATGAGGATATGAATTCTGAAGAAGATGATCAGAGTGATCATGATTATGAAAACTATGATCATGTGCCTGTAAGAGGCATGAGAACATTGGCTAATGTATATGAAAGATGCAACATGACCATGGAAGAACCTGAATCCTTTCAGGAAGCTTTGAAACATGATGGCTGGAACTGAGCAATGAAAGAAGAATGCATAATGAATGACAAAAATGAAACCTGGATTCTGGTTAAAAGGCGTGTTGGAAGAAAAGTGATTGGAACTAAATGGGTTTATAAGATTAAGTTGAACTCAGATGCTTCATTCAACATTCTACAAGTTCAAGGCAAGAGTTGTGGTTAAAGGGTATGCTGAACCGTTTGGGATTAACTATGATGAAACTTTTGCACCACTTGCAAAGTTGGACACTATAAGCCTCTTACTGGCTACTGCTGCTCAGAAGAACTGGAAAGTGCATCAGCTACATGTGAATCTTCTTTTCTAAATGGATATCTCCAGGAGGATATATATGTTAAGCAACCTGAAGAATTTGAGATTCCAAGGAAATAAGATCATGTCTACCTACTAAAGAAAGCTCTCTATGGACTTAAAAAAGCTCCAAGAGCCTGGTACTCCAGAATTGATGATTATCTGGTACAATTGGGTTTGCTAAGAGTCCAATCAAACCAACTCTCTTTGTGAGAACAGATGAGGTTGGAAATTTGATAATTTCTCTGTATGTGGATGATCTTTTGATCACAAAAAGCAATGTGAAGCAGATAGAAGACTTCAAAACCAGTTGATGAATGAGTTTGGAATTACTGATCTGGGTTTGACGACTTACTTTCTTAGCATTCAAGTTGAGCAAACTGAGAAGGGCATTTTTCGTAAGCCAGAAGAAGTATGCAAATGAAGTTTTGAAAATATTTGGAATGGAGAATGCCAAGGTTACCTCCACGCCACTTCCAGTGAGAATCCAACTGACAAAAGAAGATGGATCATGTTCATTTGAACGTAAAGTTTACAGGAGTCTGATTGGTAGCTATCTTTATCTGTCTACTACTAGACCATATATAATTTTTGCCTCTGATTTGCTGCCAAGATTTATGCAAGCTCCAACTCAGATCCATTATAACACAAGTAAAAGACTGCTAAGGTACATCAAAGGTACTACTAATCTCGGATTGAAGTTTGAAGGAGGTAAGGGAGTGTGTTTGAAAGGGTTCCGTAACAGTGATTGGGCAGGATCTTCAGAAGACATGAAAAACACTTCTGGTTTTGCTTTCTTACTGGGATAAACAATTTTTTGTTGGTGTTCTATGAAACAAAGCATTGTAGGTAAGCCAACAGCTGAAGCTGAGTACATTACTGGTTCAGAAGCTGTCAACCATGCTGTTTGCTTGAGAAAAATCATGGCAGACTTGGGTTTTGAGCAAACTAAACCAACTGTCATTTGGTGTGATAACCAATCTGGTGTGGCTATGTCCAAAAACCCTATTTTCTATGGAAGAACGAAGCACATCAAGATCAAGTATCATGTGCTTAGAGAGGCTGAAGCTGAAGGATTGATTTCTATGAAACACTGTTCACCACAAGATCAGTCTGCTGACACTTTTACCAAGTCAGTAAGCAAACCAAGGTTAGAAGATCTGAAGAACATGATTGGGATGGTTGGTGGCATTGTCAAGGAGGAGTGTTACAATTCATCAGCTAGTAGTGCCATCTCAACTTATCTGTGTCTCGGAGCACAAGAAATGAAGAGTGCAGCTGAAGAAACAGAGAAAGCAGAGGAAGCTTGCTAGAAAGAGATGAAGATGACGATTGATCTAGCTGGAAGACGTTTTGGACTAACTCAATCTCTCAATTGAAGCTAAGGGAGTTGAGGGACTACTGTGAAGGGAATGTTTGCCAATGCCTCTTCTTGTTTTGTCTTGGGGAACACTGAAAGTGACCCTTGTACTTGCTTAAGCTTTTATATGTTTGTCTTCTTATTTTTGGAGGTAGAAGATCGACCTAGGGTTTGAGTTTGAGCCTTTAAAAGGTTTTTGTCTCTTCATTTTGATGTAATGTAAGAGAACATATCAAAAATCAATATGTGAAAGTGGATCTGAAGCACATGATCTCAGCTACCATTTTGGGTTCAAATTGTTCTTCTTTCATTCTATTTTTCCAGTTTTGCACTGTTACATTGCTTTGCTGCAGTTTTGTGTTGCTGGAATTTAAAATATCCTATTTTCTGCAAATTGAAAACCTGGCGATCATCTTTCCTGATGTCTTGCGTCTCAGGGACAATGACTGTAATGCATAGTTGCCAAAAAATTACATGTCAACCAATCGACAACGGGGAAACTATCTGAGGAACGTCTACGACTAAAAACTATAGGGACAATCTCACAAAACTTCTGCCAGAAAATGTGTCACGGGAAGAGTAACCTATGTTTTGTTCTAGCAGTAAAGATTGGGGAAGAGTAAATCTTCCCTTATTAATTGCTCGAGAGGGGCCTTAACGACACCATTTATAAGCATGTCCAGTTTCTTCAGCCGCTCGACAAAAGCCAAATTTAGCCAAAATGATAATAAATTGTTCATATGAAAAACAATGGCTTCGCCCGGGTTCGAACCGGAGACCTTCGGTGTGTTAGACTGATATGATAACCAACTACACCACGAAACCAGATGCTTACTGAAGATTTGCATGTGCTGATTATTTCTTCCTGATATTGGGATTGTTCAATCTACTGGGCACATGTTCAGGTACTTATTGGACAAGTTAGAGTGCTAACCACTTTCATCACCATTCATTACTTTTACGTTCAATCAGATAGTGGAGAGCGAAGATGGGCATATTTGGTACTTTAGCCAAAAAAATTGATAAACTAATTAATTTTACAAAATAAGATTTATAAAATATCTGTCTCCTCCATTATAAAGATTTTTTTCGTGAAGAACAACTACCTCACTTAGTAGTGATTTAACAAAGATGTCGTAGCAATTTTATGCCCGTCGATAGTGATTTTATTATCATTAGTAGTCTTTTTTAATTAGTAGTAGTGATGACTGGATGTTTACACATGTTTTTGTCCATCATTCTTATACTGTTTGAGACTCGGATCTTGGGTTTTAAGCCGATTTTACGCTAGGTTGTTCTTGTTTACGATATTTCATGTCCTTATGCATGAATGAAGGTTTGAGCACGAGTTTAGGGTAATCGAGAAGAGCGAGGGAGAGAAGATGAGTTGCACGGCCAGGACGGGACGACGCACGGCCGTGCATGGTGGCCGTGCAAGCGAAGATGCGCGGCCAAGGTTTGCACGACCCTGCACGACTTAATTTCTGGCCGTGATGCATTGTGAGAGAATCTGCACGGCCTGACCCTGTTTTCGCACGGCCGTGCGCATCTTATTTTCTGGCCGTGTTGAATTATGCGATAAGCTGCACGGCCAAGCGCTCGGATTGCATGGTCGTGCAATGGCCGTGCACTCCCCTTGTGGAACTAATTGAAACTCTGCGTTATGGGGTGCACGGGCACACTAGGAGGTTGCACGGCCGTGCGGTCTGGCCGTGCAATCGCGAGCAGCTGCATCTTAACCCAATTTTGGGTTTTCGAGAAGGGGATTCGACTTTTTGAGCAAAAAACAGAGTTATGTAGCTAGAAAGTGCGATGAACAAACCCTAGGAGCTATTTGGAGTAGATTTCTCTCCATTGAAGCCCAGATTACATCCTCAGGAGTGAATATTGACATCCCAGAGCAGATTATTCCCCATCTTTATGAGTATGACTGCTTTGATTTCT
Organism: Linum tenue; assembly: GCA_946122785.1. Classification (NCBI taxonomy): domain Eukaryota; kingdom Viridiplantae; phylum Streptophyta; class Magnoliopsida; order Malpighiales; family Linaceae; genus Linum; species Linum tenue. The sequence goes on along the minus strand of CAMGYJ010000007.1, from coordinate 18,069,234 downwards.
GTTTTCCTCTCTCCCTCTATGGAGTAGACATTTCTCTCACTTGGGTACGAAGAACCCTAGTTCCATGTGTTAGGGATTTGAGTAGTAAATTTTGGATTGATATACTGTTTGATTATAATCGATTGAAGTCTGTTTATTGAGTAAATTGAATCCTGATCAACTTCTTTTGATTTCTGCTGCAACCTGTGATAGATATAATCTGAATAGGTTGTTAGAGCTTCTTCAATTGATAGTAGCGAATTGATTATACGAGAGTTAGTCGATTCACTGCTTTGTACTGGAATCCAATTCTAGTAGTGGAGTTCTGTGTTAATTGCCTCAGCAGTCTATCCTGGTGAAGGCTAGTCGCCTGCCAGTTAGTTTGTCTGAGAGGGCTTGGTCAGCTTAAGAGATTCCAAGCTATTATCGGATCTTCCGCAGTTTAATCAATAGTAAATCAACCTAAGGGAATTACAACTTGGACCTAACTAAGGAGCTGGGGGGGACTCATTCCCGAGTGACTCTTCTCTTGCTTTAGGAAATCAGACAATTTACTGCTTTCTTTCTTCTTTACTTTGAATTCAACTTCACTCACTTAGTCCCGCTAGATAATAGATAATCACGGAGTAGGCAGTAGATCTAGACCCCGGGATGATAAATTAAACTTACCACTATTCTGCATTTTCGGACTGCGATTATACTTGGTCGTAGTTTGGTGTTGTGTCATAGCGTGTCAAGTTTTTGGCGCCGTTGTCGGGGATCTCTAGGTTATTGTAGAAACGTGAAAGTCTGTTACTTTAACATTTCCTTTATTGAATTCTCTCTCTTCCATCTGTGTGCCCTCACAGGTTGTGTTAGCAGACTGTGTGCACGTTGTGCATGACCCGTAGCCAGTCGGGAGATCTAATGCCGTTGGACCAAGACCTTGAACGGACTTGTAGGAACTTCAAGCGAGCTTTGAAGGCGTGACTGGCTGTGAATGAAGCTTTGGAGCAGCTGCACATCACCGAGGAGGAGGAAATGGGTGACCCACAGAACAATGATGTGGTCTATTACTGGACCGCCCGAGCCGCAGACATGAGATCCCCCATCCAACACCCTCAAGTTGCTGCCAACAACTTTGAGGTGAGTACCTCTGTCATCACCATGCTGCGCGGCTCAGTGGTATTCCATGGAAAGGAGGGGGAGTGGCCCAAATCGCACCTACAACGATTCCACGAGCTAATCGATGGGATCAAGATAAATGGGGTCCCTGCCGATGCCATCCAGCTGAGATACTTCCCATTCACTCCGGAGGGGCAGGCCAAGGAGTGACTGGACACTCGCCCTCCGGGATCGATCACTACGTTTGCCAACCTGGCGGAGATGTTCCTCGCCCACTATCATCCTCCATCAAAGACGGCGGACCTGCAGAAGCAGATCTCTCATTTTGCACAGGAAGAAGATGAAACCGTTCGGGATGCTTGGGAGAGATACACCAGTCTCTTTCTGAAGTGTCCCAATCATGGTTTCAATGAGGCCTTCAAGGTGGGCACCGCAGTTAAATCGACTCTTTGATGAGATGGCAGAGCAAGGATATGATTGGGATACAACTAGGAGGTCGAGGCGAGTACCAGGCGGGGGTGTACATGCTATGGACACCCAATCATCTGATTCGGTGCAGGTTGTGTCTAAGCTGGTCTCGGTCATCAATCGTACTGAGATGGTTCTAGGGATAAGACACCAGTAGGTAATGCGTTGCTAGTGGTGCGAGAGCTCCCACCATACTCTAGAAGCCTGTCAAGCGATGAGGGAGTCGACTACACCCTAGGAGCAGTTGGACTTCATCGGCAATGGCAGACGTTTCAACCCCTACAGCAACACATACAATGAGGTGTGGCGCCAGCAGCAGTCTCTCTACCAGCCCAGACCGGGGTAGGCTTCTCAGCTGCAGCCGATACCTTTTCAGCAGCTAGGTGCAGCTCCTACAACTCCAGTGCAGAATGATCTAATGGCAAAGCTGCGGGATCTGGTGGGTTCTCTAGCCAGCTCGAGTGCTACTAAATTCAACAACATTGAGAAGTTCATGGATAGAGCTTCCACTAAGTTCATGGAGCTTGAAGCTGGCCAGAGGAACACTCGGGTTGTTCTTAGGGAAATCCAGTCCCAGCTTGGAGGTGTGGCTCAAGATGTTCCGTAGAGGGAGTCAGGCACTTTACCGGGTCATACCATTTCTAATCCAAAGGACCCAAATGCCCACTGTAATGTTGTCACTACACGAAGCGGCAGAGTGACTGTAGACCCACCTGTCCAGGCTAGACAGGAGAGAGAGAAACCTGCTTCAGCACTTCCAGCTAATGAAGAAGAAATGGAAAAGGAGATTGAGGCGCCTGCTCCTAAGCCACAACTAGTGGTGAAAGAGTATGTCCCTCAACTTCCCTTTCCTACTCGGTTCCACAAAGAGCGATTGGAGACTGAGTATGACAAGTTTATGGCAATGCTGAAGCAGGTGAACATCAGTATGCCATTCGTAGAGGCATTGTCGAAGATGTCCAAGTATGCTAAATGCATGAAGGATATCCTCACCAACAAGAGGAAGCTTGGGGAGCTGTCGACGGTGATGCTCAACGAGGAGTGTTCTACCATCCTGCAGAACAAGCTACTAGAGAAGCGAAAAGACCCAGGGAGTTTTACTATCCCTTGCATGATTTGTAGTTTGCATGTAGGGAAGTCCTTGGAGGATTTAGGAGCTAGCATAAACGTAATGCCATATAAATTGTTTAAAAATCTAGGCTTAGGTGAACCCAGTAATACTAGGATGAGCATTCAACTAGCTGATAGGTCCATTGTGCATCCTAGGGGCATTGCAGAGGACTTGATAGTCACAGTAGGGCCATTTTTATATCCTGTTGATTTTCTTATTCTTGATATAAATGAGGATATGGATATGCCTATAATCTAGGTAGACCTTTTCTCGCCACCGCTAAGGCTCTTATTGATGTGAATGATGGAAAGCTGATTTTGAGGGCTGGAGGTGAGCAAATCACTTTATCTATTTATGATAATATGAAACACCCCCCAGCTCCATGATGATCTATATTACTGCGATGGCATGGAAGATAATTGACATCAGAGGCATTTGCCCATCCTTCTGCTCCTACAGAATTCTGATGGAGGATGAGGTTAAACCAGTCAGGCAGCCGCAACGGAGATTGACTTCTAACTTGGAGGCAGTCGTCCGGGTAGAGATTGTGAAGTTGATGGTTGTAGGGATCATCTTTGATATATCTTGTAGCAAGTGGGTCAGTCCCACCCAGGTGGTCCCGAAGAAAGGCGGGATGACTGTGGTCCCAAATGAGAAGAACGAGCTGATATCCGATGCAGACCGTGAATGGCTGGAGAGTCTGCATTGATTAGCGGCGCCTGAACGACACCACCAGGAAGGACCATTTTCCCCCTACCTTTCATTGATCAGATGCTGAAGAGGTTGGCTAGCCAGGAGTTCTACTGCTTCCTAGATGGCATGTCCGGATATTTCCAGATTCCCATCGCGCTAGAGGATCAGGCGAAGACCACATTCACTTGCCCCTTTGGTACTTTTGCTTTCCTGAGGATTCCATTTGGGCTATGTAATGCATCAGCGACCTTCCAACACTGTATGCTGGCGATCTTCGACCGACTGGTTGGAGAGACCATGGAAGTCGTCATGGACGACTTCTCGGCTTATGGACACTCGTTCACTCATTATCTTGAAGAGGTGCGAGTAGACTAACTTGGCACTCAGCTGGGAGAATTGTCATTTTATGGTTCGTGAGGGGATTGTGCTCGGGCACAAGATATCCAAGAAGGGGATTGAGGTGGATCACGCGATAATTAAGACGATCAGTAAGCTACCTCCTCCCGTTTCTGTGAAGGGGATCTGCAGCTTTTTGTGTCATGTAAGTTTCTACCAGCGTTTCATTAAGGACTTCTCGAAGATTTTCCTGCCTTTGACCAAGCTGCTGGAGAAGAATGCACCATTTCATTTCACTCCCGAGTGCACAGCTGCGTTCGAGACCTTGAAGGAGAAGCTTACCCATGCACCCATCATGGTGACTCCTGATTGGTCTCTTTCCTTTGAGATGATGTGTGATGCGAGTGACTATGCAGTCGGAGCTGTTCTGGGTCAGAGATGCGAGAAACACTTCCAGCCTATCTACTACGCGTCAAAGACCCTGAACGACGCACAGGAGAACTACACCACAACTGAAAAGGAGCTACTCATTGTGGTGTATGCATTCGACAAGTGTGGCTGTCTGAGGAAGGAGAGAGGGGTTCTTTTGGGGGGGGGGGTATCCAAGAGGATGTTTTCTACAACAGTTATCTCCCCATGACTATAAATAGGATGACGGTTCGACAGAGAGAAGGATTTCCAAAACCACACAACTGATGCCTACGCCAAGTTTTATCTTCTCTTTGCAAATGTAGCCATAATCATAGATCGGAAATCTCGGTGAACCTTCACAGGAGTAGAAGTAACTTAATTTAGTTATTGTTTCCTATACTATCGATTAAACACCCTCATTCGAACATTATGTTGAAGAGGTGTGAACTATGTTTTAGCAATCGTTGTCCAAAGAAATTAAGGCATTTATTTCAATTCAAGGAAAGTTTTCTTCCCACAAGAAACAGGCAGAACTTAATCGAGCTCATATAAGCTTTCTTTGACTTGCAGAAACTTTTTGAAAGTTCTTCAAGTGAGCTTATGTTAATTCAAACCGGTTGGAGGGGACTTGTATTTAGCACAAAGGAGCTGATGGTAGCTAATTGAGGTTTACATTAAGCTAATGGAAGCTCATTTTAATTAGGCATAGCTCAATCCAACTTGAAAGTAGCTTACACTAGGGGTGGATATTATCAATTCGGAACCAACCCAATCTGTCAACCCGAACCAACCTTGTCGGAGAAACCATGAGTTATAATATTTCTGGGTGGATACGGGTTTGTTTATTGTTCACATTGAAACATTGATGTTCCCGGATGTGTCCAATTTTTAGGTGGTTAAATCACAAAAATCCGACCCGACCCAAAACTTAATGTTATGCATCTATATCTCGATACCACGTAAACAATTTTCTTTAATTTTTTGCATAGGTCCCATTTGTTTGACCCAAATGAAGACCTCTCGGAAAAAATTCCAAAATACACACGTTATTAAAAAAATTCTCAAAATACGTACGTTATGAAAAATATTCCCAATCTACACATGTTTGGGAACCGCAGTGAATAACATCACCGTGGTCGTCGACCGCGATGAATGCGTCACCGCCAGTGTACGAAGCGGTGAATATGACTCTGTCCATTCACCGTTGATATCTCAAGCGGTGATAGGTGGCCTCATTTTTTCCGGAAAAAGTACTTGGGAATAGGGTTATTTATAGCCTCTTTCCTTTTTCAATTTCAGAATTGGTTAAGCCTTAGGCATACAAAACTAATATATCATACCAAAACCTTACTGCCGGTTTCAGTTCACGGCAGCGGCGGCAACGCCCAATACTAAATTGAGATTTGAGAGCAGATTTTTGCACCGGCTCGAATCTCCGATCGCCATAAAGAGCCAACAAGTAATCTCGATCATGAAACCACCGCCAAGAGATTACATCCAACTGCCCAAGGACATAGCGTCGAAGATCTACGGAGAGCACTTGTATACCATTCCCGCAACGCATCGCCTTCTCCTCCGCCTTAAAATCTTGGAGATCCGCCGCCCTCGAATTCGACCGCATCCCCAATCGCGCCGCCGCCGGCCTTGCCTTCCAAGGCTGTTCGTCTCTGAAGCAAGAGCATCGTCCAAACGCCGACAAGACGGCTTTCGCTATTACGGCCCAACCCACGATTTTCCCCCCTCACTAGGATCTTTACCTCAACGCTTTTACCCTTGCGATGGCGATCAAGCACCCATCTATTCCTAAGTACCTTTTCCGGAAAAAATGAGGCCACCCTTCACCGCTTTGGACACCAACGGTGAATGGACAAGGTCATATTCACCGCTTGGGACAGTTGTGGTGAAGCATTCATCGCGGTTGACAGCCGCGGTGATGTTATTCACTGCGGTTGACGACGGCGGTGAAGCCCAAACATGTGTAGATTGGGAATATTTTTCATAACACTTGTATTTTGAGAAATTTTTTTAATAACGTGTGTACTTTGAGATTTTTTCCAGACCTCTCTCTAGCTCTTTTCTGTCCATTTATTAGGCTAGGGTGACCTTTTATAATTTACATTGCTTTTTCCATTTGTCAGGTTTGTGGCTTTATGAATGGCGTGCATTTTTACAGGTACATATAGGGGTCGTTTGCTTGTTGGATTTGAAAAATGAGGGTTTTGGCCAACAAAAACCTTGGGATTTATGTTGGATTTATTGGATTATGGATTTGAAGAGTCTAATGTTTGCATGATAGATTTGATGATGGATTTGTGATGGATTTGTTAAATAAATAACTAAGCATCAAGGATTTGCAAATCCCAAATCAATATGTGGGATTTACAAGTCCGTGGGGTCCACGGATTTGGCTCCAAAATAAAGACCAAATCCGTGGACCCCACGGATTTAGCACCCTTCAACAAACAATGGACTTATGTTAAATCCATCAAGTTTGGGATTTGGGTACCAAATCCATGACCCAAATTCAACAAGCAAACGACCCCAGATATTCTATGTAACGGTTTGTTATATACAACATAAGCTACTGCCTAAGAAATATTATGTTTTATTTGAATTAGGCAAAATACACTTGTATAGCCAAAATTTTGATGGTTTGGCCAAATATAGCCACTTTTGACGAAATATCAAAAATAGTCACTTCCGTCCAATTGTTTGACGGTGTTAGTGAATGTGCTGACTGGGCTGACGATAAGGCTGATGTGGCAAAAATTTCGTAAGTAACAATGCCAGGTGAAAAACCATCATAATTTTACCTTTTTATTTTAATGAGCTTAAATAAAAAAAATTACCAAAAGAAATACATAAAAAACAATCTCTCCACAGTTAAAAAAAATCTCTCACCCTTCGTCCCTTCCCCTACCTCTGCTTCTCGTTCATCTTCTCTTCCCCACTCCACCTCCATGTCTCCACCACTTATCCTAAAACTACTTTTCTTTTCTTACCACACAAAATAGAGGAGAAGCTTTGAATATGATTGTCACCGCAGCTGGTCCATAAGAAACTGTACCCGAGATTCGGATTTGGAAACCCCCCAAATTCAAGAACCCTAGTTCTTCCTCCCAAATTCGCTAGATTCTTGAATGCAGGCCTGGGGGATAGTGATGCTGATCGTTGACGGCAATAGGAGAGAGTTGGTAGCGGTGATACCCGACTGCGAGCACTAGAAACGGCCAGCGTGAGTTCGTCGGTGGGAGTTGATGTAGAGGCGCGACCCGCCACTGTCATCATCGTCGAAGCATCTCTGTCTTGAGGAGGAAAATCGAGTTCCCCAGAGCCTCCACCCCGAATTATACATCCAAACCACGGAGTTCATCTATTCATATTCCTAAATTTCATCGGCAATCTCCTCCATCCCTAATTCAATCCGTAACCTCCGCGCATTGGCCGACTTCTGCTGCTGGTGGTGGAGTTTCTGATGGATTACATCCACAACCCAATCTTCTCCTCTTTATTTCTGATGGATGTCTCAATTACGAGGGATCGGTGGAGGTGGAGATTGTGCGACAGAGGGAGGAGGCGGCAGCACTGAGGGGGCGAAGGAGGCGATTGGATCAGTGAGAGAGGAAAAGTTGGAGAGAAGGGCGGCGGTGTTATTGAGTTTTATTTTATTTTATTTATTATTTACTTTATTTTTTTAGTTGATTTTTTTATTTATTTTTAAATTAAAATATGACATGGCATCCTTGTGACAAGTGTTGTTGAGTTGTCGATGATGTGTCCGGTGAGTTGGCAGCCACATAAGCGTTCAGTTAATTTGACTAACGGTGTCAATGACGTCGTCAAATTATGTAACGGAAATGGCTATATATGTCATCAAACTTTCAAAATTCTGGCTAATATTGGTATTTACCCAAAAGTGGCTATTATTGTCACAAATGTCAAAGTTTTGGCTACACAGATGAATTTTGCCTTTGAACTACTTAATCCACTCCGACCCGTAACCAATCGCACTTGTAGGATTTCAATTTTTATGATTGGGTTTGGTTTCTTTAGTTCTCAAATCGTAAATATGGGTCGGTTGATTAAGAATGCCTAAAACATGCCCATCCGGCCACATCGGATTTTTTTCCCTAAATACACTAGATCTTAAAAAAAAATCCAAAACAATAGTTATTCATAAAAATTTCTAAACCACACATGTTTTCACTAAATCGCTGGCGGCAGAAGCGATCAACATAAAGATCGTTGGTGAGGAAGGCCATCAACCAAAAATCGCTTTTAAGAACCACGATGAAGCTTAAATTGCTTCCTAGATAAGCGATAAAGCACTAGTCACCTCCGAGAAGTAGGGATGGCAATGGATCGGGTCGGACGCAGATAGTGTATATCCGTTACCCTACCCATAGTAGTTTGGGTTTTACCCATACCCATACACACATGTGAAATGGGTAGAAGATCAAAACCAGGCCCATACCCGTTCGTGTTTCGGGTATCCACAGTTATCCATGGGTAATAATTTCTCTTCATAACTCCAACCAATATGTTAACATTCACACGTATTCTCACATTACGTAAAAGGAAAAGTACGACAATAATTCACTAGAATGAAGAAAATTAATTAAAACTACACAATTTCATGAAAATATTATATTTATATGCTAAATATAAAATATGCTAGAGAAAAATAATGATTATTTCTAGACAAAATACATATGCATGCGTATAATCGGGCGGGTTCGGTTTGGATAGTGAGAAACCCATGCCCACCCATTACCCGCAATATTCGGGTTCGGATTTTACCCGTACCCACTTAATGTCCTTCGGGTTCGGGTTTTACCCTACCCGATTAGGCCGGATTTGGGCGGATATCCACGGTTACGGATATTTTTGCCATCCCTACTGAGAAGCGCGATTAATATCAAAATTGCAGGCTAGAATAGCGATCAAATAAATCATCGAGAGAAAAATTGATCAAGCATAAATCTATATTCTCTAACGCGATTTCATTTCAACACGAGGTTAGGATTGGTGCTTATGTTTTTTTCCACGAGGCTGGGGTTGGTGTACCGGTTTCCGGTTGATCGCTTTTGTCACAAGTCATCAAAGTTTGAGCATCAAACTAAATCGTTGTGGACAGACGCGATCAATATTTACATGTAGCTAGGGTTAGGTGCATCAACCAAAGAATGATCACTTTAGTCAAAAGTTGTCTTACCTTGATCGCTTTAGTGAAAAGTGATATTGGCTTGATTAATTCCTGCATAAATGATAACACCCTGAATGGGAGGTTTGATTCAGAATTGTGCAGCCCAACCGTCAATCCAAACTTTGAATCGAGGCCTGGCCAGAAGTACATGAAAACATAGTTTTGGTTTCAGTTTTCGGAAGGAACTTTCGTGCAGCCTTCACGAAGGGAAGGAAGCTCGAAAAGTATCAGTCGATGCTTGGCCACAACTAGGGTGAATACCTAGATGATAAAAGCTCAAGATCCAACCCTGAATCGACTAGGTTGATCTCTCAATTCACAAGTCAAAACCTTATGAACGCCAACTTGATGTTTGTTATTCAATTGAACAAAAACCTAACTATTACATTGCAAACTTCAGTTTAAATAGGATAACAAGTAATCAACCTCCTAAACTAGTTAAAAATTCAAAAAGGAAAACGAATCCAAGTCCAAAAGGGAAAACAAATCAAACTGGTCACTAATCCTAATCCGAATAGGATTCGGATTTCTGGTTCTTCCATGCAGCATCTTCAGCGTCGACACGAACTTCAGCCTCTTTGTTCGAGCCTTTCCAAGCATCAATCCGACCACCCAATTTCACGTCGTTGTAGTAGAGAATGCACACTTTCATGAGGTATGAACGTTGAAGCTCGACTATCTTTTCATCCCTTCGAGCGAAGCTTCCAAATCTCCTTCCCGAACTTGCTCCAAAGCACATCAATGGCAAGATAAACTCTCTATCTTAAAAACAAGACCTTAAACTCGAATTTTCATTAAGCTAATAAAAGTTCCAGACATGCAAACCTGGTACCTTGAAACTGCCAAATGACTTAGCCAAATTTCAGGGTTCTTTTCCATGGTTGAGTTTCCTTCTTGGACAAGCAATTGGAACCTCCTGACTGATCCTGTTGGGATCATATCAAGCCCCCCCTATTGAAAAAAATTTCCCTCAAAACTTTGGTCCTCCTTTCCTCAAATGCAGTGCAAAATCGATCCCAAATTGGGTCGACAACGGGAGTCCCAAACTGGCACTTCTGGAAAATCGAAGCAATGTTCTTCGTGCCTAGAATTGGGGCTTTTTGATTCACACATGCCCAGTCTAATTCAGTGTACCCATGATCTCTGTCATGGTCCCAATTAAGTTTCTAACTCAGCCACCCATCTCGATTCATCAATATTGTCGTCGAATCGATGATTTGAGATTTCCCGCCATCGACGACTTTCTAATTTCCGGAACCCAGGAGGGCCAAATTCGATTTGGTCGTTTTCAATTCAGTCATCTCCAGGCAAATCAGCTCGTTCCTACAGCTTCCTGGGATCATTCTCAACGGTTTTGCATTAGCCGTTTGTGTCGAATCACTCCCAGTTTTTCCAACCAATAGACTCAATTTTTGGTAGTGTTTCTGCATCGGAGCAACATCAAATAACAGCTCGTCACGATACTCTCTGATTGCGAAATCCACCTTGGCTTCCTTTGTTACTCGTATGGCTACGTAATCGTTGAGCCAACAAAGATTATATGGCTCGAGATGTTTTATTGTGTCAAGGCCAAGCTTCTGAACCACGTCTTGGCCCACGACATTGGTGCAACTGCCTCCGTCGACGATGACAGACGGGATTTCTCTAGCTACCTCACATCGAGAATGGAACAAATTGTTCCACTAGTCATAATCTGGTGAGGTCTCGGCGGTCAGGGCTCGTCTACTGAAGGCAATGAGTTTTCCAAGAGCAGCATCCATTTTAAGTTCCTCGTCAGTCCTATCTTCATCGCCTGAATCCACTTGCTTGTCGACAGTGAGAAATTAGTCGTCTTTGATCACCAATGTTTTCAGGTTGTAACACTGATTGCCCTTATGGCCTCGTCCGCGGCATTTGAAGCACTGGATTCCTCAAGAATGCTTAGATGAGCTGGGATTTGAGTTTCTGGGAGCCACTTTGGTGATCTCCTACCTTGCCGGAGTTGAATTGAGGTTAGAGCTCGTTTTTGGTGCGACCCTTACTGCCGCTGAAATTCTTCGACCTGGCGTAATCTTTTGCTGCTTTTCTATCTTGACGGCGAGGTGTAAGGCTTCGTCAAGGTCGACAAAGGCTCTCAGCTCGACTTCTTGCCGGATTTCACGATTTAATCCGTGCAAAAATCGCGAGATCGTCGCATCCCTGTCTTCATGGACATCGACTCTCATTAGCATCAACTCGGATGGTTTATTCAACAAGTTCAAGGAAAGAGTTGTTGTTAAAGGGTATGCTCACAGTATGTGATTGACTATCGTGAAACTTTTGCACCAGAGGCAGGCTGGACACTATAAGACTCTTACTGGCTATTTATACTCAGAAGAACTGGAAAGTGCATCAGCTAGATGTGAAATCTGCTTTTCTGAATAGCTATCTCCAGGAGGATATATATATATATATATGTTGAGCAATTTGAAGAATTTGAGATTCCAGGGAAAGAAGATCATGTCTACCGACAGAGAAAAGCTCTCTATGGACTAAAAAAAGCTCCAAGAGCCTGGTACTACAGAATTTATGATTATCTAGTGCAATTGGGGTTTGCTAAAAGTCCAAGTGAACCAAATCTCTACGTGAGAACAGATGAGGTTGGATCTATGATGATTTCTCTGTATGTGGATGATCTTTTGGTCACAGGAAGCAATGTGAAGCAGATAGAAGACTTCCAAACAACTATGATTAAGGATTTTGAAATGACTGATCTGGGTTTGATTACTTACTTTCTTGGAATTCAAGTTGAGAAAACTGAGAATGGATTTTTCATAAGCTAGAAAAAGTATGCAAATGAAGCTTTAAAAAGATTTGGAATGGAGAATGCCAAGACTGCTTCCACACCACTTACTGTGAGAATCCAACTGACAAAAGAAGATAGATAAGGCTCATTTGAACCTAAAGTTTACAGGTGTCTGATTGGAAGCTTGCTTTATCTGTCTGCAAGATTTATGCAAGCTCCAACTCATATCCACTATAACACAGTTAAAAGACTGCTAAGGTACATCAAAAGTACCACTGATCTCGGATTGAGGTTTGAAGGAGGTAAAGAAGTGTGTTTGGAAGGGTTATGTAACAGTGATTGGGCAGATTCTTCATAAGACATGAAAAGCACCTCTAGTTTTGCTCTCTCACTGGGATCAGCAGTTTTTTGCTAGAGCTCTAAGAAACAATGCATTGTTGGTTCAGAAGCTGTAAACCATGCTATTTGGTTGAGAAAAATCATTGCAGACTTCGGTTTTGAGCAAACTTAACCAACTGTCGTTTGGTGTGATAACCAATCAGCCGTGGCTATGTCCTAAAACCCTATTTTCTATGGAAGAACTAAGCACATCAAGATCAATTATCAGGGAGAATGACTGTAATGCATAAGTTGCCAAACAAGTACATGTCAGCCAAATGACAAGGGGGAAACTACTTTGGAGACTGTCTATGAATAAAAACTATGGGGAAAATCTCACAAAAATTCTGCCCAAAAATGTCTCGCTGGAAGAGTAAACTATGTTTTGTTGTAGCAGAAAGAACAAAGAGTCTAAATCTTCTTGTCTTAATTCCTCGAGTGGGGGCATGTGCAATTTCTTCAGTTGGTTAACAAAAGCCAAATTTAACCACTTTCATCACCATTCATTACTTTTAGGTTCAATCATATGGTGGAGAGTTACGATGGGCATATTTGGTATTTTAGCCAAAATTTTTAATAACCCAATTAATTTTAGAAAATAAGATTTATTAAATATCTCTCTCCTCCATTATAAAGATTTTTTTACGTGAAAAACAACTACTGAAAAACTACTACCTCACTTAGTAGTGATTTAACAAAGATGTCGTAGCAATTTTATGCTCGTCGATAGTGATTTTATTATCATTAGTAGTGTTTTTTAATTAGTAGTAGTTTATGATTTTTAAAGGAAATACTATTGAAAACGAAGACAGTACTGAGAATGAACAAATATTACTATAATTATTCGAAACACTACTAATAGTTAACATATATCACTACTTACCATACAAATTACTACGAATACATTCAAAAAACACTACAACAAAGTCACGAATAAAAAACAAACAAGGGAAAGATCCCCCACTTAGCAATATATGTGTGGGAATAGGAGCGCTTCAAGGCGCCTCACCATTGGTAGGGAAGATCTTGGCTTTTTTAGGTCGGCGAGGGAAGATGGCATTGGGTGGAGTATTACAGGGCGATCGACTATGTATTTGTCCATAGAAGGGTGGATTTCGAAAAGGAAAAGGAGAGAAGCGGCGGAACGAGGAATGTGTTGTCGATGCGAGCAATGGCGAAGCCGACGTGGGGGTTGGCAAAGTCGTTACGAGTGAGGCCTGTATGCGTGGGACCGATGCATGTGAGGTCGTTGCGGGCGAGGCCGAGGCCGGCGCAGTTGTAGTCCAGCGGAATGGTGGCCGACGATGGGAATTACTTTGCTTCAGGGAGAGAGAAGATGGTATGAGTTATGAGAGAGAGAGAGAGAGAGAGAGAGAGAGGTAGGGAGGGAGAGACGTGAGCGGTTGAGAGAGATTAAGGATAGTTGATAGCAAAATAAGTATTTATATTAGGGTTTGAAATGATATTTACTAAATTATCCTCCAATAAATTCTGACCCTAGGATTATTTTTTAATCTAATGGTTGTTAGTTTAGTTAGTATCGTGCTAACTCTAACTAATCCTATTTTGTACTTATTAGGTTGGGTTAATAGAATTTTTTACCCCTCTACTATTGCAAATTAACAAATTCTTGCGCCAGGAGAGGAGGATTAGCGATGTTTTCCGGGAACGAATCGAATCGGTTGGGAGCAATCATGGAGACGATTGATTTATATAATGATCAGGCAGACGTTAGAGTAGGGGACAACGGCGGAGGCTTCTTAGGATTATGGTTAAATTCTCTGCACATGGACGACTTGAACATCATAATCTGAAAGTCTAAAACTGTCCCATTGAACACAAATCACACAACTAAATGGTAAATCTCATACGAAGATGACAACAGGGTTATAGAAGCATAACTAGAGTAATGCGAGAAACATGTGACCTAAACTAAAGATAAAAGTGCAAAAAAATAAAGGGAAAGCAAAGGCAGAGGACAAAATTGAGTTTGAGAGGGATTAATCGTCGGAAAATGACTATTAATTTGGGAAGCAAACGGAGATAGGGAGAATCAAATGGCTATGGATTTGGAAAATTGGGAACTTGTTGGAAAATTGAAGCATCAAAAGCTCCATGCGTGGGTGATAGGTGGGAGAGAAGAGGGAGATGGAGAACTAATTTTTCCGACTTCCAAGATTGAGCGAGTATCGAAGATTTACAGATGGGTATGGAGAGAGTAGATGCGGGGCGGGGTGGGGACATGTCGGGTGGGGTTTAGTATCCGGACTTGGCCGAAACTGTGACGGCTCGAGCCAAGTCCCGCCCCGTTTGTGTAATGGTCGAGTATAACCTGCCCCAAAACGGGGCGGGCCGGTTTTCCCATCCTTATAGGGAATATGGTTGAAGGGACTGGTTGGTGATCTGTGTCTACATCATGATCAGGAAGTGGTGTATTGCGATAGCTTGAGTGCAATATGTTTGGCCAAGGATCAAGTCCACCATGAAAGGACTAAGCACATCGACGTTAGGTATCACTTATTGACGACAAAGATGAGGATTAAGGTGAATATGGTTGGCACCGCGGATAATCCTGTTTAGGACAGACTATCAGCCGAAACGCCCCCGGCGTATGGTGTATGGGCTTAATGTTATTTGGGTTCGGGTTTTTGGCTTGGTTTGTAACTACTTTTCCTTTACCATATTGGATTAGGGTTAGATCTTGGAGAAGTACTATAAATACTTCTCATACTCCTATCTTATGTGTGTCTCCTCAAAGTATAGTGAAACTGGTTCTCCTGCCTTGGAATAGCTAACACACATTGTGTTAGTAAACCACGTAAATAGTGTGTCGTGTGTTTGCATTGTTGAATCCTCCAATTACCCAATTGGCAGAGAAACAATCATGACATTTGCAGCTAGGGCTGGAAGTTTGGTACCGGTATTTGGGATATACCGAATACCGTACCGAATTTGTCTATATTTGGTATTACCGAATACACGTATAATTTCTTGGGATTGGGATTGAATTTCAATTGTTATTCTGTATTAGGGATTACGGGATTGGGATCGGTATATACCGAAATACCGATCAATACCGAAATATAAGCTAGTGTATATTTTATCCTCTCAACTAGACTCTCTCATTCACTACTACATGACCCTCAACCACCAAGAGTGTCATTTAATTATACACAGATCATTCCATCACTATTAATAGCCGTCTCTCAACGTCCAATTCGTCAAATTAAAGATTACCGATGACAAGAACTTGAGATGTCTCTTCTCCTCCATTCTCCTTAATAATATCCTAATTCAAAACTCTTTGCTTAGTCATTTTTCCCTAAATTAAACAATAAATTCTAATTTATATATTTAATTATTAATTATTAAGATAATTAATTTCTTATTCGATAATACCGATTGGGATACCGAAGTACTGATTGGGATACCGAAATATTTAGGGATTGAGATTGGGATACCGAAATTATTTAGAGATTGGGATTGACTTTCGGGTATAATTCGGTATTCGGGATTTCGATATTTGGTATTGGAATACCGATATCGTACAGACCCCTATTTGCAGCAACTAACAGAACGTCATAACCCTCTATCCTAATTTGACTAATTAACCAATTGGCAAACCTTTCGAACGTCAAAAAATCCTAAGCTGAAAACACAAATAAAAAACAGGGTTCAACCCAACAACCATTTGTGATCCAACATTCAAATGGTTCTTATTAAATTAAGAAATTGTCTCACTCAACATTTTGTGGCATAACAATAACTTTGGACTGAGGATTTTCTAAAACCTAACAATCATTAAGAACTTAATATTCACAAGTTGTTACCACTTTGGTGCAAATGGTACAATTGTTTGGATCGTATCATACTTCATAATTGATCGAGGCGAATGAGAAATTTTTATATGCAGGTAGGTTGACAATTTTGTATCAATACATCCACTTAAATACTCAACTAATCTAATTTATTTTATTTTATTTTATTTCAATTGGATCGTTGGATTCATTGATTATTGGCAAATTACTAATTCGTACCTTTATTTTTTGAATTTTACAATTTGGCACCTAAGATTTATTTTTTATCAAAAAATATTATTGAAAATTTACCTTGAGTTAAAATATTTTAGCTTATGACACCTTAGTACATAAACTTTTCGAAATTTACATATTGGTCCAATGTTTAGATGTCACTTGAATTGATTATCCAATCCATCAATCCTCCATTAATATATGGGAAACTTTTGTCAACTTTTGAGCATTTCAAAATTGCTGGCTCCTCCTTAATTTGCGTTCAGGTTAGAATAGTAATTATAACTACAAAATTTTGTGCCGGGAAATTCCTAGATAATGGTTGTTTTTTCAGAATCTCTTAATCCTTCTATTCGTTAATTGTTGGGTTGGGCCTAGAGGCATTTGTTTCATTAATTATTTTTTCCCAAGAGCAATTGGAGCTAAAAGCAAGTTCTGGTTTTTAGCCGAATTAGTTTTGCTTTCATAAGTGATGAAATTATTTGAATCATTCCACCCAAAAAATAAAAAAATTATTTGAATCATTGGTAAAATAATTGCATTATTCAACTGACAATCTTCAAAAAAAACAAAGTATTGCGTAAAAAAAAAGTATTGTACAATTTTTATTTCTGTGTCTTGAAGGTTAACTAATTGTTTTGATTGGTTTTATTTCATTTTTGCTACTTATTGAGATGTGCAATGGTTCAATTTTATCAATTTGTTTCACAATGGGTTGAAATTAGGATAGATATAGATGGAGCAAACGAATTTGATGGTCCAAAATTAAAAAAAAATGTATTTGGTTCAAATTCGATATGGTCCAAAGCTTAATTTAATCGTTCTTAAATTGAGAGAATTCATGTAATAAGAATTTTGCTTTGGTTCGATCTAAAATAAGATTAAGTTGTATTTGATTCAACGAACACCGAATTGAAAGACGTTTTGAAAGAAATCATCAATAATCTCCATATTTTGTGTGGAAATAGTTAAAAAGAGTCAAAAGTCTTCATAATTGAGTAACATTAACAAGAAAGAATAGAATGTAATTAAATAATATAATAAATTATGCATAAATTTAGTATAAACTACATCATCATTGACTTTATAATATTGTTGGACCTTTAACATTGAAAAATTGAGAAAAATAGGCACTTATTTTATAGATTTTGTTTCACAATTGTTCATCGTATGGTCAACTTTACTTTCCAAATAGTTGTATTTGGTTGTAAAACGTTTATTTCTACATAAAAGTTAAGCGGATTGAGATAAATATTAGTTGCATAGCACTATATTTGTCAAGTATCTTGCAAATAAAGACTCATGATATGCCGAATGTATTATTATTGATAAAAACTATTTTTGGAGGTAGTTCTTTTTAAAAAGAGTTGACACTCGACTTATTATATATATTTCTTTCAAATTAGACTAAGACAATAAAGGAACATTTGAAAAAATGGTTATAACAATGCCAAATCAAAAATAAATTTCTTAAATATCACGGAAAAGCAATAAGCCATTTGATGATATACTCATTAAAGTGACTCCATCCATAATTTATAAAATGACGAAAGCTATTTCCACATCAAAGTGTCTAAGAAGAAAGAACTTTGATTTATAATCAATAGTTACTTTTCAGATTAGTTGAGTAATTAGTCTTAAATCAAGTTTTTTTTATAACGGTCTTAATTCAAGTTATCTTGGACTCTTGACTCCAAATTTATATTTTATTGTTCAACCCAATGGTTAAATCAAGTCTTTGTCCAAAACATAATTGTTTTATTTGTTCTTTAATTTGCTAGATAAATGAATGGCAAACGACTCAAGCCAAATATTTCAAGAAGGGACTTGAAAGTCTCATGATTCTCATCCAAATTTCTTCGACAATTATGTTATATATTATTATTTATAGTGCAAACTGAGATTAATATTAATGTAATGTATAGTTTTCTTTTAGTTCAACTGTGAACATTTCTCACTTCCTTAATAATTAGACTTTTCAATTCTAATATATTGTGTGCAAGATAGTTTAGATTTGTTTGGTATATTTTAGACTTTATGTTCTCCGCTACCGCATTTTTCGTATCTGTTTGAAATATATTTTACTAATTTACTTATTAATGTAATTTAGAACATGTGATTAATAATTAAATTTTACCGTGATTTTATTTCGTTTCTTGAATTTAAGGTGGAGACAGTTTTATGAGCACAAGAAACAAGCAAGTGAATTCATATTTTAAGAAAAGAATGTGACAAGTCACCCAAATGTTATTTAACACCCAATTAATTTTCATATGAACCATCCAATCAGAAGAATTTATATAAACCATTTTCCGAGGGGGTTAACACAAATATTACAGCTTAATCTACAGGAAAAACTTTTTTTTTTACGAAACCTTATTTCATCATCCGCGTGAATTGTCGCCGCGAGACTAAAATAAATGTTAGATGCTCACAATATTTGACCAAAACATATAGATCAATGAAATGCTAAATCAATTAAACTATATGTAGAACGTTTGAAAATTGTTGGTCAGTCAAAGAGTATATGATTTTAAATATGATTTTCAAAATGATGATAAAGTATTAACTCTTATTATTTAAACTTTGTTATCCGGCCAAGGGCCGGGTTATAAGCTAGTCTATTAATATATGGATTCACCAATCTAATCTACCAATCTAATCCGTTTGCAACTCTAGTTACATGTATTGAGGTCAGTGGCGGAGGTAGTGCATATCAAGGTGGGTCCCGGGACCCACCTTGGCTCGGGAGAAAATATGTACGTCTAGGTTAATAGTGGTAGAAGGTTGTATCGGACAAGTCAACGGTAGGATATTTTATGCTGAAAATGTGGTTTAATCATAGTTCAACCATTTCATATCACTAATATCTTCTATCAATTTCGCTTCCAGCATGAGATTTTTCTTATCAAACCACTAGTACGCTATGGTTTTTCACTCTTTAATACAATAATTAAGTGACAATGAGTTTTTTCACCGAATATTGATGAATTTTCTACCATCAAACAATAATTATATCATGAATTTAGCTATCATCATTATATATAATACATTTTAGTTTCTACATAAATAATATTAGCATAAAATATAACTTCATCCTCCAAGCTTCAAATTCTTAATGTATCCATTATCTATCGCCAAAGCTTCATTTTGTTGAAACTCACTAGATCCTTTTTATCCTAATAATGAATTCAATAAATCGGGTTTTAGACTCAAACTAAGGCTACACTGCAAGTGTTGAAAGAAAATTTGCAATGAACCACGTGGATATTAAAAAAAATTCGGACCCACCTTACATAAAATCCTGGCTACGCCACTGATTGAGGTACCCACTTCATCCATATAATTAAGCATGCAATCTTGCTGCTGGCCCAATTTCAGATTCAACATGGCAATTAGCAGATCAACATGCAGGGCTCCGAAACCGCTTCACCTTGGCCGCCCGTGGGCCAAGTGGGGCAACAAAGGAGCCTTTCCATTTCTCCGTATGCCATTGGTTTTGTTTTCATTTCTTTGGTTTTGTTTTGTCTCGTTTTCTCTTTTTGGCATTTTCTGGGTTTTTTTTTATGTAGTAAAATTTTACTTTTTCCTTATGTTTTTTCGTCTATCATGAAAGAAGCAAAATTGACCAATCATGTTGTAAAATTATTAAATATTAGTACCCTATATATAAGAAGAAAAGTTTTTTTGGCTGAAAGGGAGGCAGGGATCGACACCTGTCCAAAATACCCAAGAAACCAGCCAAATCTGTGAAGACTCACAATTTTGCCATTTTGTTCATATCCCTACTTATAATTTATGATTTTTCTTGTATGCCATCTGTTGGCGGTTGCATGCTTGATTGTTGGCTGAAATGGTTACTTTTTGGGAAATTCCGGCGAGGAAAGAGACTACACAACCCAGTGAATATCGACGGCAAAAACATAGAAGAGGCACAATTACAAACAACATTGATTGTTATAAAACTGAATGCAGAGACCAAAAATGATTCCAAGAAGCAACCGCGAAACCATGTACACATGTTGAGAATCGTGATTTGGAGAAGGAATCTAGGGGAAAGAAACTGGAAAAAATAAGAAATTACAGATCAGGTGATAAATATAATGGGGAAACAGGGAAGAGAGGCCGAGTCAAGCGCAGAAAAGATCGAGGTGATAATGGAGAAACAGTCGTCGTCGGTGGTTGTTTGAGATCGAGACTAATCAGAGAGAAAGAGAGAGATAAGGGTATCTTTTCTAGATGAGGTGGGACTGAAGGTAAAAAGGGGGAGATGGGGAGTCAGGGATAAACATTCGTCGTCGGTAGCTGGAGATGAACATCCATCGATGAGAAAGAGAAAGAAGCAACTGAAAAGATGGACCTCATGATTGAATCCAAAATTATAGTAGGATTTTGGGAACCAAATATAACTGATGGGCCATTCTCTTTCATCACCTGCTGGTTAGCGTGGCTTTCTTTCTCACTAGTAATAATAATTTGTACGAAAGAAAAGTGAACTCATTTGCAAGTGTTATGGTTGGGCTTTCGGACTTGTTTCTCGGTGTAGTGACGATGTAGGGAAACAAAGAATTGGGCCAGTTTCTATTTTTTTAGTATTTTAGCCCACTCCAAGCCTACCAAGCTATTTCTGATTGTGATTCTTTTATATGAGACTCAATTGTCAATGGGGCTGGCTCAAGTAGAAGTAAAAGAAGGAAGTCGAAGGACAACTATGAATCTATTCCTTCTTCCTAATCCCTCCTTCATTTAACAAAGATATCTTACGACCAAGAACTGGATTCAGTGACATACTCAGGATTTTATCGAGCGTGGGTCTATTTAGAAAAAAAATACATACCATATGTGTCAAACAATTATTAATGATTTAGTTAGAAATTTGCTTTTGAAAGTTGTTCTTTGTTAAGACCATTTAGTACACTAACGGGAGCAGTTGGGAAGACTTAATAATAGATCTTATGCTATTAAGTTTTCACGAACACTTTCCCGCTAAGAATTTCAAAAATTCAAATATCATCAGCTTAACAAAATGGGCAACCAAGATTCGAAAACATGATCTCTCGGTCAACCATTCTCAATCAGAATTGCTCTAAATTTCATTCTCAATTAAATATTACACTAATTTACTAATTTTCGTCCTTAGGAGTCATTCGTTACACTCTCCCGCCCTTTTATAAATAAAATTATTTTTACAAATTAGCTATGATGTGGATGGATCATATGCACTATTGTCATTTGTACATATCTCATTATAAAAATTGAATATGCCATACACAACTTATAAATCATACATTAACTATTTGAAAGGTCAACCATTTTTATTTAAATATGTGTTATTTTTCATATCCGATTAACTATTATACATAATTTATCATTTTCCATCACAATCCCGAGACCCACCTTCTAACCATCTCCCTCCGCCCCTGACTGGACCAACAGTGAATTCAGTTCCCTATTATTTGATTTGGTTCGGTTAAAATATCTATTCGATCTATTTTTCTTTAGTATTTATAAAATTCATAGGAACAAGGATTGGGTCATATTGTATTCCGTTCAGTGTGATCTAATCCAATTATCACTTTGGTCCCTTAAGGGCAAACCTGTTGCATAGCCCTAAAAATAGTTGAGATCCATGGGATGTTTGTGTAATAGTTACGAACCAACGAATAACCATATAAATTATGTTTATTGGTTGTCTCTTCATCTACAATATTTTATTAAGATGATATTAGTTGAATTTTATTGTTACAAGCGTCATAAGAATTCCAAGTTGGAACCTCAAAGTTGAATACGAGCAACATATCTGCAAGATCAAGTGATATAATTTTTATTTCTACATCATAATCTATTATGTTTCCTTCAGTTTGCAACTATATGGAGACATGCATAGCTTAGAGGGCATGGTGAATGAGTTGAGAGACTTCATGATTTAGTTTGCGGGTTCATATGGTTACAGGGAAATCGGGCTACGGGTTGGTCGTGTTACGAATCAGGCAGGTTGCAGACGGGTCGGGTTGCGGGTTGTTCAGGTCAGCACATTGTATTTCTTAAAATGAATCATCATGATCACTTTGATGAGCAGGCCACTCATGATTGGTCATCTCCTCAAAATGAATCTTAAAAAATCTATGATTCGGTGGTATTTCAGCTTCAAGATCATTAGGACATGGATGATGAGCCAGAACCTTAGGCTGATGAAGACCAAGCTCAAGAGCAAGATCAACCTGAGGATCTGGATTCTGAAGAAGATGATCAGAGTGATCATGATGATGAAAACTATGATCATGTGCCTGTAAGAGGCATGAGAACATTGGCTAATGTGTATGAAAGATGCAACATGGCCATGGAAGAACCTGCATCTATTCAAGAAGCTTTGAAACATGATGGCTGGAACTCAACCATGAAAGAAGAATGCATAATGATTGACAAAATGAAACCTGGATTTTGGTTAAAAGGCATGTTGGAGGAAAAGTGATTGGAACTAAATGGGTTTACAGGATTAAGCTGAACTCAGATGGTTCATTCAACAATTTAAAGGAAAGAGTTGTTGTTAAAGGGTATGCTCAACAGTCTGTGATTGACTATGGTGAAACTTTTGCACCACGGGCAAGGATGGATACTATAAGACTCTTACTGGCTATTGCTGCTTAGAAGAACTGGAAAGTGCTTCAGCTAGATGTGAAATGTGCTTTTCTGAATGACTATCTCCAGGAGGAGATATATGTTGAGCAACCTGAAGACTTTGAGATTCCAGGGAAAGAATATCATGTCTACCTACTGAAGAAAGCTCTCTAGGACTAAAAAAATGCTTCAAGAGCCTAGTACTCCAGAATTGATGATTATCTGGTGCAATTGGGGTTTGCTAAGAGTCCAAGTGAACCAACTCTCTACGTTAGAACTGATGAGGTTAGAACGGTGATGATTTCTCTATATGCGGATGATCTACGGTGATGATTTCTCTATATGCGGATGATCTTTTGATCACAGGATGTAATGTGAAGCAGATAGAAGACTTCAAAACCAGTATGATGAAGGAGTTTGAAATGAATGATCTGGGTTTGATGACTAACTTTCTTGGCATTCAAGTTGAGAAAACTAAGAATGACATTTTCAGTAGCTAGAAGAAGTATGCAAATGAAGTTTTGAAAATATATGGAATGGAGAATGCCAAGCCTGCTTCCACACCACTTACAGTGAGAATCCAACTGACAAAACAAGATGGATCAGGTTCATTTGAACCTAACATTTACATGAGTCTAATTGGTAGCTTGCTTTATCTGTCTGCAACTAGACCAAACATAATTTTTGCCTCTGGTTTGCTGGCAAGATTTATGCCAACTCTAACTCGGATCCACTATAACACAGCTAAAAGACTGCTAAGGTACATCAAAGGTACCACTGATCTCGGATTGAAGTTTGAAGAAGGTAAAGAAGTGTGTTTGGAAAGTTTCTGTAACAGTGATTGTGACTCGTCCCGAATATCACAACAAAATCCCACCTAAGGCCGAAGTATCAACCGTAGATGGGTGCAATATAGGTAAAGTATGTTTAAATATCAACCCGGGCTGGTCCATGTACCCCTACTTCCATTGTTTGAAACATTATCTAGCGGATTGGTTTTTGGTTGAAAACTATGAGGTTTAAATTAAAACAAAGCAAAGGTAAATGGTTTGAAAGCTCTATATGAGAAGGATCACTCGGGTGTCGCTTCTCTCTAATTACTACCGTAGCTCGTGGACTCGAATGGGTCTTTATGGGCGAGGCAATTGTGAACCGCTACGAAGTGCAGCTATGGTCGAAGACCACACTCCCAATTGCCAAACCAATAGATGGACATCAACTACTAGAGTAGCCCCCTTGGGGGTTGACTTACCTTCTCCCTCAAACCGATGGGTGGACGGCTTAATCACGATTAACCTAGTCATTTAATTTGAGGTTTTCCCTACATTAACCTAGATAGGTGGCTTGAAAAGCCAAAGGAATCCCCAACTCAATTGAGCCTCTTTGGAAGGGGGGGGGGGGTTTCCCCTCTAACCTAGGTTAGAATGGCCAATTAGATTGCTAAGCACAAACATGCATAATCATCATGAAAAATACCTCAATCATTAAATTAAACAACACCCATAAATGATCATTCAATTCACACAACAACTACATGGCAAACAGTTAGGGTTTCACAACACCCAAGTAAAAAAGGTAACTACTCCATGCTAGAAAGGGGAGGAAAATAAAAGAAAGAAGTAGAAACCATCATGGTGATGCCTCCACTTTCCTTTGATCTTGTACTGGTCTTCTCTTGACGAGATTCTTTCCAATTCACCACTTAGAGCAAACCTTAGCCTCCTTTCTTCTTTGGTTCGTCCTTTCTCTCTCTAAAATCTAAAGAAGAAGGTGTTTTCTCACACTTTGGGCTCCCACCTGTCTCTTCCTTTCAGCTCACATTATATACTGGGATCGGGCTCAATTCACGGCTTCAGTTCACGATCGTGAACTCTGCAATGCGTCTGTAAACTCGGAGTTAGGGGTGGGCATACGGTTCGGTAAACCCGAATCGAACCGAACCGAATTTAAACCGAAACCGAATAACATTAATTCGGTTCGGAATTCGGAAGGGAAAAGGGTATATTTCGGAAACCAAGGTCTTTTCGAATTAACCGAATTTCTGAATTACTATAATTACAAGCTCCAAATGGTGAATTTTTATGTTTGTACTTATTATGAGACTTAAATATTTGAATTATGTTAGTGTTTTATGACTTATGTGTTGAAATGTTTGATTTTATCATTGATGATGCATTTAATTGCATATTTATTGTTTACATTAGGGGTGAAAAATAATTTAAAAGAGAAAAAATACAAAATAACCTCACAAGTTCGGTTTTTCATAAAAAAAAACCGAACCGAACCAAATTATAATTCGGTTTGAGGTTTGATGGATCTTGGAAAACCGGTATGCATTATTTCGATTCGGTTTGAACCGAACCGACCGAATGCCCACCCCTACTCGGAGTATTGTGTCAAAATGCATCGCTTCACTCACTTGAGTTCACCGTTTGCACTCAAAGTTTACGGTCTTGGTGACTGTGAACTCACTCGGCGTTAGTAACCTCAGAAATTGCCATGGACCCTTCGTGTTTCACGGTTTATGGCTTCAGTTCACGGCCTTATGAGATCGTGAACTCCAATGCGAAACCATGAACATGGTCTGAATCACTCCCTTTGCCCGGTCTTTGCTCCTTTTCTTCTAACTTTTGACTCCGGGTTGGTTTCACCTGTTAGATCCTGAAACACACAAAACCTAGCGTAAATCAACCTTTTAGGAGTTCAAATGCCACAAACACCCAAGGAAACAGGGATAAAATGTGTACAATTAGGCCAGAATCACTCCCCCACACTTAGACGTTTGCTTGTCCCCAAGCAAACCATTTCATACAAGGTAATATCTCAACCAAACAAAATGCGTTGGGGAGAAATCAAAGGGCACAAAGTGGCGATTCTCAAATGGCTATTGGCAATTAACCCAAGGATCGTTGCAAGCAATATCGACATCCACCACAAACGACATTCAAGGCTACTAGAAACGGACAAATGAAAAGTTCTCACCTTGTTCACGAATCAATGCAATTTTCAACAAGATCACTTACCAACCATAATTAACCATGCATAGAGTTCAAGTCAAAGGAACAAACATATGGGCAACAAAGGTCCTCACCGGGGTATGATATGACATGCAACACAAGAATGAATCTCTCACTCTCTTGACTAGTTGGGTCGGCACCTTTTGGTGAAAAGAATGTGCAAAATCATCAACACTCAACCATATTGTCTCAACACCACGCCGGCAAGCTCTAAATGCTAGAGTTCACGGAATAGTTGGCATCACTAGCTTGTGCGGATGTCTTAGACACGGTTTCAAATGACTAGCAATTGTCTTTGACATGGGGAAAAGACTTTTGGGTGGTGGCAAACACATCATGAGGTCCTACATCTTCACCCTAAAATCGAAGGTTCTACAGTTTTGACTAAGAACCTTCTTCACAAACAATGGCCACTAGCATCGGCCAAAACCTTGCTTCTTCCTCGGTCTACTCTTGGGGATTTTTCCAGAAATAGCACCATTATAAAGATTTTACAAAAATAGCACCCAGCCAAAAATATTTACAAAAATAGCACCCTTTTTTTATGGACCGCACCTTAGAGGTGCGTTTTATATATAAACCGCGCCTCTAAGGTGCATCTTGGCCATGCAATTTCAGGTCTGACCTACAGAAACCGCATGGCCGAGGTGCGGTTTTGGCCTGACCTAGCAAAACCGCACCTTGGAGATGCGGCTTGTTTCTCCAAAACAAAACCGCATCCCCAAGGTGCGGTTTTGGTCAATTATTTTCCGACATGCCATGCAGAATAACAGACGTGGTTCTGCATGGCAGAGGAAAACCGCAACTCTAAGGAGCTCCCCAACCGGACCTCCCCAACCGGAGCTCCCCAACCGGACCTCCCCAACCAACCTCAATACAACTTCCAATCAGGCAGCGGTAGTTTTCACAACTACCATTATGGAGCTGATGAAGGTGCCTTTCATGAGCTGGATCAGATGGAAGATGCCCTGCCAGCACCAGTTAGTGACCCCTCTGATGAAGAAGGAGAGAACAACGTTAGTGCAGAAAGCTCCGACCCTCTTGAAGGTGCTGATGATTCAGGACCAGAGTCAGACTCAGCTAATGATGATGAAGTGGCTCGTGACCGTGTACCAGTCCCCTACTACAATCACATTCCAGACGACAATTGGATGGTCGACAGCGACATGGAGCCGCCAGAGGTCCCAGTATGGGGTCCACTCACTGGGTTTATGAAGGGCCAACAATTTGGCTAGAAGAAGGAGGTGCGGCACGCCATTGAGACTGAAGCAATGACTCGGCATTTTGAATGGCACACAACTCATTCCAACACTAAAAAGCTCATAGTCAGATGCCGTAATCATCACGAGGGGTGAAATGTTAGGATTCGGGCCATCAACAGCAAGAGACACGGCCACTGGGTCATATCCCGTGCGGTGAACACACACACATGTGTGTCATCCATAACTTCCCAAGGCCATCGACAATTGAAATCCAGGGTGGTTGCTGCGGCTATCAAGCATCTAATTGAGCAAGATCCTTGATTCATTTCCATCAAAAGAGTGCCAAACAATCCGTAGGAATGCAGTTCACACAATGGTTTAGTTAAAATATGTGCCATTGAATTTGTAATTCAATACACGAGTTTTTAATTGAATTGTGTGGCATTATATTTTTCAACCAAATTTTGTAATTCATAGAATGTGTTCTTAACTTTGCATATTGAATTTCTGAAGGACTTGTTCGATGCTTTACACAAGAAAGTTCAATCACCATGTGCACCACCAATGATTAAGGAGTTTTCCTTGACGACTCCTATATTTGGGCATAATTTCACTAGAAAATAAAATATTCGTGTCTTATGTAATGCATCTTTTTACACAAGAATGATAGTGGGATTTGGGTGTGTGTGTGGATGATGGAATCAACATGGGAAGAAGAAGATTATATTTGGGTGAGAAATCACCTACTACCTAGCCCCATTTATTTTTCCGAGCACAATAAAAAGAAACTATGTTAACATAATGTATTAATACTTTATATTTTGTTTCCTTACAGTCGTGCAATCATTTGAGAAGAATGCAGGTGGCATTGTACATTGTCAAATAGCCTACCAATTACTTAAGACACAAGGTCCTCAAGAAAGAAAATAAGAATGAGACTAGTTTTGAAGCTCAAACACTTGCGTACAAAGGAACTTCTCAAAAGAGGAAAGTAGCTTCCGAGTAGAGGCGAATTCAGGACTGAAGACTATGTAGTCGCATAGTGTGTTCTGCATTTTAGTATTTTGTTTTGTTTCTTCCTTTCCAAGGAACATCTTCTTTATGGTAACGATTTAAGGACACGTTTATCATTTGGTGGAACTTTTGTGCTGATCAGTTTTACCAAGCTAGAAGCATTGTTTCCTGGATTTTTGGTATGTTCTGAGAGGACTACATGTGATCCGAGAGCTTTACCAAAGCCTAGATTGTTGATAGCAGGCGATAGTTTGGAAGTTTTGGTGTGCTTGCAGGAGTAGAAAGGAGGAAAGCTATTTTGGAGAATAAAGAGCCTTCTCATTTTTTAGAAAGAAAGGTTTCATAGAAGGCATTATTGGAGTGTTTTTATTTGGAGAGATGGTTTCAGTACATTAAATCTGTTGGATAAAATTTTAGATTACATTATCACACCTATGATGAGTTGAATTTTTCCATGGTTCAGTACCCTAGTCTATTGAAAAAACACCCCAACAGTTTTACACAAGGTCTACTTGTACTTCATTCAACCTGACCACGGTTAGTAGAACCTGCATATATCACCTTAAGTGAAACAACTCAACAACAAATCAGACAGTGAACTAACTCTCAATAAGATCAAGGTAGTTTTCATTCAAATAGAAACTTTACTTTTTTAGCATAACAATTAACAACTAACAAGTTATATGAAGTTTTGAAAGCTTTCAACTATCAATTTCATCAAAACAGAAGTATAACTCGAATACCATAAACTTCAGAAGATAAACTTTACCCTAGACCCTAATCCACGAAAAGTTGACATGGAATCCAAAAGACAAAAACAAAAAAATTAAAAGTTCTATGAAAGCAACCTGAATCCTATCAGCAAAGCATGATCGTGGAAATCAATTCCTGGAGGAAAAATAATTGTGTAATTCCAGACACCACAAGATTTAAAGTTTAGTTAGTGGTTTGATCCACCTATTTGTAGGGCTATTAAGGAAATCCCTCTTCCGAAAATGGATGTTGAGGATCAGCTTATCTAGCATGATACGCCTGATGGTTCCTTCACTGTTAAATCAGCTTACCACTTGGCAGTCTCGCTGGATAGAAGGGATGGTCGTTGGCGAGCCATGGCTAGTTGGATGGATAGGGGAAGCTGGATTCGGATGTGGGACACTAATATTCCCCCAAGTTGAAAATTTTCCTCAGGAAAATTTTTAATCGTATCCTCCTTACGAGAGAAGCGTTACTTGAAAGGGATGTCCATGTCCATCCCTGGTGTCTAGTTTGTTAGGCGTCATCAAAGATGATGGAACATTTGTTTCCTGTGTGCCCTATGGATAGGGCCTTGTGGGAATTATGCGGGCTTGGAATATCTTGGGCAAGGGCTTCCTCGTCACACTTTCCAGCTTTTCCTGAAAAAGTTGATGTTGCTGATCCATCAACCTCAGCTGCTTATGGCAGTCACCGCGGTGCTTTGGTGGATTTGGCGGTCACGGAACTGGGTTGTCTTTGAGGGAAAACAGTTTGGGATCCCTGCTTTAATGCGAAAGTTTCACCAACAGTTTCAAGAATGGGTAATTTTTCCTGTTGATAAGAATCATCGCTTGCCCGTCCCTCACGTTCAGCCTTTGGGAGTGGTCCACCCTAGCCCACTAGTCTGTAGGTGGGATGGGACAATCAAACATGGGTCTCATTCGGCAGGAGGGATGGTTATCATGGATCAAGATGTGGAGATCCTTTTGGCTAAAGGGGTTCATTTTGACGAGATTGATGATTCGTTGATTGTTGAGATGCTCACTCTCCAGGAAGCTATTTCTTGGTGCATGGGTTCCGAATTTTGGAGGTGAGACTGTAAGGTGACGTGACAAAATCAATCAATCGGTTACAAGGGATAGCCGGATTGGCGCTTTGCTTGCGGAAGTTGTGGACTGTTTAGCACTACAAATTGGGCTTAATGTGTGGTTTGTAGGTCGGTGTAGTGATAGGGTAGCCCACTTGGTGGCTAGAAAGGTCCTTCAATTGTACCCGACTATGAGTCGTTTGTTTAATTTTATGGCCTATTTGCGTTCCAGGATGTAATTATCTATTTTAATGATCAATATATGATTATCATTTGTAAAAAATAAGAACACCCCATACAGCTATTTAATAAAGGGGACCAAAATCTTTGTAATGTACTGTGACAACTGGGCAAAAATCAAGAGCACAGACTCGTACAATTTAGAGGAATCAGAAAAAATGCCCTGGAACATAACACCAACAGCTTTGGCCATTTATTCTCTAGCGAAATCACAGAATCAAACTCGAAAACAATGTAACACAGCTTTTTATAAAATGACTTGGGACTGGGTGTTGATGTCGAGGCAGGTCCAGAGGTGGATGTCGTAGTCGGTGATGATCTTGCTTAGGAGAAATGCGGCCATGGCGCGAGTGTCGCCGTCGGGTACGGAGGCGCTGTAGGAGGTGTGTCAGCTTGAGACAAAGGGACGAGGGTGGTTCTGCTTGCACAGGTTGAAGGCGAGATTGACCTGCGATATTTGGTCTTTGGATTAGCCATGGGGAAGGAGTTTAGGGTTTAAAAAATAGATGGGGGAGGAGTTATAGGACAGGGGAAGATATGACAGTCGACAATGGGAAAACGAAGAAGAATAAGAGGGGGAAAAAGAGGGGTTCAATTGTCGCTACCAATTTTAGAGACGTCTAGGATGATTTATAGGGGTAGGGAGAAAGAACAGAGTTGTTCCCAGTCCGAACACAAAAATGGAGAAGGAGAGAAGGTCGAAATTTGGAGGAGGGGGTAGGGCGTAGGGTGGGGCAAGGTAGGTATCCCTTCTCTTGGGGTGGTTGGATTTGGGGTCCATTAAGAAACTAAACAGAACCAACTCGATTTGGTGTATAATGGACTAAAATGCAAGAAAACATTATTCTAGGAGTCTATTGGTATTTTATTTAAAATTAATTACTAATAAATAAATCACTTAATAAAATTTAATCTCAGCCGTCGAGATCACACGTACGGTCAAGATCACCCAAGGTATGGAATACCTTCAATTTTACCCGGGTACGATAGAAGCCACCATATACATATACCTTCAAATTATATAACTCCCTACCCAAAATATAGTCAAAACTAATTAGTTCATACAGTAAGATAAGTGTGTTTTTATCAGAATTTCCTAAATTAGTTCATATGATGGGTGTTAGATCATGTGTACTATAACATAAGTGATTGGTTAATATGATAAGATGGCTCATGATCAGTTCTCCTAGACAATGTCTTAGCTACTAAATGCTAAGCTCTTAACTCATGATTTGTTCCCATTTCTATAGGTAAATTGCAAGGTTGGTCACTGAGATTACCAAAAATGTTCATGTTTGATCACTACAAATATTTAATTCCATTTATGGTGATTAAGTTTACTAAAACATGTCATGTTTGGTCACTCTCCCTTAACCTCCGTTAATGGCGTCAGTTTTTTTCTGACATGGCTAACAGAATCACCCAAACAACCTATTATAAATCGAAATAATTTATACTCGACCCACCATATCATTAGAACCAACCCAACCTAATTTTGAGTTTTGACCCGAGAAACTAAACCCGACCCTCTTCATCTTTCCCCGTTCTCTTTGCTGATCCGCTCTTCTTCTTCTTCCCTCCCATCACCGTCTATTATTTTTCCTCTTCCTTCTCCTATTCGAGAGATAACCAATTCCCCTTTTCTTTTGTAATGGGAAGCCAAAACAAAATCTTCCATCTTCTTCCTCTACGAAGGAGTCAATCCAACAAAGAAAATTTTCTTCTTCTACTGATATGCCCCGTCCCTGGAGATTCCTAGTAGCGAACTCGTTAATGATTCAGGAGGCCGAGGAGAACATGATTTAGTTGGATTAAAGAGGAATGCAGCGAGATTTGATTGAGCCGCGAGATTTGATTGTAAATCGCTGGGTTCCACGTGTACTACCGTTGCAGGTTGTTTCAATCGGTGGGTTCTGGGATCTACTTGGGAGCTCCCCCTGGATGACGGCGAGATGGCTCTGAGATTCCTGCGCTGGTTGATGTCTTCTTAGACAGACCGAGGGATGAGGAGGCGCTCGATTCCGTGGATGATCCCTTTGGTTTGAGTGACGTCGTCAGGTTGGACGATTTCAGTGAGAAGACGCTGGTTCTGGGTATTTTAGTTTGTGAGACCGCTGATGGTTTAGGTGGCCCCCAAAAAAATAGGCTTCGCTTTCCTCAAATACAGAGTCCAAGACAAAATTTCTTAGAGCAAGAGAATAAGGCGATGGCAATAAAATAGGCTTGTCTTGGCTTCTCATTACAGAAAGAAAAGGAGGATTGGTCATGTCCTGGAAATTGGAATAGGAGAAGGAACAACAAAAAAAACTTATAAAAGACAGCAACAGGAGAGGGAAGAAGAAGAAGAAGAAGAAGAAGAAGAGCGGATATGGAAAGAGAATGGGGAAGATGAAGAGGGTCGAGTTTAGTTTCTCGGGTCAAAACTCAAAACCAGGTTGGGTTGGTTTTTTATAATGTGGCATGTTTTAATGACAAGCTCCAAATGGTGAATTTTTATGTTTGTACTTATTATGAGACTTAAATATTTGAATTATGTTAGTGTTTTATGACTTATGTGTTGAAATGTTTGATTTTATCATTGATGATGCATTTAATTGCATATTTATTGTTTACATTAGGGGTGAAAAATAATTTAAAAGAGAAAAAATACAAAATAACCTCACAAGTTCGGTTTTTCATAAAAAAAAACCGAACCGAACCAAATTATAATTCGGTTTGAGGTTTGATGGATCTTGGAAAACCGGTATGCATTATTTCGATTCGGTTTGAACCGAACCGACCGAATGCCCACCCCTACTCGGAGTATTGTGTCAAAATGCATCGCTTCACTCACTTGAGTTCACCGTTTGCACTCAAAGTTTACGGTCTTGGTGACTGTGAACTCACTCGGCGTTAGTAACCTCAGAAATTGCCATGGACCCTTCGTGTTTCACGGTTTATGGCTTCAGTTCACGGCCTTATGAGATCGTGAACTCCAATGCGAAACCATGAACATGGTCTGAATCACTCCCTTTGCCCGGTCTTTGCTCCTTTTCTTCTAACTTTTGACTCCGGGTTGGTTTCACCTGTTAGATCCTGAAACACACAAAACCTAGCGTAAATCAACCTTTTAGGAGTTCAAATGCCACAAACACCCAAGGGAAACAGGGATAAAATGTGTACAATTAGGCCAGAATCACTCCCCCACACTTAGACGTTTGCTTGTCCCCAAGCAAACCATTTCATACAAGGTAATATCTCAACCAAACAAAATGCGTTGGGGAGAAATCAAAGGGCACAAAGTGGCGATTCTCAAATGGCTATTGGCAATTAACCCAAGGATCGTTGCAAGCAATATCGACATCCACCACAAACGACATTCAAGGCTACTAGAAACGGACAAATGAAAAGTTCTCACCTTGTTCATGAATCAATGCAATTTTCAACAAGATCACTTACCAACCACAATTAACCATGCATAGAGTTCAAGTCAAAGGAACAAACATATGGGCAACAAAGGTCCTCACCGGGGTATGATATGACATGCAACACAAGAATGAATCTCTCACTCTCTTGACTAGTTGGGTCGGCACCTTTTGGTGAAAAGAATGTGCAAAATCATCAACACTCAACCATATTGTCTCAACACCACGCCGGCAAGCTCTAAATGCTAGAGTTCACGGAATAGTTGGCATCACTAGCTTGTGCGGATGTCTTAGACACGGTTTCAAATGACTAGCAATTGTCTTTGACATGGGGAAAAGACTTTTGGGTGGTGGCAAACACATCATGAGGTCCTACATCTTCACCCTAAAATCGAAGGTTCTACGGTTTTGACTAAGAACCTTCTTCACAAACAATGGCCACTAGCATCGGCCAAAACCTTGCTTCTTCCTCGGTCTACTCTTGGGGATTTTTCCAGAAATAGCACCATTATAAAGATTTTACAAAAATAGCACCCAGCCAAAAATATTTACAAAAATAGCACCCTTTTTTTATGGACCGCACCTTAGAGGTGCGTTTTATATATAAACCGCGCCTCTAAGGTGCATCTTGGCCATGCAATTTCAGGTCTGACCTACAGAAACCGCATGGCCGAGGTGCGGTTTTGGCCTGACCTAGCAAAACCGCACCTTGGAGATGCGGCTTGTTTCTCCAAAACAAAACCGCATCCCCAAGGTGCGGTTTTGGTCAATTATTTTCCGACATGCCATGCAGAATAACAGACGTGGTTCTGCATGGCAGAGGAAAACCGCAACTCTAAGGAGCTCCCCAACCGGACCTCCCCAACCGGAGCTCCCCAACCGGACCTCCCCAACCAACCTCAATACAACTTCCAATCAGGCAGCGGTAGTTTTCACAACTACCATTATGGAGCTGATGAAGGTGCCTTTCATGAGCTGGATCAGATGGAAGATGCCCTGCCAGCACCAGTTAGTGACCCCTCTGATGAAGAAGGAGAGAACAACGTTCGTGCAGAAAGCTCCGACCCTCTTGAAGGTGCTGATGATTCAGGACCAGAGTCAGACTCAGCTAATGATGATGAAGTGGCTCGTGACCGTGTACCAGTCCCCTACTACAATCACATTCCAGACGACAATTGGATGGTCGACAGCGACATGGAGCCGCCAGAGGTCCCAGTATGGGGTCCACTCACTGGGTTTATGAAGGGCCAACAATTTGGCTAGAAGAAGGAGGTGCGGCACGCCATTGAGACTGAAGCAATGACTCGGCATTTTGAATGGCACACAACTCATTCCAACACTAAAAAGCTCATAGTCAGATGCCGTAATCATCACGAGGGGTGAAATGTTAGGATTCGGGCCATCAACAGCAAGAGACACGGCCACTGGGTCATATCCCGTGCGGTGAACACACACACATGTGTGTCATCCATAACTTCCCAAGGCCATCGACAATTGAAATCCAGGGTGGTTGCTGCGGCTATCAAGCATCTAATTGAGCAAGATCCTTGATTCATTTCCATCAAAAGAGTGCCAAACAATCCGTAGGAATGCAGTTCACACAATGGTTTAGTTAAAATATGTGCCATTGAATTTGTAATTCAATACACGAGTTTTTAATTGAATTGTGTGGCATTATATTTTTCAACCAAATTTTGTAATTCATAGAATGTGTTCTTAACTTTGCATATTGAATTTCTGAAGGACTTGTTCGATGCTTTACACAAGAAAGTTCAATCACCATGTGCACCA
Organism: Linum tenue; assembly: GCA_946122785.1. Classification (NCBI taxonomy): domain Eukaryota; kingdom Viridiplantae; phylum Streptophyta; class Magnoliopsida; order Malpighiales; family Linaceae; genus Linum; species Linum tenue. Next base: position 18,033,645 of record CAMGYJ010000007.1, on the reverse strand, counting down.
CCAATGATTAAGGAGTTTTCCTTGACGACTCCTATATTTGGGCATAATTTCACTAGAAAATAAAATATTCGTGTCTTATGTAATGCATCTTTTTACACAAGAATGATAGTGGGATTTGGGTGTGTGTGTGGATGATGGAATCAACATGGGAAGAAGAAGATTATATTTGGGTGAGAAATCACCTACTACCTAGCCCCATTTATTTTTCCGAGCACAATAAAAAGAAACTATGTTAACATAATGTATTAATACTTTATATTTTGTTTCCTTACAGTCGTGCAATCATTTGAGAAGAATGCAGGTGGCATTGTACATTGTCAAATAGCCTACCAATTACTTAAGACACAAGGTCCTCAAGAAAGAAAATAAGAATGAGACTAGTTTTGAAGCTCAAACACTTGCGTACAAAGGAACTTCTCAAAAGAGGAAAGTAGCTTCCGAGTAGAGGCGAATTCAGGACTGAAGACTATGTAGTCGCATAGTGTGTTCTGCATTTTAGTATTTTGTTTTGTTTCTTCCTTTCCAAGGAACATCTTCTTTATGGTAACGATTTAAGGACACGTTTATCATTTGGTGGAACTTTTGTGCTGATCAGTTTTACCAAGCTAGAAGCATTGTTTCCTGGATTTTTGGTATGTTCTGAGAGGACTACATGTGATCCGAGAGCTTTACCAAAGCCTAGATTGTTGATAGCAGGCGATAGTTTGGAAGTTTTGGTGTGCTTGCAGGAGTAGAAAGGAGGAAAGCTATTTTGGAGAATAAAGAGCCTTCTCATTTTTTAGAAAGAAAGGTTTCATAGAAGGCATTATTGGAGTGTTTTTATTTGGAGAGATGGTTTCAAATCCCAAACATTATTTGACTCACTAGGAAGACTGGAAAAACTAGACACCAAAGGACAACTGACAGGCCTACTAGGATCGGAGATAGGATAGGACGATGATGATGATGTACTGATGAGCTCTTCCAATTGAAATAACCCCCTGCTTACTCCCTCTGCCGATTTGCCTCCCCGTCTTCAGGTTTTGCACAACACAGCCAGTTGGTGCGAACGTAACCGAACATCCATTATCAGTAAGTTGGCCAACAGATACGAGATTAGGCACTAATCTGGGAACATGCAACGTATTAGGTAAATCAATCCTAGGTTGTTTTACACATCCCAATCCGTGAACCTCCAAATGCTCACCATTAGCTACCCGTAAGTTCACATGACGCACAGGTTGAATACTAGTAAGAACATCCAAATTTTGCGTCATATGGTTATAACAAGCTGAGTCCAGTAGCTAAGGTGAGGGTTTCTTACCTGTAACCTGCATAGCAGCAAATGCAGAGTTGATAGCAGTAGGAAAATATTTTTGTAGAGCCGCATTCACCAATTCTTCGATCTTGGCAGCTGAAAACCCAGCCCCACTCCCTTCGGCCAGCTGCGCGGAATAAGCAGGGCGATCGGTGCGGCGAGAGTCTGATCGCGGCTGCTCCTGGGTGCTGTCCCACATCTCAACATGCTTCCCATGATGTTTGACAAAAAGCCGACAGTCGAGGATGATATGCCCGCCCTTTTTACAGTACACGCACAGGTTACGTTTGCGGCAATACTTTTGAAGGTGGCCTTTCTCCTTGCAATGGTGGCAGTGCAATTCCGCAATCGGGATTCGACGATGGAATTGCGGGCGGCCCACGACGAAGGCGGTATCGTCTCCTGCGGCAGCAACAAGAGGCGACTCACTATCACCGGGGCGGAGGTCCAACTTGGCTTGTGTTCTCAGGCGGGTCTCCACCCTTATTAAATCACCAACAACACCATCCATTGATAGTGCTCCACGATGAATAATGGCCGATCTGTTAGGCTCGAACTCTGGCCTTAGCCGCATCAGAAAATGAAGAAGGCGAGCATTCTTGCGTTCCTCGATCAGGACAGCTGAAGTTGCGGCAGGTCGTAGCGACAAGATGAGTAAATCTTCTTCTGTCCACAGTTCTTGCGCAGCAGTGAGGTAAGATGTAATGTCACGGTCTCCTTGTTCCAACTTGTCTAACGCAATCTGGACCTCAAATTGCCTTGCGGCACTAGCAGTCGAATATGTAGCAGCCAATTGTTTCCACATATCTTGTGCAGTTTATGCATACGGAGATTGAAACAAATATTCGGATCAACCGAGTCCAGGATCCACGATCTTACCCGAGCATCATTCATATTCCAGCGTGCGATCTGCTCGGCAGTGGCCGTGGAGTCTGACTTCGGATCTGTTCCATCCAGGACCCCGGCGAGTCCCTTCCCTTCAACACGAACACGGAATTGAAATTCCCACAGCATATAATTCTTTGGGTTGAGCCGAATTGACAGTCTCTCAGAATCAGGCGCTGAAAGCTCTGATACCATGTTAACGTATCTAAACAAATCAAAATCTTAACGAGATGAACACACGGATTTAACGTGGTATCCCTGGAATGCCAGGACTAATCCACAGGAGAGGCAAGCTCTCCAAGGTGAAATCGTACTATGTTTGCTTAATCGTTTGCGGTGGGATACAAGATGAATAAATACAAGCCAGAAACCCTAGCATGCCTACGTTTGCATGGTTCGGGTTGCATGGGCTTGGGCCAATCATCAATCATAAATCTCCGTGGCCTAAGACACGTCCCATAATCCGCTAACAGTAACCTTGAGTTGGATGAAAGCCACCTAATACTATACAAACTTTCAAAAGTAGTCTGGATGAAACCATATAGTAGGCGGCTTTCACAAAATGGAAATCAGACTTTATAAATCATAAAAATAGAAGTAAACTAGAGATTGTAATATGAAATTTGAGGATGGCTTCCAAAAATATTCCGATTGCAATAACTTATTATGCATTTCAGGTTGTCTGCTTAGTGAATTTGACGAGGAATTTGGGTCTCACACTCAATCTTTTAGCTCCTTTTTCTTGTTAGATTGTGGTGAGGAATTTGGGGGGGGGGGGGGGGGAATCCGTGAGGTCCATGGATTAGCAAAAACCTAGTAATGAATTGACATTAAAGAAAAGAACATAAATCCATGATATTAAATAACTTTATTTTATTTTTATATTACCTGTTAACCCTCAATGTCCTATGTTATTAATTATGACTTCAAATGTTTGGAAGATTCGGAATTTATAGGAATTATGGACCGAGATTAATTTCAACTACGTGATGCTTCAAATCCTTATTTTCATTAAAATAGTACTTATTACACTCTCCCATTTTTTTATTATTAATTTTGGATAAGATTCAAATGATCAGTCTACCTATATTAGAAATCGTATTCAATTTGTCACTCAAAATTGATTTATATGAAAAACAAATAACAATAGTGAAATACGGGCAACAAGGTAAATTGTGTTTCATCTATAAATCTAATTAATCAAAATCCATCATGAAATATTCGAAGATGAAATATAGCAATCATCCCTTAAACATTATCCAAAATTTATTGTTTGTTGACCAAATATTGGAAGATGAAATATGGGGGCTATGAACTTTAAAGATTTAAATATGTGGGTTTCATGCACTTACAATTCTCATGGTTGAAAATGAATTTTGAGTGAGGACCAAAAATCCATCATTCCTACAAATTTAATCATGCTAATTTCACAATCAAATCGAATAGGCTAATAATATACTCTTTGGGATCCATAATGATATCAAATTCATCGCAAATCTAGGATTTTTTAAAATCCAAGGGGTTGTTTGGATGTATCAGATGGAGGCTTAGGAGCAAAGAAAAAAAGATAACCCAATAATCCTCCTAAATTTAAAGTTTATGTTGGACCTAATCCTAATTAATTCATTAATGACCATCCAGAGGTAGGGGTGTTCAAACGGTGTGGTTATCATGGTAATCGTTTTAATCAGTACTATTTGGATAATTTGGTTTGGTTAATTTGGATAATTGATTTGCTTTGGTTAAAGCTTTTAGCTTGTTTGGTTTAGGTGGTTTGGTTTGGTTTCAAGCACTCCTAACCAGCAAAACCAAATTAACCAGATAAATAATTAGCCATATATATAATATATACACATACTTAATACTTTGAATAACCACTCAAGAGTTAAACGTTCATTCTTTTAGACTCATAAAATATAAAGCTTGATATTGTTCCTATAATGTTTATTTGTATATGTAGAGTGTAGACCACAACATATGAACGCCTAATTTAGATAAATCGTATACATTATGTTGGATGAAAACTTGAAAGCAAGGTCATTTTCAGCCTATGAAAATTGCTAAAAGACTAAGTCAATTCAAACAAACACAACAATTCATTAACCCATACCATTGTGATAAATTTTTGTTAGGTGAATACTTTTATACTAACTGTAAGATAATTGTCTTAGTTGCATGTATTTATGTTAAGGGTCAACTATAACTATGTGTTGATTGTTATGTTTTATTCATTATATTTTTTATATGAGAATGTTTTATTATATAAATTGTGAATTGATAATTTAACCGAAAAATTTTCTCACTTAATGATAATATGATTTTATATTGGTTAATCTGGTTAACCAATTAACCAAACCGATTAAACTTTAGTTTGATTAATTTGATTGTTGTATTAATTTAGACGATTTGGTTGTGATATTGTATTTCCTGATTAATGAAATTTAACCTTATTTAATTTGATAATAATCATGATAACCATTTGAACAAGCTATCCAAAAGTCTTCCCAACATTATGTTGCGAAAAAATATAAGACAACAGTGCTTTGTTTTAGCATAACGCACAACGACAATTATCGTCGCCTGCAAATAAGCAAGCCTGTCGCCTACGAAACCTAGTAACCATGCACATGCAACTATACGGGCCCGGCGGAAGCTTAGTGCCTGCCTACAATCACCATAGCACTGCGAGTTTGCGCCCCCTGCGTCGACTATGGAGTAGTGTGTGCAATTGCCTGGTCTGTACAGGATCGTATTTTATCAAATTGATATTATGATCGGACCGAACTGATATTTGGACTTACTGATCTGATTTGGACCAACTAAAGCACTAAATGTAAAGATAATCCGGTCCATGATCCTAATATATCTTTTAATAGTGGATCGCAATTCTTATGAGTTTGGTCCGATCCGGACCAGACCAAACCGTAGCACATTCCTAGTCTGAAGCCAGATAAGCATGCAGCTAAAGTCATTACATATCAGAATAATTTAAGATAAGATGGTCTGGCTACAGCTAGCTAGCTAGGTCGCACATCCTGATTCATATCATATCAATCCATCTATATCTATATATATGAAAACCCCCAACACATATATATATATATATATTGATCGTGCTCTCTCTCTATATATATATATATTTCGATCTACGTACATATATATCTCTATATATATAGAATTATTATACAAGTCTTGAAGATGATGATGAAGAAGAAAGATATCCCTCTGTCTCTCATCTAGCTAGTGAGCTTGGCTCTGAACCAGAACTTTCCCAGCTGCTTTTAATTACTTCCCTGCTGCTGCCATGCACCATTAATTTGATGGTTCGATCTTCCCTTAGCGGCCCTATATATATATGATAACACTAGCCTTCCCTTCTCCCACACTGATCCAGCTGCAGCAGTTGTTCAACATGCACCAACAAAACAATCCCACATCCGGCCAGTTAATTAGATGATAGCAGATATGGTAGCCAACCCAATCGAAGCAAAAGTACAGCAGAGAGTTGGTCATTTTAGCATGCATGCATATTCCATTGTACTGACAACTATAAAAGTTGATCTAATTAATATGAACCAGTTGGGCTTACAGTTCACCAGCATGTAAATCCTTGATTCAAATTATATTTATGTAGGAAGAGATCAGATTCATCACTTTCATACTAATACAAGTTATCTGTGTTTCAGCTTTGCTTTACTATAAGCATTCATATAACCTAGCTTCAAATATAGTAAAGTATGCAGCTGTATATACATCTATCTACGTCACAGAAGCACATGGCCTTCCAGCCCTAAGCAGAAATGGAGTCTGATACATATATACCACACCGGCTGCTCAAACTTTGAAGCTCTGATTTTCCTCAATATGAGTTTGTCAAAGAGAAATTAGAAAGGAGAATTGCACGTGAACCCTTTAATTAGTAGGCCTAACATTTCCTTGTGAATCCTTACTCAAAAGTCAAGTACCTGAACGATGTGCTTTGTGGTGGTGATAAATAGGATTATACAAATAGGATTGACATAGAGATGGATGCAGACCCTGATGCCTGCTGCTCTACAACCCTAATGGCTATTCATGTGGTCGCTATCCATGAATGGCTGCCATTAATCACAAACATGAACTTCTATAGCATTTGCCTCATTGTCCCATCAAATTAAAGCAAAGAGATTCCAACATTATATAACAGAGGACAAGACATGCATGATAAGGTTATAATAAGGTTTATCATCATTCATGTCACTAAGTCAAAGTCATAAAATATTCTAACTTCGATATCATGTACCGTTTTAATCTAATATCTAGAGTTGTTGGAAGGATGTCAAAACTAAATTACTGTAGTATTTCGAATTAGATGTATTCCATCATATTTAAGTTAGCGAAGGTTTGCATAGCCATAGTCATATAATATTCTAATTAAATATCATGAATATAATGTATCTACCTCAATAGGTAGAGTTATTGGAAGAATGCCAAATTAAATACTGAAATATTTTAAATTTAGATGTATTCATTACAATTTCAGCCACCAAAAAATAAAGTATTCTTGTCATTTATCATCTACGTGCGATAAGAAATATCCGACAGGATCTGCTGGTTTTATTCACAACAGTTCATATAGGAATATGGAATTAGCTACAAGTCTACAGCGTTCTTGTTTTTTCTATGAATGATGTTATTAGTCAAGTTGGGATGAAAGCATACAAATTTGTGCTTCTTTAGCTGTAGTGACTTGATTGCACAATAAAAAACCCTAATCACCGACGGAGGTGACAAAAACAAGCCATATGACTCAACCTATACAAACATACATTAACCCTACACACTCTCTGTAGTGCTGAGCATTAATCCCACTGTAACAAAGTTATCCCTTCAAAAACATAGTACACTGTGTTGTTGGTAATGTGGATGTGAGTGGTATAATCCACACACAGCTGGGTGAAAATCACCTACTGAAACAATGTTACCCTGCAAACCGAGCAAGCAAGCACGGGAAACATGGAACGGAGATCTGAATGAAACCATGACTCATGTTACTAGCTATTAAGGTTGCAAATTAGCCAAGTAGGATCGAGTTTTGAGCTAATTTGGAGTCGACTAAGCTACTTCACTAAAATATTGAATTGTGTTTGACTCGAGCTCGGCTCATTAATAAGCTCACGAGCTCTACCCTAACTCAGCTAATCAATTAGCTTGTGTGATCGGCTTGAGTTAAGGTATCATATCATTGATTTTACTGTTTCTAATTGTTAATATAATGTTATTTAATAATAATTAGTATTTAAGCCATCTAAGATACATAAACTCTCTTTTACATTATAAATGAGACATAATTGATCACGTCACGCGCTCAAATCCTTAAACATCATATGTGGTGAGATATACAATCTAACAAAGCTACGAATTATCAATAAGCCAATGATAAACTAATAACTGATTCGCTCATAAGTTGCTAGTTCAGGTGGCTCGCTAGCCATACTGTCGAGCCAACTTCTAGCTCAAAACGAGGTAGCTCTCGAACTGAACTCAACAAACCATCAAATTGAACTGGCTCGCGAGGTTTAAGAGCCAAACAAGGCCTAGCTCAAACTCGACTTGTTAATAAACCAGGTAAGTGTAGAACGAATTTTTTCTCCAACCAAATGTGAAACCGTTCGTGAGCGGTTTGACTCATTTGCAGCCCTACCAACTATTACTATGCATGGCTAAGTATATCCGTATAGGCTGAAAACCATGAGAAAAAGGCTAGTAGCTAGCTGCTAACTGGCTCCTCAGCCACTTTAATGGTGGAGTTTGGAACAGTACTGTAAAGACACATATCCTAACAAGGGACAAAATCCTGACAGAAACAAGCCTCTTTTTTTTCCCCCCTCTCTTTAGAGGGTGACTCTCTAGTACATAGATAGCACCACTACAATTACAAAGTGCATAAAAGGCTACCTGCGGCGGCATATATCGGAATCCTCATCTTATTCCTAAACCCTTAAGCATAGATTTCGACGCAGATACTCCACAGTACCGAAACAACAATTAACTACTAACAAATGTTTAGCATCCAACTCAATACAGACACCAAAAAATTAAACAAAAGGAAAAGTTTGAGGTAGCAAACTGAACAAACATCGAAAGCAAGCATAATATTTCGACCCATGAATACGTACGGAAAGCCTAACAAAGATTTTCGTCGTGCATTTGCAGTCGTGCCAAATGGGACAACATTGATATGTGGAGTCGAAATCTGTCTTCTACTTAATTAAAACCACAAGGACATAATTCCACGTAATAATGTCTATAAAGTATAATTAACATTAAAAAAAACATGAATGGGAGAGCCAAAAATGAAGATATAAAATTAACATGCAACGTTGGGGTGACATAATCACATGGCCATTGGTTCATGGGGAGCACAAAAAATCGCAGAGAATCACGAAAGAGGCCCAAGAGGGGGGGAAAAGAAGGAGAGGAAGAAGGGGGAAAAGAAGGAAAAACTATAGTGATTTGCATATATTTAAATGTGGAATAAAATTAAAAGGCCACTTAATTAACAGTGTTTTAGTTGATTGAGAGAGATAATTGCTAGAGAGAGATAGACCCATTGTGTTACGAGATTAGACCCCTCGATCTCTTTAATTTGATTCGTTTTTCTAAATTAATTATACAAAATTAACCTCTCTATCTTCATCACCTCCACAGAAACCTGCCTAGCCTATCTATTATTTCACAACTCAAATTACTACTAGGGTTTGATGATGAGGGTTTAAAATTTTGTTTAATTTGTGTGTTATTTCATTAGCTCGCTCAAACCCAATCTTATATATTATTCTCAATTTTTGCAGTTTGAAGCCCATTTTGTAGAATCTAATTAATGACCAAGCACAGATTCAGATAGCAAACATACCTTGAAATCCATTTATCTCATGCATCATGTTATAACAGAACAGATTTGGTCGGATTTGAACCACCGACGGTAAGCGAGATAGTGAATTAGCAAAACCAAACCAAGCCTTTAGACGATTCATGTTTAGAAAAGTCACAGGCAAATGATTCGCATGTCTCATATACATAAGTTAATTTGGTGGTTCATTGAGTGTATGTATGTATGTATATAATTAGTACATGTGCATAATAATTGAGTATGTAGGCAGCTAGCTAGCCATCAAAGAGGGAAAATTATTAATAATAATAATAATAATAATAATAAATGGATTATATATATAATTAGTGTACCTCAACCTCGCAATCAGAGCGGCAGCGGGTGATTAGCCGCCGTCTTATTAGAGTCTCCAGGCAGCGGCAGCGGCAGCTTGGCGGCAAGTTGCTGCTGCTTCTTCTTCTTCTTCTTCTTGTAGGGGATCCCGCGGGCCTTGGCCTGGGACTCCCGAACCTCCCTGAGGTAGAGGCGGATGGCGCCGTTGCCGAAGGGGTTGGTGTCGGGGGAGCCGCCGTGCTCCTCGTAGGCGGCGCGGAGGCGGCCGATGAGGGCGTCGAGGCTGCCCCAGGCCTGGCGGAGCGGGCAGGTGCAGGGGGCGGGCGGGTCGGGCTGCCCGAAGAAGACGCACCCGGTGAGGTGGACCTTGGTCTTGCCGAACTGGTCGAGGTAGCGGAGGAACTCCAGCACGTGGTTGCAGTTGCAATGGGAGAGGGACACGGGCGGCCTCTGGTTCTTCAGGTACTGCCCGAACGTGTTCCAGTCCCTCCTCTTCTGCGACTCGTACCGGCTCAGCGGCGCCTGCTGCTGGGACGATCGGGACGACCCCTCTGCCCCCGCCGACGACGACATGGATTGGTGAGGGTATTTTTGGTGAGGCAGAAAGAGAGTGGAGTGTGGAAAAGGGAAATCAAAGAGACAAGTGAAGAAGAGAAGAGAAGAGAAAGAATTTTGGGGGAGGGAAAGGGGGAAATAAGAGAGAGAGAGAGAGCGGAAAGGAGAAATCGCAATCGATTGGGTCGTTTTGGTCTACTTGAGGGGACATGTAATGGGGACCCCCTTATTACGCTGCTTTTTTGTTTTTCCCACTCTCTTTTTCCTTGCCTCTCCCTTTCCAAATTGCGTCTTAATTTCCCCCCCACTTTTTCTTTTTTTGTTTTTGTTTTTCTGGACTTATTTATTATTTTCAGCTGTTGCATCATTAGTTTTGGATAACTCGTTTTGAGATAGTAATTAATTCCAATCACACTGTGTAATAAGCTGGTGTGAGTGATCCATGTTTACCATTTGATTTGAGAGTGTAGGACTCTTTCTATATATATATATATTAATTACAGCATAGATGCTAGTTGATCTTAATTAGTCTAGTTAACTCGGATAATTAGTAAATAAAACCTACCAGATCATTTTATGTTGTGTTTTTAAAAGAATAGTACAATACATTGTGTTAAGTAAACTATTTTACTAAAACATAAGTATTTTATTTCAGCATTTTGAATTTTGTTGGAAACCCTTGTCAGTGTGATGTAACGATATTGAAGACACAAGGTTTGATAGTGCAAACACTTGACGCATAAGTGATATATATACATAGATTGCGACCAACTATTAAGATAAGTGCCTGGATTCCACTTGCTTTTATATACGACTGGACTCTTATTAAAGTTGGGATTTTTCTTCGCTTCATTCTTATATTTCAATTTTCACAAAGTATAATTTGTATAATTCCTAATTTAAAAAGTTGATGTAACGATAATGCGAAAATGAGAACACCATAAAAATATTATCAAACAACGTCTGCCATCAAGTTTTTCTTAGATTACTGTTGTACGTTTCTATTTTCACAGAAAACAGTTAGTATTATTTATTATGGATCATTTGCAAAAGAAAGTTATGTGTGTTTGCCATCATGCATCAACGGTACAATCACAAACATATTATTGCTCGAATTGGAATAATGAATTATGACAAATCGGTCGATCATCTCATCGCTGCTTAAAAATCCATGGCCTCGTGATGATGAACTACTACTGATGATTCGCCAGCTGATCCATCCGTCGGTGCCACTTGCAGTGAGTCGACTCGTGACTCAGTCTCCGTGTTCTGATTGTATCATTATTGGTGTGTAAATGAAGCTATATATGGGGTTTGGTTGGGCTGCCTTGCCGATATAATATCATGATGGGTAAGGCTGACAAACTGAAGCAAAAATAAGAGTATATATGCCTTATGTTTTTTGTCGACTTAGGTTTTCAGTTTAGCTGTTTCGATTTGATTCATATTATATACGATTCTTCATCATTGTGCTGTTAATTTCTCTTTCCCTAGTTTGGATGTTAATTTCAACTTGATTCGTGGACTCAACTGATTTTGAGGTAGGATTTAGTATGAATTTGTTTATACTTCAATTAGTTGTAATACCTCATATGTTTTATGTATTGTGTAACATTTATGTTACTATATAAATTTCTGTTGTTAAATTACAGTTGAGCTCTAATAGACTTTTATTAAGGATTTGTTTGAAAAATTAGAGTCCAAATCGTACGATTGTAAAGAATCTAAAGACTATAACTCTCTAATTTGTTGAAAATTTATTTTAAAAATTCAATTTTTGGCAACTATATTTTCCACTTTAATAAAAAAAACACACAGATAAATATATATAATTTATATATTTATGAGAGATTTGATATCTCCCTGTTTAGAGATTTGAAATATGTGAACTTAAAATCTCTTATATAAAAAAAGGAAAAAATACATAAATTTCTATTGATTCTATAAATCCATACTTCAAATCTTATTCGAGCCCTAAATAAAATTCTTATAAGTAATCTCATTATCTCCATTTATTTTAGAACGTATTATTTATTAATTTATTCAAATAAATTTGTATATACCGATTTGTATGTCAAGTCTAATTATTTTATCCGATCTTTTTCATATAAAAAATATGAATATTGAGTCACCTACCAAAATATGATAGAGGTTAGGGTGCTAGCACCCATTTTGTTAGCATGATACTAACACTAGCTCCAACCAATATAAAAATTTCGTTTTAATAACTCTTTTATTCAAGGGTTGGCCACAATTAATATGGATTTATAAAGGGAGTGATACGCTTATCATTATTAAAAATATGGGTTACATACATGTATGGCGTTGTGCATTAATTTCGCGTCCTGCGTCTTGCTACAAATGGTATATGAAACAAACCACACAAAAAATATCATAAAGCAAACTAGAAAGCTTATTAAGCAAACTAGAACCTCACCACCACTGATCATCAAGCATACTAGAAAACTCAAAGCAAAAAACAAGTTTCCTGAAGCATACCAGAAATTCCATAAAGCAGCGATGTTCCGTGAAGTAGACAACAAGTTTCTTAAAGTAGATCAAAATTTCCCTCAAGCATACCACAAATTTATTAAAGCTGCCCACAAGTTTCTTAAAACAAATCACAAGTACCCTGATGCATACCAGAAATCTCATAAAGCATATCATAAGTTTATTAAAGCAGACCACAAGTTTCTTAAAGCATATACCATAGAAGTTTCCTGAAGCATGCTAGAAACCCTCATAACCAGACAACAAGTTTCTTAAAGCATACTAGAAACCTCATAAAGAAGATCAAAGTATCTTAACGCAGACAAGAAACCTCATAAACAAGACCAAAAGTTTCTTAAAGTAGACAAGAAACCTCATAAACTTGGACATATTTGTAAATTTTAAAAAGTTTGTGTATCAAAATGATATATAAAAAACTTTGGTACTAAAATATAATTTTGCATCAATATTTTTAGGACTTATATGAAAAAACAATTTTAGATACTAGTTCATATAGGCCATAATCTTTTGATACCAAACTGTAATTTGTATATGAAAGTGAAACGAATGAGCAATGAGGTAAGTAAGTTGCTAATATATACCATAGTAATGGAATGAATTAACTTTTATCACCCTACCCGGCGCCAAAAATATAGCAATTTTTTTTTTTTTTGACAAAAGATAATCATTAGATTAATAAAGAATAGATCAGTACATCCTGGAATTCAGCCAGGTTTGGAAATCAAACGAACGACATGCAATCGGGAACAAGGCCAGGGCTTTTCTAGCTACCAAATGAGCTACCCTATTGTTCCGCCGACCTACAAATCGTACAGAGAAACCAACATTAGAAGCAAAAGAGCCAAAAATATAGCAATAGCGCATTGCCATCTTAATAATTTAAATAGGATGTTGGGAGGTCAAAATTGATAAGATATATATCACTCTCATAGCTTGATACGTATCTTCTGTTCATCAGCACTAATAAAGTAATTAACAACTAATGACCAATAATAATAGTACTCTGAGAGGGGAGTGGGGAATGGAATTTGAGTGCAACCGAGTTGATGGGCTGCTTAATTATTTAATAATCTGTCCTTATTGTATTATTTGTCATTTGGTGGGTGATTTTCTCCCTTGTTGATGCGTCCTTGATTTTCCCCCTCCACCACCCTCAATTTTTTACTAAAGATCAAATTTTACTTAACCACGTTACTCATTGTTTCCCTAAAATTACCAAAACTTACAAAGGGGTTTTGAGGGACTAGGTTTGTAAGCACTTCCATGTTTAAGTTAGAGCATAGAGAAGTTGTAATAATGAATATAAAATGAGTAATAATTTAAAATGATATCTTTAACCGTATGTTACAAATTGTACATGTATCTTTTCCTACAAATTCTAGTATGGTACAAACTAATTTGTACTTTCAATGTTATAATTTGTACCTATATTTTTCGTACAAAATCATTTATGATTCAAACTGAACTTATACTTTCAAAATGTCATAATATAAATTCAACTTACACCTAAAAACACCAGCAAAATTCCTAATATAGAGCATGACTTATCGCTATGTAGGGTTGAGATATTTATAAGGACGATACAATAATTGGTACATGCAACATTTAACGTCATTGCCTGTGTTAGATTTGATGCAAATTTCACATGAGAACATATTAGTATCAAAGCCTCTTGGACTCTTTACATATAGAATTTCAAAGTCTTCACTAAAGTTACACATATGAGTTAACTGATTTATCCATTTATATAAGCTCTATACGAATCATAATAAGGCACAACCTAACATTTAAAATTAATCAACATATATGATTGTTTCTGTCGAAGTGAAAAATGTGACACAAAATCGTGTATGTTAACCAGAAGGAAGTATGATACATTGCTCAAATTTTTATAGTTAACTAGAAACTTTATGTGATACTTTTATCATCGGTAATTATAGTGTTTCTTACCAACATCTTACGTAACCTTGTCGAACATTTTAACTTTTTTGCTTCATACTCGTCGGTTTGAAACTGTATCGGACTATCCCATTATAATCTGCATTGCGAAAGTGTAAAACTCACATGAAGAATGTTCTATATGTTCGGATTCAGCCATATAACTTATACACATGAGAGAAAGAAAACTCTATCTTTGGAGGGAAAAGAGCATCCTACCTTTGATTGTTTTCCTCAGGTGGTGACAAGTAAAAAGAAACTGATCATTGCATCCTGTGCAATTAAAACTAAGGCGATGAGTAGCATACTAGGATAACCCACTTTTAATATGATTGTAGAGTACTCATCAATTTGAAAGGGAAAGCTAATTTTGCCCACAAAACAAAAAAGAGAGCTAAACCCAGGTTTTTTGCTTTCCCCCTATACAAAGCGGGTAATAGGGTCCGACGGATCCAACCAAACCATGAGAACTATCATCCCGTACCAGAAATCTTAGGATTAAAGACAATTATATAATTATAGTATTCGGTCTGATTTGATCCGATTCAGATATCACTTTATTTTTTTTATTCGTTATTTATAAAATTAATGTTATCAAGTGTTGAAGTGCATCATATTCAATTCTCTATGCCCCAATTCAAAGGTCAATTTGGTCCGATACAACCTGGTATGCAGACCAAACCGCGCCACACCCCCTACCTAGCGTCCAGCATGTTATGAACCCTCCATTTCTATAATATATATATATATGGTGGCGTATTCGGCGCACCCACTTTTTTGAGTGCACCCACCTCATAATCATCATCCTGAGCATGTGATTCATGTCAAAACGGTATCAATTGTTGCTTATGATATTATGAATAAGAAGCACGTGAATTTAAAAAAAAATCATTTAAAATTTACTTTAATTTGTAGGATTTAGGGGTTCAGGGTTAGTGTTTAGGTTTACAGTTTGGGATTTTGCATTGGGATTCAAAATTGAAGGTTAAAGGGTTAGAGTAATAGATTGATTTGTTATGATTCTTTGGCATATCATCATATTAGATTGATAGTACTCATTAATGTTCAAAATTTGATTTATTATAGACACTTTTAGAGATGCGTGCACTAAGTGCACCAAAAAAAGTGAGTGCACCGAAGTAGCCACCATATATATATATATATATATATATATATATGGTGGCGTCTTCGGTGCACTCACTTTTTTTGGTGCGTTCAGTGCACTCACTTCATAACCATCATTTTAAACATGCGATTTATGTAAAAATGATGTCCATCATCACTTATGATGTGATGAACAATAACGCACATGAATTTGCACAAAAACCATCGAAGATTTACTTTAATTTGAAGGATTTAGAGTTTAGAGATTTAGGGTTAGGGTTAGGGTTTACAATTTGGGGTTTAGGGATAGAACTCAAAATTGGAGGTCTAAGGCTTAGGGTAATCGGCTAATTAGTTGTTATCATACGTTATGCCATCATATTACACTGATTCTACAAATTAAAATTCAACATCCGACACCTTAAGACTAGTTTTTGAGTTGGGTGCATTGAACGCACCCATTTTTGTGAGTGCACCGAAGTAGTCACCATATATATATATATATATATTCAGCTAGCTAGCTAGGCTGAGTGAATAATTAGCTACTAATGGGTCAGGTTGCTCAAACCCGCCACCACATAACTCTAAAACCCTTTCTCTTGGCGAAATAATTGGTTGGTAGTGGAATTAGGGTTAAAATATTTGGCCACTAATCTGTGGTTAAGATTAAAGAAGAGCAATTAAGCAAATCAGGGCCCCTAGAGTGAGTGCAAGAATCCAAGACCATACAAATATAAAGCTGCCCTCCATAATGCGGTACTACTGGGTATATATTAATCTTTCAAAAGGACGTGTGAATAGTCAACTCCAAATCTTGCTAATCTCTTAAGCTAAGCTATATAGATATGTAGACTGTGGTACTGTTATATAATTGATCTACTGCAGTAGGGTTAAGAGAGAAAAGGGGGGAAATTAAAGATGCAGTAAAAGATTTCCATATTGGGGAAAAGATAAGGGAGGGAGAATAATTCCTTTTGGAATGACTGCACAAAATTTGTAACCCAAAAGAATGAAAATACGCACCAGAGATTGAATTGATGAAGAGATCAGAGAGATGGGTCCAACGAACAATATTTGATGAGAAAAATGGTGTCTTTACATGAATCGTCCATCATAATAATTGTTGCCTGGGGGAACAATGTTATATGTTGTCTTTACATGTTGTACCCACAACCGCTAGCTAGCTCCCCACCACCACCACTACCCAAAGGCCAAATTAAGCCTGCCTCCCTCGCTTAATTTTGGGTAGTCTGAAAGTGGTGACATCGGAATTTAGAGTGAGCACCAAGTCACCAACTAAACAAAAGATAAATGACACCAGTTTTCAACCATTGAACTTAGGTTTTGAAGGAGGGAACTAATAGTCTCCACTATATCATTTTCTGATTTTTCTCAATACATTAATACATATTATAACCTTAGATCAAATAGCTGAGGGGGTTGTAATCCTTTCTGAACTACACGTAGCCCCTCCTGAACTACATGTAGCTCCACTACGGTGTGTGTAACTATACATGATCGATGGTTGGTTGATGACTCCCCAATTCTACAAGTTTCAACTTTTAGACCCTGATCAATACCCATGGCAACTTAATTATGTTGAATTGTCATATTTGATATATTCTTATATAATTAAAAGCACAAGCACTTTTCACTGTTCATTAAGAAAAAATAGACTATTTTTCTCCACAGGTACGGTTCGCAATAGGATTTTTATCTTATATACCAAATTTTACCATAAGCCCTTTTTTCCTCCTTTTTTGTAATATTAATCATGTGATTTTTACTCCCTACAACCACTTCTACGATAAGTCTAAAATTCATAAATAATTATTACTACACCACATATTATGAATCTCCTTTTCTGCAATATTATTCATATGAGTTTTATTCTCTACGACCACTTCAAAGATAAGTCTAAAATTCATAAGCAATTATTATTATACCACATATTATGAAATATTTATGTAACAAAATTCACTAAGTTACATAAATTGAAAATTCGTCGATTTTACTTACTATAACTTGATTATACTATTAGACCACACATTATGAAAAAAATTATGTAATAATGTTCTATAGCTGTTACATGAGTTTTGCTTAATGATTAAGAGACTACATAAAGTTTATGGATAAATAATCATTTATGTATCAATTAAAAAAGAATATGTAAGTTTTCTATAATAATTAAACACTACATAAATTTTATCTAGAAATAGTTATTTACAATGTATCACTTAACCAAACGGATGACGCATGTTATTCGTAATTATTAAACATCACGTGAAATTTACATATGTATCTTATCTGAATAATTTTATAAATTATTTGATTTTAACTAAATGATTAGTTCTACCACAGAGAATCGCGGGCCAAAAAACTAGTTTTGCTTAAAAGGACAAGTGATCACTAAAATACTGAGATATAGAAAACTTGGAATCAAAATCCTCGTTCTCTTTCATTCTCGCGCACCTAATCCTAATACCACCACTGCTAGGAACAAAGAATAATAATAACTGAGCTAACCAACCCTTTTGTCATTATGAATAACGAGAAATATTAATACGACGGATAATGAGCCAATGGTGATAACTAATTAATGGATTGTCCAAGCCAAGCCGCACTAAAATTTGCCATTGAAGTCCATGTTCAAAAATGTTATGTAAGATCCTTGGACAATGACGACCAAGCTAAGAAAGAAAGTTGGGACGAGAGTTGAAGTAAAATGACTATGGGAGAAGAATGGGTCGTTTTCTGGAACAGTAAAGGAATCAGTTGGAACAGTGTGGAGCATTATTTATGAACCCAAAGCGCCAAACAAAGGAGGGAGGAGGCGTAATTAGATGATGCCCTCTGTCCTTAACACCGGAGGCGGAGGGAGGTCCCATTTGTCGGATTCTCATCTCTGTTATAGACTATATTTGTAGATCTTCCTGTTCCGGCCATGCGATCACTTTGTCCTTTTCACCCCTTTTTCCCCTTCTTTCAAATCCTTTTACATATGGCTACATCTTGTACCAATACATTTATGAAGGAGGAAACAACACACAAAAATGGAAAAGCGAAAAGTCATCCAAAAACAGAAGAAAACGGAGATTGATAGGAAGCTTGTAGTTCGTTCGCTTTGGCTATAATGATTTGAATGAAACTTTTACTCCGAGAAGTTTCAATTGAGCTTGCGAGTTCGATTTGGTTCTTGGTGAAGTCCAGGAATTGCAGACCTTCAATCAATCCATCACAATTGATAGAATGGTAATCCTAACCTAACCAAATCAGCCTCTTTCCCCTTCGCATTGAAGTTGTTAATCTAGGTCCATCCATTCCAAAATTCACACCCTATTTTTGGTCCGAGTCCATTCACCCATCAAAACCCTTGTTTGATCTTAGCTGCACACCCTGAAACCCCAAGACCTCGAGCTTGAGGTCATATCAGTCATGGATGCTATAAGCCTCAGTTTGTAGCAACTTATCTCAACAAATGCCAAATGGATCAATGCACAAAATTGGGGAGGGACAGGGAGAGGGGACAAAATAGATACAAGCAAATATGTGAACATACAACTCATCTTTGCATATTTGCTCACTCAAACTAGTGATCTTGTGTTACTGAATTGTTGGGCTTACTTCAATCCTCGAATTTTCAGCACTTTTTTTGCCTAATAAGACAAAAAAAAAAGATTAATTCGCCAATCAACGAAAATGGTAACAAAAAAGAGATGTTCACACATATATCCACCTTAGCCTAGTCCAAAGAGAATGGATCTCTAGCATTCTAGTTGCTGATAAGAAAATCTATAACAAGTCCAGGCTGGATAAAGTTGGAACATTGTGGAAGTTGATGTACGATTTATAGATCCAAGTAATATATCCTAAGGTATGCCTAGAGTCATATTTCACGAGGTCTTCTAATGCATAACTACTCACACCATCCATCTATGACACATGAAAACAAGAAAGACATTTAGGGGATTTCATTTAAGTTGCAAACAAAGATAATAAAGCAATAGGGTAAAGTTGTTTAGGTGTTTTTCGATTTTTAGATGCATAAAATTAAAAATACGTTATTTTAGAAGAGAGCAAACTAGAGTACTATCATGCATACTCGGGATCAATCACAACATGCATCGATGATTCATCTATATCATCACTCTATCCCTTCCACTAAAAATATTCTCTACCCGTGTATGTGCATCTTGCAATATAAATTTAACTAGCTAATGCGTGCGTTCGCTTCATGTCATCACCTAGTTAATGAAGAATAAGGAAGTTAGGATGAAACATGATTAATTGTGGGCTTCTGCAAATCATAATCGATGGCCTATAACATCGATGATCTAACAATAAGCATTGATACTATTCGATGTATATTTTTTATCAATGACATTGATGGGGTATCAATAGAGTGTACTTTCTTATCAATCTAAGTAATGCTAAGTATGTTGTCTGGGTTGCTAAAGAGATGGCTAAGGGATATCTTCCTTTTGAATGGATTCTAATGATATTATTGTTCATCTTATCTAATAGAGCTTTTCCACCAATTGTTGATGAATGTAATTAACTTATTGATTTTGCATATAAAAAATAAACTTTTTGTTATTATTTCCAACATATGAATCGTCCATAATTTTTTTTATTACCCAGGAACCTCAGCCCCATGTGCCATTTTGTGACAGCGGGGACTACTAATTATTCGGCCCACCTTCAATCAATTTCAACGCCAATGAGGCTTGGCCCCCAGCAACCTCATACCTCTAGGAACACTAACGGGCCTCGCTTGGATCGAACCTGAGATCTGCAACTCCCAACCCTTCATTGTCGCGACAGCTTACCATTAGGCTATCTTACCTTTGGTAGAATCGTCCACACTTAAGCAAGTTGCATAAAATAAAGATTCTATGATAATGTCATAGAAATCATAATTTATTGTACATTATGGAATACAAAGTTATTTCACATATTCATCGTGATCATGTAGATGGAAAATTAGTGTGTATAATTGTTAATTATATAGACTGTCTTTAGTATTAGTACGTAAGTAGTGTAGCCCAATAGTATTGTGAGTTGAGTTAGGCCCATGCAACCTTGATAGCCCACGTTGTAGACGTAGATGAGTGGTGCTAGGGTTCGGCCTACGTAGGGTATTAGTGTGCAGCTCATGCTTCTCTGTACGATTAACAAACACAATCAGTAAGATCAGCAGCCGAAGAGTGTTCAAGTTCTTCCTTGGATTAGTCATGGGATTCCAGGGATACCACATAAATCCGTGTCCAGTTTCTGTTTAATTTCCCGTACTGTTCATTTAGCTATCATGATATCAGAGCCTCAATTAGTGGAATCCGATTGTCCGTCTATTCGTCTGACTGCAACGAATTATGCTCTCTGGGAATTTCAATTCCGAGTGTTCGTGGAAGGAAAGGGATTACTCAGCATTCTTGATGGGACTCAAGCCAAACCTGAAAACGGAGCTCAAGCGATCGCGGCCTGGACACAGAATGATGCGCGTGTCCGGTCATGGTTGCTCAGATCAGTCGATTCGTCTACTGACCTCAATCTCTGGCTATATCAAACTGCTAATCGGATGTGGCTTCATCTCAAAGTCATGTATTCAACAGCCAATGTCACGCGTCAGTTTGAGGTGCAGCTGGCGTTATCTCGGATGAAACAGGGAGATCGATATGTTTCAGAATATTGCAACGCTGCTCAAGAACTTTGGACGGAGCAAGATCTCCTCCATGCTGCGTTACATCCACGTACTATGCAGACCGAAGAGGCCATTGCTGAAAGGATGCAGACGCGGCTCCTTGAATTTTGATGAAATTGTGACCAGAATTTGAGGCTGTTCGCGCGACCCTCTTGAACCGAGAAATTCTGCAGTTCGATGGTGTTCTTAGAACTCTGGTTCGGGAGGAAACACGTATGCGCACTCATGCTGTGATCGATCAACGTCCCAGTGAAAGGGAAGCCTTGGCTGTCTCGGCTAGGGGTCATCGTCATTCTCGGCCGGGACATGAATCTGTTTTGTACGCTATTGATCGTCCACAGTTTCAGCGAAGAATCCCAGTTTCATATTTGGTATGCCATCACTGTAGAGAAAAGGGCCACGTGATCAAGCATTGTGGTCGACGCAATTTTTGCATTTATTGCAAACGTATGGGCCATATTATATTAGATTGTCGTACACGGGAGCGCAACGAGGCGCGTGATGGGAGTTCTCATGAAGGGGGACCTCCACTTTGAAGAAATGGCACTGCTCCTTGCATTGGACAGGCTGATCGCGCTGCTTATGGCGTTTATCATGCCGCTGCCGAGGCTTCTCCACGTTGGCGCACCGCTACTAGGGAAGAAGGCCGCTGGTATGGGGGTGGAACAGCTAAAGCAAGTAGCACCCGAGGGACTGCTGGGGATCGTGGAAATGTTGCTGTAAATGCAACAACTAGGAACGTAGGAGGTGTCACAGTCCAAACGGTGGAGCAGATAGTAAGTGCGGCCATTAGTGCTGCATTGGCTACCTTAAATGGTCGAGGTAAAATTCGTACACCTTGGCTTATCAATTCATCTTGTTATAACCATATGACCCATGATTCTAGTGTACTAACGGATGTGACACCTATCCATGAGATCGACTTAATAGTGGCAAATGGTTCTAAGCTAGAAGTTAAAGGCATGGGTGAAATGATAGATAAAAACATGTCCTTACATAATACTTTGCATGTTCCTGCTCTTGCTTCTAATCTTGTTTCTGTTGGCCAACTTACTGAGCAAGGATGTACTATGTCGTTTGCCCCGTGTGGATGTTTTATACAGGATTCGAGGACGGGGAGTCTGATCGGAAAGGGGAGTAAACAAGGGCGTTCATCTTGAAGAGCTGCATGGGCATTCTGTTTCTCCTGTCAATCAAAGTCCTGTGGTTAGGCCTGTCATTAGTCCTTTGTCGTGTTTAGTAGAGTTTAGTCAGTCCAATAAACAGTGGGACCTTTGGCATGCCTGTTTGGGGCATCCCCACTCAGCTCGTCTCCATGTTATGTTTCAAAAGTCTTTGCTTGGTAAAACTCGTGTCAGTATTCCGGAAAATCATTCTTGTACTAGCTATGTGGAAGCTAAAACTTCCAGTATTTCTTATCCCTCCAGTACCATTGTTATTCATGAACCCTTTGATGTGATACACACAGATCTGTGGGGTCCTGCTCCTACTGTTTCTCGTACTGGTTTCCGCTACTTCGCTATTTTCGTTGATCATGTCACCCGGTATACTTGGATTTATCTACTTCGTTTAAAGTCCGATCTTCGTTCTGTGGCTGTTGAATTTCTCAATATGGTCCAGACACAATTTGGGAAAACTGTTAAAATCGTTCGGTCTGACCCTGGTGGGGAGTTTAGCTTGTTTCCTTTGCAAGAAGAATATCGCTCTCGTGGCATTCTGAGTCAGAAATTGTGTCCTAGTGAATCACAACAAAATGGTCTGGTTGAACGTAAAAATCGACATGTAGTTGAGCTCACTCGAGCAGTGTTGTTGGCTTCTTCCGTCCCTGGTCGTTTTTGGCCTGAAGCAGTAGTTACAGCTGTGCGGTTAATTAACTATCAGGTGACTCCTGTCCTAGGTAATGAGAGTCCTTTTTTAAACTCTATTCCCGTCTTCGTGTCTTTGGATGTCTGTGCTTTGTTCTCATGCCTCGTCGTGAACGTACGAAGTTAACTCCTAAAACTTCTCGGTGTGCTTTCATGGGATATAATGATATCCATAAAGGATACTTGTGTTTTGATCCTGTTTCCCAACGTATCCAGATTGCTAGTACAGTTGTGTTCTTTGAGCATCTTCGGTTTTTTGATCCATCTACTCCTTCCGAGTCAGTCTTTCCTCCTACAGACTCTTTGCCCATGTTCTCTTGTGATGATTCACCCATGGCTACCTCGGATGGCATGTTGCCCCATGATGATCATGACTCCTCCGGCCCTTCTACTTCACCTGCTACGCCATTGCTCTCCAGTTCCGAGCCTTCTTCGTCCGCTGGGGAGACAGGTTCTACTTCTTCGGCTTCATCGCCCTCTCCAGTGCCTATTGATTCTGCTTCAGCACCCCAACCTCGGCGCTCAACTCGCAGCAACAAGGGTGTTCCTCCTTCCCATTATCAAGACTATGTCGCTTTTGGAGTTACTACTCATGTTATCCCGACACACTACAAAGATGCTCGTGGGGATCCAGTTTGGGAGGAGGCTATGGGGAGTGAGTTTGATGCTCATCATGCGAATAATACTTGGACTGTTGTTGATCGGCCTCCTGATACTTCGACGATCGGCAGCCGGTGGGTTTACACTATAAAGATGTTCTTGATGGGTCAATCGAGCGACATAAGGCTCGTGTTGTTGCTTTGGGATAATCACAGGAGCAGGGGGTGGATTATCATGAAACCTTTGCTCCTGTGGCTCGGATGTCTACTATACGGACTCTTCTAGCAGTTGCGTCTATGAAGAATTGGCCTCTGGCTCAGCTAGACGTGAAGAATGTCTTTCTTTATGGAGATCTGGATGAGGTTATTTATATGGAAAAGCCACCTGGGTATAATGTCGGGACTCCTGGACAGGTATGCAGACTGAACCGATCCTTGTATGGTCTGAAGCAAGCGCCTCGTGTTTGGTTAGAAACCTTTCAGTCTACTCTTCTTAAGCTTGGATGCAGTCAAAGTCTGAATGATCCATCGTTGTTTGTCAAGATTACACAGCGGGGTATTATTATTCTTCTTCTTTATGTGGATGATATGATCATCACAGGATCAGACTTGGATGGTATTCGACATCTAAAAGAGGGGTTACAGAAGGCTTTTCGGATTAAAGATTTGGGAGACCTATCTTACTTTCTTGGACTGGAAGTATCTCGCAGTAGGGAAGGTATTTTGCTTAGTCAAAAGAAGTATATCATGGATCTGTTACGTGATCATAATATGGAGGATTGCAAGCCCGTAAGTACACCGATAGAGTATAATTTGAAGCTGAACAAAGAGACTGGAGGCAAAGTGCAAGACGGTTCAAAATATTGGAGTATAGTTGGAAGTTTAATCTATCTATCTGCAACTCGGCCTGATATTTCATATGCAGTTCATCTCGTCAGTCAATTTATGGGAGATCCTCGGGATGATCATTTTGCTGCAGTATATCGGATTCTTAGATATTTGTAGGGTACAAAGGAAGTGGGGATACTTTTTCCTTCTTCAGGCTCGGCTACTTTGAGAGCTTTTTCTGACTCTGATTATGCCGGGTGTGTTGACACTAGACGATCTACTACGGGATGGTGTGCTCAGTTTGGGAACTCGTTTATCTCGTGGCGGTGGAAGAAGCATGATAGGGTCTCAAAGTCTTCCACTGAAGTAGAGTATAGGGCAATGTCCGATGTTGCATCGGAACTGACATGGCTGAAGCGGCTTCTTGCTGATATGGGAGTGCATTGTTCGACTCCTATGGATTTATTTGTGGATAATACCAGTGCAATTCGGATAGCAGAGAACCCAGTGCCACACGATCGGATGAAGCACATAGAGATTCATGTGCATTATATTCGGGATGAAGTTCGAGATGGATCTATTGCTCTACACTACATACGTACTGAAAATCAGGTTGCAGACTTGCTCACGAAGACTTTCACAAGCAGTCGACATCATTTCTTGTCTAAAAAATTGATGCTCGTTAACCGGCATCAATTTGGGGGAGGCTGTTAATTATATAGACTGTCTTTAGTCTTAGTACGTAAGTAGTGTAGCCGAATAGTATTGTGAGTTGAGTTAGGCCCATGCAACCTTGATAGCCCACGTTGTAGACGTAGATGAGTGGTGCTAGGGTTCAGCCAACGTAGAGTATTAGTGTGCAGCTCGTGCTTCTTTGTACGATTAACAAACACAATCAGTAAGATCAGCAGCCGAAGAGTGTTCAAGCTCTTCCGTGGATTAGTCCTGGGATTCCAGGGATACCACGTAAATCCATGTCCAGTTTCTGTTTAATTTCCGTATTCTTCATTTAGCTATCAATAATCACCATGACCAAGTTTTTTTTCTTCCAAATGGGTGCTGAGCACCACTACCTCATATTAATAATACATAGAATAGCCCCTCCAACCAAATCGTACTGGTCCGTTCCTTGCCTGTGGTAGGTTTGGTTTGCACGAGGCTACGCGAATCCGGGCGTCTTGCTTCGGCCCTAAGTTTCTTTGTTCCGACCTGGACTCCCTTAGGTGTGGTGATCGCTGTTTATTTGGCTTTGCCAAATTAAAGACCCACCCTCTTTGGTATGCTGAGGTACGTTCATAGTCATATGCTTTCCATTAGTCGCTCCGCTCCCCGAACTTTCCCATGAGAGGTTTCGACAAGTCCACTTCGATACATGCACGAGCGAATTGCCCCCTAGCTCTAGATTCGGTTTCCGCATCTACCCTGATAGGTTTCCCAACCGATTGAGCAATCCGACGAACCAGCATGGGGTGGAAAACTCAATTGGGATGAGAGGGAAGTGAACCCAAACGAGGGTTTTCGTTTGATGAACACCAAACGGGTCGAAGTTCTTAACCCATTGATGAACCGTAAGGTAACGATTGGCCATCATCCAAGGAACCCCCTCCCGAGCTCTGTGAAAGTCATTCGATGTTGTAAACTGAACGAGTTAATAGTTGTTGGTGATATCTGTGACCTGGATCAAGTCGGTCTTTGCCCAGAGCGAAACCAGCCTTCGGTGGAGGAACCCATACGTGTAGTTCTTCGGCGGTCGATGGTGTCTGATGGTAGCTGAGACTGCGGCATAACTTGATCTTCGGTGGCCGCCATGACGGCGACGCCAGAAAACGTGAATGGGGAGAGATCGCCTAGGGTTTTCTCCTAGAATTGCGCAGCCCAGAAAAAAGCTTTTTCCGTTTAAGCCCAAATTTTCACCATGACCAAGTTTAATAACTCAATTTTACTTAGCCATATGGATGGTTGCAATTACACCGAAATCTATGAGTACCCAACCTGATCCAACTCGGTCGAAACAGGTAAAATCTAGTATTTATGGGTTTTTGGTGCAGGTTTTACCCGCTTTCGAAATTGGTGGGTTTAGATTTTTTAAAATCCAACCCTCTTTCCATCCAACCCACACTCATAAAGCAAAACGACGTCATGGATACCCATGCAACCGTGGGCATCCGTTGGATTGGTTTTTCACTTTTAAACCTAATGGATACTTTACCGGGTTTTTTAGAGGGTGTTCCCGTTGGATTGGGTTTGGCTTTATAGAAACCCCACCCATTGTCATCCCTGTCATATCTATGTTTTTGGGTGCTTTTCTTCCTGTTTAAGGTGAAATAGAAACGCTTAGCTTTGCTTGTCAAATCTATTGAAATTGTCTAAACTAATTTGTAAAGTCGAACCACGTCAGGCAATTTGACCAGTAGAACCAATACCCAAACTGAAAAAACGACGTCATGGATACCCATGCAGCCCTGGGCACCCGTTAGGTTTTTAATTTTGAAACCCAATGGGTATTTTACCGATCTTTTTATAGGGTACGCCCGCTGGATTGGGTTTGGGTTTATAGAAACCCACCCATTGGCATCCCTACCTTATCTATGTTTTTGGGTGCTTTTCTTCCAGATTAAAATGAAATAGAGACACTTAGCTTTGCTTATCAAATTATGTAATTGTCTAAACCAATTTGTAAAGCAGAACCAGGTTGGGTGATCTGACCAATAGAAACGATACCCGACCACCAGCCGGTTCAATTTTTTTTTTTTTTTTTGTCGCAGACGATTGGTCTAAACCGACTTGAAGCTTAAAAGAAACACTTTTGAAAATGGTAGGAGGCGAGATTCAAACCTACTACCTCTGGATCACCAAACTCAACAGTTACCAACTACACTACCATTGTTTTTATGCAATCAAATACTATTCAACTTTTTATCATATATGATATATTTGCTTATAAAAAACTAAAATCTACATGTCTTAATTATTATCCTCAAACTTTTTAAGTCTATTTTTAAAATTACTTGCATTAATTTTCATTTTCATAAAATAGTTAGTTTGCACTTGTCATGCATAGTTATATAATAATTTGGTACGAACATATTAGAATTGATGTTTTAAGTTTGGACTTTATAACTTTAATACTCATGTATCTTTGTTTAAAAATGATGTATTCTATTTTGTAGTTATAATTTGACGTGTCATTATGTGTATTAAGATGTGTATATTATGAAACATAGATTCATTAGCGATTCTTTACCGATTAAACAAATAAAGTATGAATCAATTGCTCGAACGATTTATGCTCCGTCTCAGCTTTTACAATATTGGTTTAAATCTTAGGTAGTTAGGCACAACTCTCATCTAAACCTATCTATATTCCTTCATCTATCCAAGTTTGGACAGAAGTTAGAGCTTGTGGTCCAGTACCCTAGGCTGAGGCCCAAAAGAAACCCTTAAAACGGGCCCAATTAATCTACAAGTCGACAAACTATAAGCCCTTAGATAGTCCATCGAACTGCTATTAACCTAGCTAGCGCAGCAGACAAAAGAGCCCAAGATTTCATGGGTAAAACGATAAAATCCACATTGGCATGCTGCTTTATTGACCGAAGGAAGGCATTCTTCGGTTCAGTTCGTTCGTTCCCCCCGGCCCCGTTCCGTTGAATTATAGACAGCAACCGGACCGGAAGGCAGGCGAAGGAAGAGAGAAAAGCCAACCCAATATGGAAAAAAAATGACCTGTCCTTCATCCTCGACCATGTCTCCCCTGCAGCTCAGCCGAGCCGAGCTGACCGCGATTTTAGCTGAGCTGATCGTTAATTTGACTGAGTCGGCCGTCTCCTCGTGATTCACGTACCCCGCAGAGCGAAGAGAGAGAGAGAGAGAGGGAAGCAGGTAGCAGCCAGCCATCCGGCGCATCATTTGCTGCCGTGAACATCAACGTCATCCCTCTCCACATCGACGCAACCGCCCCACCACCAAAGTTCACGCCTTCAACCCAATTCCCAAACCACTCCCACCACCGCAAACCTAACAAACAACAAAACACACGCTTTGACAGGAAAGCCTCTAAAAACAGTGTCGGAGGCTCGGAGCCATAAATTAGTCAAGGGGTGCACTTTCATATCATAAAAAAAATTAACTATATAATATAAAACTCAAGCTCTAAATGAAATAAAAAGTCAACAACACAATACTCAAAATTAATACAATTACAGAATAATAGTTTGACGTGCACCGTTTACACCGAATTGCGAAGATATTTCATATTTTAAAGCATTCTAGAACTCATTTTTTGTCCAAAGTAGCACACAAATCTTGTTCAATATATGTCCTCAACGTATCGTTCAACCACTAATCATTCATCTGGTTTAGAAAATAATGTTTGATATATTTCATTGACAAAGACGATATCTCGACACTTGTAATTGGCCGGATTGGAGACGACGTGGCTTGGACGAGTGCGGCAGTGGAAACCCGTCGAACTATTGGCCAAAATTGGAGACTAAGGGGCTTGGACAAGGCAGATGATGTCGACTCGTCCTCTCTGTTGTGGATATCAGCGGTAGTAGCAAAGCATAAGAAATAAGAAACTAGGGTCCTAGAGATTCTGGGACGTAAAAGGAGGTTTCAGGACAGTTCTCTAATATATATATATATATATATATATATATATATATATATATATATTAAATAATAACGAAAACAAGTTGCATAACAAATTTAATTGGCCGTGATGGAAATGAAGTCTCCCTATAATCAAATGATCACTAGTTTGAGCCCACACAAATTCCTAAATGCTGAAATTTTTTCCAAGCCCAAGGGGGTGCAACCGTGCAAGCACCCGACCTCCTCACATAGCTCCGCCGCTGTCTAAAACCACTTTGCAAATTGCAACATTTTGATGGTTAAAAAAATGTATAATAGGTTAACGAAAAGAAGCATTTATGCATAGTTTGAAATTCTGACTGTTTTTAATTTCGCGACGAGAATCTTATCTTTTCCTCCGCATTAAAGATTGCCTTGAACAAGAACCAGGATATTTTGTTGCTAATCTAGTTCAGGGTTATACTTTTGGATGAGTTATTTTGATCCAGACAATTTACAATGTAATAATGGGTTATTTGGATAAATCTTACTTGTTTGGCGACACCTTAGTGAGATTAGTTATTTGGATCGTGTTACTTACGGGATGGAGTAATTTTTTGTGTGGTATTTGTAAGGTGAAATAACTCATTCTATGGGATTGTGATATTTGTGTGCCATTGATGTGGTAATTGACTTTAAATATCATCTTGTTTGGTTGGAAAGGTATTTGTCATGAGTTATTTCATAACTAAAATTTAAAAACACCAATATACCTCATTTTCTTAACACTAAACTTAGTGTTGTTTACCCCCAACATCTCCTCTGGTCTTGTGAAGAATGGCTACCCTCATTCTCGACCAAGCCTCCATACTTTGTATCCATTTCTACCTACCAAAGCAAACCACTAGCATGAAATCAAGCATAGATCTAGAGCATACTTGTTGGTTCAACACACTTGAGGAAACAGAGGAAGGGGAAGAAATCAGTTCAATGCCGACAAGGAAAGAAGGGAAAGGGAAAAATCGATTTAACACTAGCAAGGAAATGAAGGAAAAGGAAGTAATCGCTTCAACGTTGGTGACAAAACGAGGAAGGGGAAGAATTCGATTCAACACTGAGTTACTCTAGTGGCCTAATTCGCCGCCTTCTCTTATTGAGAACCCGCGACACCTTGTCAACAATTCACAACCTCAATTTGGAGAAGCTCGTCAATCTATTGTTTTCTTCCAATTAATTCCCCAAGGTTGCCAATCTGAACAGAAAACGAGAACCAAATTCCGGCTCAAATGTACACATTTTATCCCTCATTTCTTATTCGTTTAGCTTAGTATTTCATCGTTCCTCGATATATTTCATGCTAGGTTGTGCTTGTTTTGATACATTGCAGGTCCTAGCACGTGTGGAAGGGTCGATGATAAGTTTTGGGATAATTGGAGGTCAAAAAGCGCAAAAACCGAAGAAAAGTCCGAAGTGACCATGAAAATTGCCCCGTAATAGTGAAGTGCAGGCGTCTAGGAAACAACCGCAATTCACGGCCGGACGAGGCAGTGAACTTCGACCGCAAACCGTGACCACCGAGGTGTCCAACGAGGTTTCACAAGTTACTGACGACAAGGCAGTTCACGGTCTCTAAGACCGTGAACTGTGGCCATTGACCGTTAACCCAGGAAGCAAAGCGGTGCATATTGGAGACGACTGAGTTCACAAACGCGTTTAGGTATTCACGGCCGTGAACTGGCCAACGCGTCCGTGAACTGATCACTTTAGGGAAAATATGAAGACAACAACGAGGAGAGAGAAAAGAGAGCTGGTTTTTGGAGAAGGAACACTTTCTTTCTCTAGGGTTTCAACTCAAAACACCAAAAGGGAGTTCTAGTGAGGGAGAGAGTGCTTGAGTGATCTTGGAGCTTAATTGGAGGTTTGGGTTGATCTGGAAGACAAGGATTCAAGCCTAGAAGAAGAAGATCTTGGGCCCAATTTATAATCTCTCTCTTCTCTCTCTAGAAACTCACCCTCTTCTCTTGGTTTAAGAACCCTAGGTCTAGATTTGGGTTTAATGTTGATGTATGTGACACATTCCATGTTTGATTGATGATTTTACTTAATTGATGGATGTTTTCATGAATGACATGAGTTGGGTTTCCATTTTCATGTATTGAGCTTTTGACCTGGGAGAGAGAAAATCCCCTTAGAGCCCATTCTTGGCATCTTCGGGTCGCTCCTCACCCTATATCATCCGGGTAAACACCGAGGGAGTCGATTCCATCAATCTCCTACGATATAGGGTTGCCCTATGTTGAATAGAGCCTACCACATTCATTGATTCGCCGTTCCGGGTCATTCCCAAGGGAGTCCATCTCCTAACGGTAGAGTAATTGAGTCAATCGTGCCTTTGACCTAGGATGGAAACACCTCCTCACCCATATCGTCCGGGTAATCCCCGAGGGAGTCTATTGGACCGAGCTCCTACTACATAGGGGTGTCCTAGGTTGAATAGAGCACCACTCGTCCATCATCACCATTTCGGGTCCTTCCCGAGGGAGTTCATCTCCTAACGGTAGGATAGTGGGTCGATCAAGCTAGGATGGTACTCAACATCGATCCAAAGGTCAGAAATAGGGGGATTTTAACCAGGAGAGCTCCAAACCTTATAAATAGCTAGGTTAGTGGTTAGCCTAGGTTAGTTAGCTTAGTTTTATTAATCACTATCCTAGGTTGGCTAGATAACGAACCGTAAACCTAAAGTAGGGTAAGCCTAGATCCCCGTGGTACGATAAATTCTTATTGCTTGCTTGCCCTATGCTACACCCGGTCGCCGGTTCTACTTGGCCCGCGATTGGGATGTTGTAGTTAGAACTAGTCAAGATTTTGGTGTCGTTGTCGGGGAGCCATTCTAGGTTATTTGAAAAAGGGTTAGGTCATTAATTTAGCCGTTTTGTGTTTCGTTGTGTGTTTTGTTTACCCACTCTTCTCTTAGAAGGGTGGCTTGTGTTTGTTTGATTTTTTTTGTGTTTTTGTTTATGTAGGTTGAATCATGGATCCCAATGGCTTCTACAACATGTGGGGGTATCCACAACCACCTGAAAGGAGGTACCCCCGAGCTTCATGGATTAACCAAGAAGGTGGAAGCCAAGGAACCGGGTTCTATGATCAACCTCCCTTCCAAGAAGAACAAGTATACCATTGGGGATTTCAAGAAGCTCCCCCATATGAAGAAAACTTCTCTCCTCAATTCAAGGAGAAATCCAAGTTGGAGTTGGCAATGGAAGCTTTCATGGGAAAATATTCAAGACCATGTGCCACTCCACAACCGGATCCGAAGAGCCAATTGGAGCTCATGGTGGAGCGGTTTGTTCAAATTTGGATCTCCCACAACCCGAAGCGAAGTCCAAGTTAGAGCTTGCCATGTATAATTTTGCAAGAACAAGCTCCAACATGGATTTCCAACCCCTCCCTCCTCCCGGTTTGACACTAGAAGAGAAGGTGGCACAAGCTTGTGCAAGCTATTGTCTCTCATTATTGAGGAGAAGGTGGAACGGGCTTATGCAAGCTATCGCCTCTCATTATTGGAGGATAACGAGGAGGTTGAAAGGGCGGTCAATGACAACCGTGTGGATCAAGAAAAACTCACCCTGAAGAGCACCCGTGGTGAGGATGAACAAGAAGGTTGCATTGGTGACTCCCATCACTTTCCCCTTCCCGAAAGAAACTTTGAAGACCAAGACACGAGTGTGGAGGAACAAGAGAATCCTTTATATGATCTTGCATGGCACCTTTCCCTCCAATGCGTGCTTGAAGACATGAAAGGGAATGAGAAAAGAGTGGTTGAAGAGGAGGAAGTAAGCATTAAAGAGGGAGAAGATCTTAATTGTCCCCAAGGGGATGAACACATTGAAGAAGAAGGAAGGGAGGTTGAAGAAGAAAAAGAAGGTGCAAGTGGAGTCCAAGATGAGGGGGAGTTCGAGGTGGATGAAGCATCCACAAGTTACGAGGGCTATGAAAGCTTTCCACCCGGCCTCGACGCGCTACTTGAGAAGGACCCATTTATGGCTCTTTGCCAAGCCAAGGCCAAACCATCAGCGATCCCTCTTGGTGGATGCGATGGAAACCAATCGAGTTTGCACTACATGGTGTGGGGCAAAGAGAAGAAGAGGTCTCGTGGGTGGAGCCTCAAAGCCACCTAACTTCATGAGCCCTCAATCATGGACTCGTCCAATGCTCGTGACTTGAGACATCACCTCACCGACGAGAACCTCAACTTCAAGGAGGTTCTTGGGTGGACCGAAACTTGAAGAGCAACCATCCGGCTCACGACGTTAAAGAAGCGCTTGGTGGGAGGCAACCCCACCATCAAAAGTTCGCATTTCTTTCCATTCAATAAGAAGACCATTGGAGAGATTTTGGTGGTGTTTTGCCGTCTCCTTGCTCTTCCGGATCTCACCCGCCCTCCGCTCTCGATCACCATCACTCAAAACTTGACCGGTAACATCGTTCTACCTCTTATTTTACGCCATTGAAGGCAATGTCGCGCTTAAGTGTGGAGGGTAGTCCATTATGCATGTTGGTGTGAATGATTAGTGTGATTTTGAATGCTTTGGAGCCTAGATGTATGCCCAAATTTTTAAAATTTGAGGGCTCAAAGCATAAAAACTTTTACATTTGCATGATCATAGTGGCATATTGTGGTGATTTGTTTTGAATCTCGTGGTTATTAGCATGGTTTATGGATGATTTTCTTTTGATTTTGTGGAACCTATGATGATGACTGAGACATGTATTAGGTTTGTGCATAGGTTCATTTCTCATGTGTTTGTGAATCGATAGATGTTTTGAATCAGTTACTTGCTTTTCACATTTGCCTATGCATCGAGTTTAGGGAGTTAGAATGAATGATTGAGTACCTAGGTAGTCATGTGAGACTTGTGTCGTTCGTTCATTCTTGTGCGATAGTTCCCCCTTTACATGATGTGTAGCATTCACGTTGTTGCTAGCGAGGAAGATGGAGGCATAGGTTTAGTCCACGACCCAAATATTGACCGTCCCAATCTCATTATCCCCTAGTCAACCCTTTTGAGTCGTGTGTCTAAGGCTCGCTCTCGTTTTAGGTAGCTCTCGCTACTTGAGCTTGATTGATTTAGATATAGAAACCCTATTTTCTTCGTGTCTACACCGTTATCGAGTCACCCTTGTGTTTGAAAGCTCCATTCATATCATTTGAGCTTAAACGAGGTTCCACATGAGTGATTTGCATATGTTTTTTCTAAAGAGTGAAGTGAGTGTGGAGGTAGTTCTTAAAAGTGAGCATTGTTCCTTAAGTTAAAAAATGTGGCATGTTTTTAGCTCTCTTTAGCCCCCAAGGAAAAGATAAGAAAAGAAAAACAAGAGAGAGAGAGATCAGTAAGAGGGCAAAGAAGAAAAGAGAGAGGCCACCAAAAATATAATAAATGTTGAACATGATCTTAGAAATGTTGCTTAGCATGCAAGCTTTAGGAACACTTACATGTTGTTTGCCTACCACACTCTTGAGTTTGCAATTGAATAGCAAAGGTAGAAAGAAAAATTGTTGCGAATGGTTTGGTGATTGGTTGTGGTTTGGAATCGAGGGAAGTGTGGTTTTTGGCCGATACTAGTGGCCATCGAGTATAGTAGAGGGTTCTAATCGAAACCTAGAACCTTTTGTGGTTTTAGGATGGAAATGTGGAACCTTATGCTATATTTTCCACCACCCAAAAAACCTTTTCCCCATGTCCTAGACCCTAGCCAGTCATTTGAACCTGTGTCTAAGACCTCCGGACAAGCTACCAATGACACCCATCTTGTGAGCTCTAACATTTAGAGGATATCATCATGGTAAAGGGATGTTAGGATTGAGCGTGAATATGCACATATTTTGCATCAAATGGTCCTGACCCCACTGGTCGAGAGTGAGCGATTCTTCATCTTGTTTTGTTCATTTCTTTTTACCCCGGTGAGGACCTAGGTTGCTCGATCATTCGTTCCTATGATGTGATATTCATGCATGAGTAACTATGATTGGTGAGTCATCGAGCCATGTTGTGTGTTGGTTGATGAATAATGTGAGAACTCTTCTTTTGCACAATCTTAATACAGTTGAATGTCGTTTGTGGTGGTTGCCAAGATTACATTGTTTTTATCCATAGGTCGGTGTCAAATAACCATTAAGACGCATTCGTTTTGTGCCCTATGACATGCCCCAAAAATTGTGTTGAAAAAGTTGTAAGCTTACCTTGTTTTGTACTTGGTTTGCTTGGGGACAAGCAAATGTCTAAGTGTGGGGGCGTGATTCGGGCTCAAATGAACACATTTTACCCCTAATTTCTTATTCGTTTAGCTTAGTATTTCATCGTTCCTCGACATATTTCACGCTAGGTTGTGCTTGTTTTGATACATTGCGGGTCCTAGCACGCGTGGAAGGGTCGAGGACGAGTTTTGGAATAATTGGAGGTCAAAATGCGAAAAAACCGAAGAAATGTCCGAAGTGACCGTGACAATTGCCCCGTAACACTGAAGTTCAGGCGTCTAGGAAACAGCCGCAGTTCACGGCCGGACAAGGTAGTTCATGGTCTCCTAAGACCGTTAACTTCAACCACAAACCGTGAACACCGATGCGTTCATCGAGGTTCCTAAAGTTACTAAAGCCAAGGCAGTTCACGGTCTCTAAGACCGTGAACTGTGGCCATTGACCGTGAACCCAAGAAGCAAAGCGGTGCATTTTGGAGACGAATGAGTTCATGGACGCGTTGAGGTGTTCACGGCCGTGAACTGACCAACGCGTCCGTAAACTGATCGCTTTCGGGCAAATATGAAGACAGCAGCGGGGAGAGAGAAAGAGAGTTGTTTTTTGGAGAAGGAACACTTTCTTTCTCTAGGATTTCAACCCGAAACACCAAAGGGGAGCTCTAGTGAGAGAGAGAGAGAGAGAGAGAGAGAGAGAGAGAGAGAGAGTGCTTGAGTGATCTTGGAGCTTAATTGGAGGCTTGGGTTGATCTTGAAGACAAGGATTCAAGCCTAGAAGAAGAAGAAGATCTTGGGCCCAATTTTTAATCTCTCTCTTCTCTCTTGAGAAACTCACCATCTTCTCTTGGTTTAAGAACTCTAGGTCTAGATTTGGGTTTAATTTTGATTTATGTGACACAATTCATGTTTGATTGATGATTTTACTTAATTGATGGATGTTTTCATGGATGACATGAGTTGGGTTTCCATTTTCAGGTATTGAGCTTTTGACCGAGGAGGGAGATAATCCCCTTAGAGCCCATTCTTGGCGTGTTGGGGTCTTCCTCACCCTATATCATCCGAGTAAATCCCGAGGGAGTCAATTCCATCAGTCTCCTACGATATAGGGTTTCCCTAGGTTGAATGGAGCCTACCACATTCATCGATTCCCCGTTCTGGGTCATTCCTGAGGGAGTCCATCTCCTAACGGTAGAGTAATTGAGTCAATTGTGCTTTTGACCTAGAAGGGAAACACCTCCTCACCCCATATCATCCGGGTAATCCCCGAGGGAGTCGATTGGAGGCCCTATGACATAGGGGTGTCCTACGTTGAATAGAGCACCACTCGTCCACCATCACCGTTTCGGGTCTGTACCGAGGGAGTTCATCTCCTAACGGTAGGATAGTGGGTCGATCAAGCTAGGATGGTACTCAACATCGATCCAAAGGTCGGAAATAGGGTGATTTACACCATGAGAGCTGCAAACCTTGTAAATAGCAAGGTTAGTTGTTAGTCTAGGTTAGTTAGCTTATTTTATTAATCACTATCCTAGGTTGGCTAGATAACGAACCCTAATCCTGAAGTAGGGTAAGCCTAGATCCCCGTGGTACAATAAATTCTTATTGCTTGCTTGCCCTATGCTACACCCTGTCGGTGGTTATACTTGGCCCGCGATTGGGATGTTGTAGTTAGAACGAGTCAGTGACTAGTCTTTTCTACTTCCAACCAGCATTGATGAATCGACGAGGAGAAGGCTTGTGAATTTTTGGGTTGGAATTTATGTTGGAGGACTCAAATATAACAAATTAGTAGTATAGGGACTAATTTGTAATGTTCGTTTATTGTAGTATTTTTTAGTTATTTTACAGATATAGTTTATATATATATATATATATATATGTAATAAGACATTGTAAATTTCATTCACCAAGCAAGATGCAATGCAACTTTACAACAAAATGGCCGTGTAGAGCGAAAGCAACAACACATTATTGTTGTAGCCAGAGCTCTCCTAATGCAAGCATTTATCCCGGTTAAGTTTAGTGAGAGTGATTGTAAACAAAAGCAGTAAGAAAGCAAGAAAGTGGTCGGTTTTCAAAAGCAAGGAAAGAGTCACTCGGGAATGAGTCCCCCTAGCTCCTTAATTAGGTTCAAGTTGTAATTTCCTTTGGGTTGATGACTGTTGATTAAACAGCGGGAGATCCAAAAGTAGCTTGGAATCTCTTAAGCTGACCTAGACCTCTTAGACAGACTAACCGGCAGACGACTAATCTTCACCGGGATAGAAAGCTAAGGCAATTAACACAGAACTCCACTACTGGAATTGGATTCCAGTACAAAGTAGTGAATTGACTAACTCTTGTATAATCAATCCACTCCTATCAATTGAAGAAGCTCTAACAACCTAATTAGATTCTATTGATCTCAGGTTGCAGCAGAAATCAAGAGAATTTTATCAGGATCCAATTGACTCAATAAACACGCTTCAATTGATTATAATCAAATTGCATTTCAATCCAAAAGTCATTACAAACAAGATTCCTAACACATGGAACTAGAGTTCTTCATACCTAAGTGAGAGAAAGGTCTACTCCATAGAGAGAGAGAGAGAGAAACATAATTCAAAGCAGTCATACTGAGAAAGGTCTACTCCATAGAGAGAGAGAGAGAGAAACATAATTCAAAGCAGTCATACTGATAAAGATGGGAAGAATCTGCTATAGGATGATAATCTTCACTCCAAGGACGAAATACAAGCTTGATTGATGAAACCCAGCTCCAGAATCAATCCTAGGGTTTGTTCTTCAAACTTTTTCTCTCTAGGACTCTATTTTTGCTCCAAAAAGTCGATTTTTCCTCTCCAAAACCCAAAATTGGGTTTTTATGCAGCTTCTCGCAATTTTACGACAACACCACACGGCCGTGCAACCTCATAGTCTGCCTGTGCACTCTCAAAACGCACCGTTTCATTTAATTCCACCAAGGGGGTGAACGGCCCGTGCAATCCGAGAGCCTAGCCGTGCAATCCTCTTGCAAAAATCATCACAACCACCAATTCATATCGCACGGTCGCGCGAAAAACAGGGCTAGGCCGTGCAGCTTCTCGGTAAATCCTGCACGGCCACAAAGGCCACCATGCACGGTCGTGCGATTTCCCGCCCTGGCCGTGCAACTTTTTTGATCTCCCTTCGCTCGTCCCGATTTCTCCCAATTGACCCTAAACTCGTGCTCAAACCTTCATTCACGCATTCGGACCTGAAATGTGATAAACAAGAACAACCTAGCGTAAAATCGACTTAAAACCCGAGATATGAGCGTCAAACAGTATAAGAATGGCGGACAAAACATGTGTAAATATTGAGTCATTAGTTGTTTATGTTATGCTTCAATGTTAGCTCATAATCGGTCAAAGCTCTCACCTAGGGCAGAGCCATGTGTCTTTCTCGGTTTTCCTTTTGCTACCAAAGGTTATAAGCTTTATAGTATTGTTTCTCATAAGTTTTTAGAGTCTAGGGATGTTTCATTTCATGAACAAATCTTCCCTTTTTCCACTAGTCTGTCTCCTTCTTGTCTAGATCGGGTTCTTCCCTTTATAAACATTCAGCCACTTGATTGTTATGTTTCTGATCCTATACCTTCCTTTGTCACTTCTTCTCTTCCATCCTCGCCTAATACATCAGCTTGCATTCCGGCCAACATTCCTATTCCTTCACAAATCCCTTCTCTACCAGATGTTCAATCGAGCAGTAGTATGCCCCTTAGGCGTTCTGATAGGATTACGGTTCCTCCCAAGAAACTTAGTGATTATATTAGACCTAAGGTTAACACTAAGTATCCTCTCTCCCAAGTTCTTTCTTATGACAGGATGTCTCCTAATTATCGACGATTCATTATGGCTATCGGCAATGAGACAAAACCAGCTACCTACACTGAAACTGCCAAGGATCCAAGGTGGGTAGAGACTATGGATTTAGAAATCCAAGCATTGGCCAATACCAATACTTGGACTCTAACTCCACTGCCTCCAGGTAAGCATGCAATAGGTAACAAATGGGTGTTCCGTATTAAGTTTAAACCTGATGGCAGCATAGAAAGATATGAAGCTAGGTTAGTTGCCAAGGGTTACACTCAAACCCCGAGTCTAGACTATTTGGAAACTTTTTCCCCAGTAGCAAAACTCACTTTTGTTCGGGCTTTGCTTGCTTTAGCCTCCATTAGAAATTGGCATGTACAACAATTAGATGTAAATAACGCTTTTTTTGCATGGTGATTTAGTTGAAGAGGTCTTTATGAAGCCTCTTCCATGCTTATATTTACCTTCCAAGAATCTTATTTGCAGGCTTAATAAATCGTTATATGGTTTAAAATACGCTAGCCGACAATGGAATCACAAAATCACTCAACTTTTTTATTTATGCTGGTTATACACAGTCTAAGGCATACTATTCTTTGTTTACCAAATCTACTATGGTTAAATTTCTTGTTGTGTTATTCTATGTAGATGATGTGATCTTAGCATGTGATGATTTAGAATCTCTCAACTTGTTAAAATCTCAGCTAGATGATGCGTTCACAATAAAGGATCTAGGACCCTTGAAATATTTTCTAGGAGTAGAAATTGGCCGCACTACTGCTGGTTTATCTATTTGCCAAAGGAAATATGCACTTGACTTACTTAATGATGCAGGTTTACTTGCTGCAAAACCAGCTGCCACACCTCTTGCCGTTGGAGGTCAGCTCTCTACAAGTGATGGTGAACCACTTTCTGACCCTGAAACTTATCGTAGATTTGTAGGTCATTTATTGTAATTATGTCATACTCGTCCTAATATTGTGTATGCGGTTCATCATCTTACCCAATTCATGAGTGCTCCTACTAATGTTCATCTTAAATATGCTTATAGGGTCCTTAGGTATCTTAAGAATAACCAATGACAAGGTCTCTTTTTCTGTAGTGATTCATCCATTAAGCTTACTGGTTTTTATGATAGTGATTGGGCAATATGTCCAGATTCTCGTCGTTCTGTAACTGGTTACTGTGTGTTTCTTGGTGATTCTGTTATCAGTTGGCGATAAAATAAACAGTCTACTGTTCCCAGATCATCAACTGAAACCGAATACCGAGCC
The DNA here is from genome assembly GCA_946122785.1 of Linum tenue. Classification (NCBI taxonomy): domain Eukaryota; kingdom Viridiplantae; phylum Streptophyta; class Magnoliopsida; order Malpighiales; family Linaceae; genus Linum; species Linum tenue. The sequence continues at coordinate 17,993,218 of CAMGYJ010000007.1, read as the reverse complement.
ATGGCAGATTTAACTTGTGAGATACAATGGTTGCACTATATATTTCAATATTTAGGTGTTTCGTTTACTACTGCTACTTTTTTATTTTGTGATAACCAATCTACCATTCTTTTAGCTAAAAATCCAGTAGCACATGAGCGAACAAAGCATATTGAGATAGATAGCCACATTATCCGTGATCATATCTTAACGGTTTGATAAAGGTATTGTTTGTTAATGGTGAGAACCAACTAGCTGATATTTTCACCAAGTCTTTGGCTAGTGTTGTGTTTGCAGAACTCATCTCCAAGCTGAATCGTGTGGACATTCACGCTCCAGCTTGCGGGGGGTGTTGGAGGACTCAAATGTAACGAATTAGTAGTATCGAAACCTATTTGTAGTGTTTTTTTATTATAGTATTTTTTAGTTATTTTACAGATACAATTTATATATATATATGTCATAAGACTGTGAATTTTTTACCGTTTAGTTAATAAGAAAAGTAGACTTGTTTTTCTTCCAAGAATCAACAATTTAGGTTTGAGAGGGCGGAGAGAAAGGAAGAGATGGATGGTCGTAGTGGGCGATGGGGAGATGAAAGAGGGAACATAAAAAAGAATGGCGGGGAAAGTCAAGGATAGAAAGGGAAAGTGGTGTTTTAGGCGTGGGGAGAGAGGAAGAAGAGTTGAAGAAGATTGTAGGGATTTGGAGAAGAAGTGCTCGACAATGGTGAGCTCGAGGAGAGGAAGAAGAAGAAACAAGGTTTAGGGATTGGAGTTTTTGTTTACTAATTCATAATAATTTTCCCGTACAGCCAAAAGTTCATAAGTACTAAACAACTAACCAAAATAATCAAGACTAGTATTTCGGATTGGGTTTAGGTGCTCGGCCATACCTCCTGGGTAACCCGATACTCTCAAAAATATCCTCCTCTACAAGAGTACTTGTGCTCAAGGTCTAAGTCTGGAAAATGCTTGCGGAGCTCCTCCGTCGACTCTCATGTAGCTTCTTTGGGTGGTAAGTGCTGACACTACATCAACGTCTCGGTTGTCATCTTCCCACCTCGTCGAACTCATCGTGTCGGTAAGTGCTGACACTGCAACTCCAAGTCGCCATCGTCTGATATCGAGGTATTTGGGCTCGGTTCTTGCAGTATGGCTCCCCGATATTTCTTTAAGAGAGAAACATGAAAAAGTAGGATGAATCTTCGACCCTTCTGGTAGCTCCAACCTGTACGCCACTCGCCCCACTCGTGCTACCACCTTGTATGGACCGAAGTAGCATGCCGCCAGTTTCTTATAAGCTCTACGAAACACGGATGACTGACGGTATGAATGTAGTCACAAAAACACCCAATCACCCTCCTGAAATTCCACATCCCGTCGTCCAGCCATGACGAAGAGTTCCTGTCAAAAGTTACACAAAAAGATAGAATCCCAATCGCTTACTATGGTCGATGGAATGCTATGATGTTTCACCACGCCCTGCACAAACATTTCTGCCACGATCTTCGCAATATAAGGGTGCGCCAAGGCCATAAATGTGCATACTTGGTTAACCTGTCAACCACCTCCAATAATGTTGTCTTGCCCCCAGATGGCGGTAACCCAATGATAAAATCCATACTCACATCTTCCCAAACTCGGTCCGGTACTGGCAACGGTTGCAAAAACCCTACTGGCCTCAAGCTCGAAACATTGACCCTTTGACACGTGTCGCACGAGGCGACATATTCACGCACTACCTCGATCATGTGCGGCCAATAAAAGTGACCCCACACCCGGTGCAAGGTCCTTTCTGCGCCTGAGTGCCCTCCTGCCGCTGAGTCGTGAAATTCCTGCAAAATAGAGGCAACCAACAAGGAATGGGGAGGAAGTACCCTTCGCCCCTTGAAAAAGACCAGTCCTTGACAGTAGCTATACCTGCCCGGACGTTGCGATAAGGAAATCTTGCGACAGCCCTAGAGGTACAAGTTCTGCAGTACCGCCTCCCAAACTTCATCCCAAAAGCTGAATATCGACTGCGACACTGCATTCAGGACCGCCCCTCCCATGCTTCGTGACAACCCATCCGCCACTAGGTTCGTCGATCCCGGTTTATAGTGTATCTCGGAGTCGTAGCCGAGCAACTTTGAGATCCTTCTATGTTGATTGGGGGTTGGTATTCGTTGCTCCAAGAGATGCTTCAAACTCAGGTGGTCGGTAAAGATATGTAATTTTTGGCCTAACAAATATGGTCGCCACATCTGCACGACAGTGATGATCGACTGCATCTCCTTCTGGTAAGTCACGCTTCTTTTGATGGTAATAATGTATGGCTCATATAAGACATAGGGTGTTTGTTCTGAGATAGAATGGTGTTGATGTCATGGCCGACTGCAGTTTGCTGAAAGCCCCTTCCACTTCGACAATCCACTCGAACGCGCCCTTCTTAGTAAATTCGTCAGGGGTCTCGCGATGGTGCTTTAGTGGTGTATGAACTTCTGGTTGTAACCGGTGAGACCCAAAAACCGCGCAGCTTAGTGATATTAGATAGTTTCAGCCAGTCGAGCATTGCCTGAATCTTGGTCGGGTCAACCTTGACACCTTATGAGATATGACGTGGCCCAGATATTCCACTTCCTTCACCCCAAATGCGCATTTCGAAGCCTTCACGAAGTACCCCTCACGCTGTAAGACTACGAACACACCCTTCAGGTGTTCTAGATGCTGCTCCCATGTATTACTATAGATCAAGATACCGTCGAAGAAGACTAGGACATGCTTGCAAAGGACTAGTCGAAAAATATCATTCATCGTTGCCTGGAATGTGGACGTCGCATTGCATAATCCGAAAGGCATTACCAGATACTCAAAATGTCCATTATGTGTCCTGAATGTTTTTTTTTATATAATGGTGATAATGCATTAAAATAGGCAAAAAGGGAAAAGAGTACAGCAAGGTGCCTTGGTTCACAAGAATTGAACCGAACGGCCAACCAACCAATAGGCAAAACGAGAAGAAAAGCAAAACCCAAATTAGCAAAAAGACGAACAACAAAACCCAACTCAGCGGACCAAACAACTTATGTTGGGGGCCAACAGCGCAGTATACACAGAGAAACAGATCAACCCCATGAGGGAGCAAACAACACAGAACAACTAGCCCATCCTAAAGAACATACCAATCCCATACTACTGATCAAACCGCGATAGCTACCAATCTCCACGAAGCACGACACCGGCCCGGCAGGACCAGAAAACACGCGACAACAGACCCGCGAAAAACACCAGAGACGCCATACCCACTAAAAAGAACGCGCTCCGAGTGCCCAATTAGACAACGAGCAGAGAATCTTTCAACCAGGTCTCCCCTTGCATTTTCACCACCTTTCCATGTGGCACCAACCATTCCATCGAGATCCTTGCCGCTTTCTTGGCTACAACGAAGGCATTCGAAGCCTTCTCTTCAAAAATACGTTGATTCCTCTCCAACCACACGCCCCACCACACAGCGTGAAGAATGTAACCAGAAAACCATTCAACAATATTCTCGGGCGTGGACAGAGGGACAGATTTAACAATGGAGGCAATATCCCTCCCCCTAAGGCACAAGTCAAGCCTGTTTCTGCAGAGGAGTCTCCATACTTCTTTCACAAAGTCTCATTCCACCAATAAATGAAGAACAGATTCAACCCCCCCCCCCCCCCCCCCCCCCGACAGCAAAGATTACAACTATTCACCATCTTCCATCCACGCTTCATCAAGTTGTCGATAGTGAGAATCCTGTTGTGAAAGACAAGCCACACTAAAAAACACACTTTTCCCGGAATCACCGGCTTCCATATCTGCTTGGCCAGGAAATCTTGTACACCAACGAACATATCCTTCACAATATTCCTGTAGAAATAGCTCACAGAAAATTTGCCATTTTGTCAGGATTCCACACAATTCTATAAGGACTATAATTAAGATTAGACCACTCTAGATTTTTGAGGAAATTCAGCAACTACATTCTCTCTCTCAGCACCCCCTCTCAAAGAATATTTAAGATTAACAGACCAACTCACCATCCCACCTGAAAAAGAAGCCACGACGAAGAGTCTCGCATCGGGGTCGGCGGTAGCGGCGGTGACGTGAGGAAACGATGTAGCCAACACCATCCTAGGGGACCATACGTCATGCCAAAACGAGATTGAGGTACCATTCCCTTGATCCAATGAAGCAAATTTACAGAAAAGATCATAAACCTTTGAGATATTTGCCCAGACCGAGTGGGAGATGCCTCCACGAGCATGATTAGTCTGCCAAACAGATCGGGGGTTAGGATATTGCCTGTTTACTTTCATCTCTGTTTCCTGATTTTGAGAAAACAGATGTTGAAAACAAGTGAAAACAACAGGAATTGCCACTTTCTGTTTTCATAGTTGGAAACAAATAGGAAACGGAATGAAAAGTAAACAAGTTTTCTCATTTTGATTTCCAAATTTATGACATGAAAACAGAAAACAAGAAACGAAAATGGAAGTGAACAGGGCCTTAGTTTCAATCAACTCCCTCCACCAGCAGTTTCTGTCAACCGCAAATCTCCACAACCATTTAGCTAGCATTGCGTCATTGAATGCTCTGAGGTCATGAATACCCAGCCCCCCTGCTTTTATATAGGCTTTGCACATTTTCCAGTCCACAAGAGCCATCCTGTTAGTATCTCCCACTCCATTCCAAAGAAACTTCCTCTGAATTTTCTCCAAATCATTGGTAACCGAAACTGGCACTTTAAAGAGCGATAATAAATATGTGGGCATGCTCGAGAGAACCACTTTGCACAAAACAAGCTTCGCCCCACTGGAAAGATATTTGCTGCCCCAACCATTGACTTTACTCTGGAACTTGTCAATCATCGGATCCCACATAGAAGCCCATTCGGTTTACCATTGAGAGGAAAACCAAGGTATCTGGGAGGTTCATTACTCCACTTACACCCGAAGATGCTCGCGAAAAAACTAGGTTCAGCCACGTCCCCCACAGTGTACATAAAAGATTTGTCGAGATTGATTCTCAGCCCCGTCAGAGATTGAAAGCACACAATTGTAGCAAGCACATTAAACACCTGGTCATACTGCGCGTCGCAGAAGATAAGCGTGTCATCTGCAAACAACAAGTGTATGACCTCGCCTCTATCCAAAATTTCATCCATGTGAAAGCCTTCAAATTTACCCGCATCCCTGACCGACTTCAACATCCATGACAGCACATCCATAATGAGAATGAACAATCCGGGGGAGAGGGGGTCTCCCTGTCGTAACCCTTTTGAAGCCTTGAAATAACCTTTAGCTTCACCATTGATTAGAAGATATCATCTAAGAGCACATACTGCCTTTAACCCAGCTTGTCCATTTATCCGGAAAGCCCAAAATCGAGAGAATTTTGAAAAGGCATTCCCAGTTCATGTTATCGAATGCTTTCTCAATATCGAGTTTGAACATGAGGCCTGGCTTTCTACTTCTCCGCCTACTATCCACGAGTTCATTCGCGATGAGCCCTGCCTCTCAAATCTGTCTACCCTTCAGGGAAGGAAACTGCTGCTTAGACAATAACTTCGGCAAAACCAAACTTAGTCTTCTCGATAAGACCTTATTGATCAGCTTATTGATGCTCCCGATCAGGTTGATCGGTCTAAGGTCTCTGATATCCTCAATTGTGTCTTTCTTTGGGGTTAGACAGACAAAAGAGTGAGTGACACGATTAGGCAGAAAGCCCGAGACAAAGAAATCCTAAAAAGCCTTAAGAATATCGTCTTTCAACCATTGCCAACACTTTTTGGAGAACTCTATAGTAAAGCCGTCGGGTCCGGGAGCTTTACTCACATCACTGTCTCTGAGACTAAGCCATATTTACTGCTCCGAAAAGGGCTGAACAATCATCCCACAATCACCCTCACCAAGGAGGAAATCAGCCAGTCGAGTAGGGATGGGACGAGAGTAATTGATTTCGCAAAACAATCCCTTGTAGAAATTCACGATACCCTCCCCGATATCCTCCTTGTCCTCAACCATCTGCCCATTAATCCTTATTATGTCGATGTAGTTTAACTTCCTCTGTAATTCGCAGCCTTGTGAAAGTACCATGTATTCCTTTCCCCCAATTTGATCTAGCCTTCTCTAGATATCTGTCTCCAGCCTATCTCTTGAAGGTAGAGAGCCCTACTGAGTTCCAAAGCCAGTCGAGTTCTACTGGACTTCGCATCTCCTAAAAGGGAGCGTTCTTCTTCCGCCACGTCCGGCTCCATAATTTTTCAAGACAACTCATCAACCTTGGTGTCAATATTCCCAAACACTTCCTTATTCCAAACCTTTACTCTTGACTTCACTAGCAACAGTTTCCTAGCAAGAAGAAAGACACCCCCCCCCCCCAAACCTTCTCTCTCTCTCATCTCTCTATTCCCAACTCATAAATTACTTGGTACAAATGTGTTATCTTGAATGTTGTCTTGTGCACGTCCGCTTCGTTCATCCTGATATGATGATAGCCTGCTCGCAAGTCTAGTTTCGTGAAGAATTGTGAACCATGTAGCTCATCCAACATATCTGATAGCATCGTATTTGCACGTGTTTTCACTCTGGTTTCCTGTCCATTTTGGCTCGAATTGATTGTTCCTTGGCCTATTTTACGCTAGGTTGTGTTGTTTTGTCATATTCCAGGTCTTAGCAAGTAAAGAGGAGCAAAGGCGCAAGTTTCGGGTCGTTTGGAGGTCAATTGGCGGGTCACAGAGTGAATTACGGGCAGCCCCTGCTAAATTACGGCCGTAATTAGCCAGGGCATGCCCGTAATTAATTGGACGAGCTTTCCCCCCCAGCAATTCTTCTCGGCGTAGAAATTACGGGCAAGACCCCCAGGAATTACGGCCGTAATTCCCAGATTACTGGCGGTAATTGGGAAATTACGGCCGTAACTTCTCCTCTGCCAGCTTAAGTGAAACGCGCGTTTCGGTGTGAATTACGGGCAGGAAGGATTACGGCCGTAATCCTGCCCGTAATTCGCCCAGAGTCGGGTTTTTGAAGGCAGATTCGAGCCAAGGAGAGGGAATTCGATTTTCTGGGCAAAAACAGAGTTTTAGAGAGAGAAAGAGCGAAGAACAAACCCTAGGAGCTATCTTGGAGTGGATTTATCATCATTGAAGCCCGGATTGCGTCCCTAGGAGTGAAGATTGACATCCCAGAGCAGATTTTCCTCATCTTTATGAGTATGGCTACTCTGATTTCTGTTTTCCTTTCTCTCTCTATGGAGTAGAACCTCTCTCTCACTTGGGTATGAAGAACCCTAGTTCCTGATGTTAGGGTTTTGATTGTAATGACTTGGGAATGATATTATTGTTTGATTTTAATCGAATGACGCATGTTTCATGAATTGATTTGAGTCTGATCAGCTTGTTTCAATTTCTGCTTCAACCTGAGATAGATAGAATCTGATTAGGTTGTTAGAGCTTCTTCATTCGATAGTAGGAGATTGGCTATACGAGAGTTAGCCAGTTTACTGCTTTGTACTGGTGTTCTTAACGCCAGTAGTGGAGTTCTGTGTTTATAGCCTCAGCTTTCTATCCCGGTGAAGACTAGTCGTCTGCCGGGTAGTTAGACTGAGAGGGCTTGGTCAGCTTAAGAGATTCCAAGCTACTGTCGGATCTTCCGCAGTCTAATCAACAGTAAATCAACCCAGGGAATTGCAATTGAACCTAACTAAGGGGCTAGGGGGATTCAATCCCGAGTGACTCTTAACTGCTTTTGAAAACCGAACCAATTCCTGCTTTCTTACTGCTTTTGCTTTTAAACAACAACACTCGACTTAGTTTGCTAGATAATAGAGAATCACGGAGTAAGCAGTAGATCTAGACCCCGGGTTGATAGTATAACTTGCCTGTTACTGCATTCCCGGACTGCGATTGCACTTGGTCGCAGTTTGGTGTTGTGTTTTGGCGTGTCAATATCCTCTACCGTCGGTATAGGAAATCAGTCCTTAACCTTCATGTTACTCAGGGCGTGATAGTCAGTACAAAACCGCCTCTTTCTTTTTCACTAGGAATACCAACGACAATAACGGACTGGTGATGGGGCGCACTAACCCTATATCCAGCATCTCCCTGACCTGCTTCTCCACTTCTGCTTTCTGGAAATGGGCATAGCGATAGGTCACATTCACCGTCCCTGCCCCCTCTTCCAAAATCTCTTGCAGATCCGCCAATAAGTTTGCAGCACCCGACGCTTTACCTGCTGGTACGCACAATACTGCTAGTACTACCTCGTCGTCCCACGCCAATTCCTTCCTCTCGATCGGACCGACGACCGTCAACAACCCGTGCAACTCCCATTCCTTTTCTTTCCAACGTAATTTCATGGTCAACCTCTCCCAATCGGTGGTCACTGGCCTCAAACTTCGTAGCCATGGTATTCCCAAGACCACGTCAAGGCCTCGAATCGGTAAAACAAGGAGGTCCATAGTGATTTCCAAACCTTGACGGTTCAGCCGCACTCTCTCCTACCTCAACATACAGGGGATCTCCTAGCCGTTTGCGACCTGGACGGAGAACGCCCGAATCTCTGTTCGTTGGCACTCCAGGGTTGCCGCGAACTCCTCGCTGATGAAGTTCAGGAATGAGTCGTTGTCTACCTGCGTGAGAGCTGCGGGACCTTCCACCGTTGCCCGAAACCGAATCGTATGGGGTGAGGGTTCACCAGCGAGAGCATGGCTAGAGATGGTCGTATCATCGCGAATCTCCTCGTCCACATCTGTGTCGCTATCGCGCAGGCCTTCTACGAACTTTAAGAACTTTTGGAACGCAGCCTCCATCGAGAACTATAAAGAGTTTGACGGGGCTCTGATACCAATTTGTTGTAAGCGTGGGGAGAGAGGAAGAAGATTGTGGAGATTCGGAGAAGAAGAGCTCGGCAATGGTGAGCTCGAGGAGAGGAAGAAGAAGAAACTAGGTTTAGGGATTGGACTTTTTGTTTATTGATTTATAATAATTCTCCCGTACAACCAAAAGTTCATAAGTACTAAACAACTAACTAAAATAATCAAGAGTGGTATTTCGGGTTGGGTTTAGGTGCTTAGCTGGATCTAAACAAGTGGTAGGGCCATAAACAACTTATTTGGAAATAACTCGAGCTCGAGTAACTCATTCCAAAAATATAATGCCAAATTAGTTATTTTGGCCCAAATAACTCATAATAAGTTATTTGGGAAAAAATAACTCATCCAAACAACCCCGTAATTCATAGCAAGTTATTTGAAATAACTCATACCCTGTGTTATTTAGAATATTTGTTTTGCATTATGTTCTTGCCAAAATACCTCATTTTAAATACCACATGTGCATGATTAGCCAAACTATATATTTTAAATACCACAGATAGAACACTGAAATACCACATTAACAAGTTATGATTTATTTGACTATACAAATACCACATTACAATCCAACAACCCCTAGTATTGTAAGATATGTTGATTTCTAAATAACTATATTGTAGGATATGTTGATTTCTAGATAACTCTATTATTTGGATGCGGGACTTTACCGCGACATTAAGTGGTTGGTTTAGTTCTTCGTTGTAGTTGTACCTAGGTTGGGGAATGGGCTGCAAGACTCATTGACCCGTCAATTAATTTGATTCATTATAACCTTTGGTTTAGGGTGTTGATGAGTCTACGTTGATTGTTTATTCGTTGGAATAACAACTCATATGGATTTGATGTGTTTGAGTTGCAAATGATAACTTGGATACTCATGAGTCATGTCCATCGATTTAGTCTCTAAATTTTACACTTTGATAATTTTTAAGTTTAGAATGTTCTAGGCGGTTGATGGAGCACGAGCGAGGCGTCTGGTGGAGGGACGATACTCATGAACCCTGCAAACAAAGGTTCATGGACGGTTGCCCAGGACACTATTCAATGCTTAAGTTAGAGAGAAAAGTAGAAATATGTGTTTCTTTTCCTAAGAAGGGGAGTAGTTGAGTTACCATCAATGCTCGTGTGAGGGTATTTATACTCAACTAGGGGGAGTTTAGGGCATTAAATGCTATGTCATGCGCACTAAACATGTCCTGTCTAGTGGTAGACCGCCTACGAAGGGTAATTAATGCTCAGTCCTACATGTATCGAAACAAATATCTGAGCAAATATCTCAATCTTGTCCCCATTAGTCCTTTATGTCATGCGGACTATCTCCTGTCATGCCCAAGGGTGAACCGCGTAACACTCCAACTAATCCTGAACCACCTAACTGTTGGGTTTTCTTGCTTGGCGGGGCTAGCTGGCTTTCTCCTTGGACCCCAAAGCCCAATACTACTTAACCACATAGACCAACATAGTGATGGCAACGGGGCGGGTTGGGGCGAGTACCTTAATACCCATGCCCCGCCCCACGCTACTGCGGGTCGGGGCGAGGCGACCCACTCTTACAAGTTATTTGAAAAAATACATGCAAAATTTTACTTTTTTTATAAAACAAAGGGAGAAACACTTTATCAATAAAAAATAGTGATAATTGAATCAGTAATTGAATCTAACTTGAAAGATCAAGTTTAACTAATTGAAGAAAAGTCAAAATAGGAGAAATTTGAATATGTACTTTAAGAAATTGAGTCATAATGGGCCAAAAACGGGGAGAGACGGGGAAGAACGAGACGAAAGTAGATACTCATGCCTTGCCTCACGCTACTGCGGGTCGGGTACTACTCTCCCTGTCGCGAGTCTGATCAGGTAAAATCTGAGGGGATGGGTTTAAATTGCCATCCGTGCCAACAGATAATATACATAATATTTCATAACATTATTCTTCTCATGTTCCTCAACAAAAATGAAAAGACACTACTTCAATGATTTCTTCAAAAGATCATTGCAAAAATATCTCATTGCTTATTCTCTTCTTTTTGAAGTAGTATTCTTCACCGTCTGAGTCATATTCAACAATCAAAACTCAAATTTAGGTTTTCCTTGTGAAGATTTTTATACATGGTTTCAACTGAAAATTCCCTCAACTTTGAAATGATATTTTCTTCTCATCCTCAATTGCGTGGATTGGGCTTTACTCATTTTCTCACGTTCAAAGTCATTGGTAAGGATGACAATCAAACTCATGCCCGCGGGTATCCTATCGCCCTTGACTCGTTTAACTCGGAAAATGTCCGCATTGATTGGGTATGGGACAAATGTAAATATTAATATGGGTGACCACTACAATAGATGGGTGTTACATGTAACCACTTAACCCATTCAAATTCCACATTCATTCTCACATTAATGTATATTGATTGTAAGAATGTCGGGGTTATGTGATGTGTGCCTATAAATAGAAGATCTTCTTGTACTAAGAAAGACATGAATAAGAAAAGCTACATTACCCCTCACTTCTTGTATCTCTACTCTTACTCTTGTGTCTACTCCTCTTTACAATTATTTTATAACACGTTATCAACACGAAACTCTGCCAAAGTCATGATTGGTCATTGTCTCTCTATATAATCAATACACTTGAGAAAGATCACAGCACGATTAATGTATGCAAATTTTCATGTCGTTTCTTGGTAGTATGTTTATCTATCTCATTTCTTTGAGATATTATTTGATCATGTTATTGCATCATATTATAGAGAAATGAAAGTCTAAAGACCTCATTTTCCCCTGAAGTGGAAAAATGAAGAAAAATGTGTCAAATGAAAGAAGTGGATATGGTAACAAAAATGTCGGAATATGAGTTACCATTGCGATGAAACAAATACACCGGAAGTTTGAATAACGACAATCAACAAATGTTTCTTTTCACCGGAAGTGAAAGACATAATGATTATAAATGAGGATGACACAAGAATTCATGTAGCAAAAGTCATGATCATATACTATAACCTTTGTGTGTCGAAATGTGTAATGAAACACATATATGTTGATGTATTATTATTATTATTATTATTATTATTATCATTATTATTATTTATGCTTTTGTATATAATGAATATTCGCAAAAGTCAATACTGGTATTATATCATATAGTATGAAAGTAGGGAAAAGCACTAGAAGAGTTTGTGTTTTGTTACTTGAAGTAACTAAACAATATATTTGTGATAAATAGTGTGACAATATTCTTATCACTTTGGATATGTGCTCACAATAGTTCACCGAAATCATAAGGTGCCTAATGACCAAAATGTAGTACAAGAGTATGTGAAAGTTCCAGAAGAGTTAATATTTTGAGACGTGAAGGGACTAAACTGTCAGTTGAAGATGCATTACCGAATTATTCAGATATTCGCATAAACGAATATCATAATTGATATTGCATCATATATGTATTCTAACATACCGTTTGGTATAAATGAATTCCATAAGTTTTTAAAAATTCATTTTAAAATGAAATCTTTTTGTGTTTGGTATTTAAAAAATTCATTTTGAATTATAAATCTACGGAATTGGAACTAGTTATAGCAATTCCGGAGAATTGAGATGGAATTTTCAAATGAATTCCACAAGTATTTAGCAATTATGATAAAATGATATAATTATTCATTTATTAACAAAAGTACTTCTACATATATTATTTTGCGCCAATTCATGCAGTATGAGGACCGTCGACAAGAATTTGGTTGTAACGCTAATAGCATATATCAAACACAAGAATTCATTTGACACTGAATTCTACACAGGAATTCATGTTAATACGAAATGAATTCTAAATTCATTTGGTACCAAACGGTATGCAAGAGAACATATACTTAACTGAAGAAATTTGCACTGCATGTATATTAGTACATATGAAAGTGTAAACTAGAAGTTTACAAGATCAAATAACTTTTTGTTTTGGCATGTCCGGTTATACCATCCTGGATACAGATGCAAAAAAAATGATTGAGATATCATATGAAAATCAAGTGAGAGTTTAGAGAATTCGTCAATCAAAGGATTGATTATGTGATACATGCTCTCGAGGTGAATATACTCACTTGTGAAAGTAATTGAATCTATTGAGATTTTATAAAAGTGTATGCAGAAAAATACACTCACCGTGAAAATCATATATTAATTTTATGATTTTGATTGATGCATCAACTATATGGTTACATATGTATGTTATCTAACCACAATCTGATATTTGCGAGATTAGTTGTCGAATGATGGATATCACTTCTCTTACGAGAACAAGCTAAGCCTATCGATCTCATGTCGAGGCATGCTAGTTAGCATATTGTATCATTAATTCGCATGAAGCCAACAAGTTATCAAAAGTTCCCCCCTTCATACAAATGGTTTTGGTCAGGGACCAAACATTTCAAATGCTTGAAAATTTGGATGTGCAGAATACATCTCAATTGCTCCACCACAACATGTTATAAGTTCCATGAGAACTTATGTTAGACATGGTGTCCATTGCAATGAGAGATTTGTTCATGACTCTTTTTGCTAATATCATCATTTTGATGAATTACTTTCGAACATTAAGGGGGAGAAAAGTAAACAGTTGGACATATATGTGAGTTGGAATCATCATTATCTATTTTGATCATCAAACGAAGAAACATGAACTCGAAGTTCGTATGGTGATTCATGGAGAAAAAAAACATATTGATTGCCAAATGCCTTTTACTCACTAAAAAGAGTGATTATGTCACCTGCCCAATAGTGAATGCTCCAATACAAATTGATGTCCATATTGGACAATCTAATGAGTATAAATGAGCGCATGAAGCGTGGTAAACCAATCGGTTCCAAGGATAAAAATTCTCGAGAAAGAAAGGAGTTATAAATTAAGATGGTCAACCCGAGGATAAAATAGCATTAGAAGAGTCAAGTCAGATAATTGAGATCATAGTTCTAGAAGAACAGTAGGTACCTGAAAGTTTTAATATGAAGAGATCTCAATTAATTGGCTTGCCGAAGTGTATTTATTGTCGACAAGGATTTTGATTATGCTACAACGCTGAACGTGATAGATACAAAGATGATCAAAAGTAAAAGTCTATGGATGCATACAAAAGAATATATATTAGCCAATATAAAAGAAATCATTAGGCTATTTGGTATACATTTTGGACCAGAACTCTTTACACCTGAAGATGTAAAACTAACATGATACAAATGGGTTTTGTGCAAAAGCGTACGAAATTGTGAGAGATATAACACAATTTCTCGTGAGAGGTTTCTCATATAAACCTGACATCAATTATGAAGAGACATACTCTCTTGTGGTGGATGCAACTATTTTGTGCAATTTAAATAGTTTGGCAGTTCAAAAAAGTATGAAATTTGCATTTGGTAGATATTGTGATAGCCTATTTGTATGGATCTTTTGATAATGATATTTATACGAAACTCCCTGAAGGATTAGTTTGTCGGAAGAAAACATGCGACGTTCTCGAGAACCATATCGATTGATAAAACAATCTCTTGTATGGATTGAGATAAAATGAATGAATATGGTATATTCATCTAAGTGAATATCTGCTAAAGGAAGTGGTCGAATAAGCCTTACGTGATTAAATTCGAATAAAGTGCATTAGAGCATTTGCGTTTGGCATGTTTGATTGTGTAATGACATATAGGCTTATGTGCGTGATACATATTGTGGTTTTAGTTATAAGTTTGATTTATGAATGTAGTTTGGTTAAGTGATTTGTGTGTATGACATGCTTTTTGCTTGCGACCCTGTGGTGTGAAGTAATTGTTTGCATACAATTGTGTTAGCTAAGTATTACAGTTATTTGGAAGAAAACAGTCGAGAAATTATTTTATAATGATCTCATATCTTTTAGTTAATATGAACTCCAGAAGAGCTTCATAAAGCATGGTTTGCTTAAAGAAAGAAAATTGAACTCCAAAAGGTTTTCATACATCATGGATTGCTTAAAGAAAGAAAATTGAACATGAAGGATTTAAGAATATCCTTTTTGGATCAGTACGACAATGTCGGAAAGGTGAAAGTATAATTTTATATGGAAAAAATTGCATATGTTCAACAGCCTAATGATCATAAGGTCACTAAAAGTGAACAAAGATCAATTTAGGCCTTGAGATAGAGGTGAATTATTAGGTCCCGAAGTATCGTATGTTAGTGTCGTTAGAGCGAAAATGTATCTCGCTATACTTCATTAAGTTATACTTCGTTACCTATAGGTAACGATGAGGATCATAGATGAATAATTTGTTTACTTATGGTCGTACAAGTATCTCATGGAGATTCCAAAGAAATCACAATATCAACATCATCTGATCATGCACAATGGTCAACAATTCATGAGACTTGTTATGAATTTCTTGGTTAAGATTTGTGATCCAACACATCTAAATGACTTGTGGTTGTGGATTATTTTCATAGAAAATGATCTTGAAGATCGTGTTTGAAGAAAATGGTTATAATAGATAATGCATAAAGTGACAATCTAGAAGATTTGTTCACTAAGAAACTTACCATGACTATATTTGAAAGTTATGTTTACAGAACTACACTTTGATGTGGTCATGAGGGGGAACATATACGCGTTGCACTCTTTTTCCCTTAACCATGATTTTTCCCACTGGGTTTCCTGGTAAGGTTTTTAATGAGGCAGCATGAAATAGCATAATGCAATCTACTGGTCATCCAAGGGGGAGTATTATGTGAATATTAATATGGATGACCACTACATTAGATGCACTATTGGGTGTTACATGTAACCACTCAACCCATTCAAATTCCACATTCATTCTCACATTAATGTATATCGATTGTAAGAATGTAGGGGTTATGTGATGTGTGCCTATAAATAGAAGATTTTCTTGTACTAAGAAGGACATGAATAAGAAAAGCTCTATTCCCCCTCACTTCTTGTATCTCTACTCTTACTCTTGTGTCTACTCCTCTTTACAATTATTTTATAACACTCGTTACTTATTCTCTTCTTTTTGAAGTAGTATTCTTCACCGTCTGAGTCATATTCGACAATCAAAACTCAAATTTAGGTTTTCCTTGTGAAGATTTTTATTCATGGATTCAACTGAAAATTCCCTCAACTTTGGGATGATATATTCTTCTCATCCTCAATTGTGTGGATTGGGCCTTACTCATTTTCCCACGTTCAAAGTCATTGTTAAGAATGACAATCAAACTCATGCCTGCGGGTATCCCATAGCCCTCGGCTCGGCTCGGTTAACTCGGAAAATGTCCGCATTGATTGGGTATGAGACAAGTATGGCTAAAATCCACAAAATGTTTGATGGGTATGGGGCATATATGGTTTTAGCCTTCCCGACCCATACATATACCCACCCCACCAAGAGTATTTCTTCACATATATAAAATACATGGATCAAATTGACATCTATCGATGATAGTGAGGGCACTCAAGATAATAAATAGTAGAATTGCAATTGAATGGCCGCCCAAATCAAAACCGAGTTCCTTTTCATCAACTCTCCCTTCGCTCTTTCTCTTATTCCCTCGTGTTAACAAGATTATGTTAGTTAGTTATTACTTACGGGTCGTTTGGTTTTGGTGATTGTTTTGTTGGTATAGTTACAATGCATGCATTTTTTTTTTTGAATTTTATGCACAAACAATACATGCATTGTTTGTTTGATGTGATGGAAACTATCACTCAAAATGAGTGATAGTACTATCTCTACTAAAACTTGAGATTGTTGAGATAGTTTTGAGAAGATTATTTGGTTCCTTTTTTGTTCCAAGTATACCCCTAGTTACATATACATGTTCTCATAAAAGCAAGAGCAAAAGTGATATTTCTCACAAAAAGTAATATAACATGTAGAATACTAAAAGAACTATCACCAAAACCAAACAATGTAAAGTACATTACATCATTTTCTTAATTGCATGTATATTACAATGCATGCATTGACCACAATGCATTGATTTAAGTATCACCAAAACCAAACGACCCCTTAGTACTTAGCAGATGTATTCTAGTTAGAGAATAATGATTTGGATTGTACTCTATCTTATGGATTAGTTGATGTTTTATGATAATATGTTTTGAACCGTATTAAGAATGATTCTCTCTTTGTCGACTTCATTATACAGTAGGTGCGTTTGCAGTTACAATTGAAAATTTACATGTAAAACTTTAGGTATTATAATATTGGACGTAGGGACAGGTATGTGTACTGAAACACACGAATATGAGAATGAGTTTGCATGCAAAACCTTTCCCGCATAGACGGGTATGAGTTTCGATATTTAAAAAGGAAAATGAAGATGGTTTAGACAAACCCCAAACCCGGCCATTGCCTTTCCCGTTGCACAACTTTTTTCCCATAACCTACCTATTTATTAATCTGGATTCCTCGAACGCCCTTTAAAGTAATTATAGTTTTAATTTTTATCAGAAAAATAATAAATTCAAAATTTATTTATAAACACCAGGAAACGAAAGGGGCATGTAACTGAAAAATGGTGGAAAAAAGAATGAAAAGGGAAACGGACATTGCCGTGGAAGGCAAGGACAGAGGGGTTCGACGATTGGATCGAACAACCGAAGTAAAAAAAAAAAACAGGACGGAAGAAAAGAAGATATGGCAACTGGACCGATTAGGCAGGCGGCATCCCCATCCCCATCCCCTAAGCCGAGCCGTGGATCCCCAATCCCCGATGACGCCACTCCGAGCTGGCCCCCGTTCTCCTCACGCGCCTTTTCCCCACTTCCCCCCGCCCGCCCGGCGACCCCTCTCTCTCTTTTATTTCCCCACTCCTAATCTTTCGCCCTCATGCGTCCGGCGCGTCACCCTCGCCGCACCGACACCTTCCCCTCTTTTACCCTCTTCTCTCTCTGTTTTCTCTCCGTTCAATCCCTCTTCCCCTCTTTTCCAATCTTTAACCTAGGTTTTCCACCACCGCCGCCCGCCGCCGATCGATTGATTCCCCTTCCACCGCAATCCATCCTTCATGGGCGACCTAACGGATTCCGGCACTCCCTCCAGCAACCCTAACTCCCGCCCTCTCCCCATCAGGGAGGACTGCTGGAGCGAAGAGGCCACCGCCACGCTCGTCGAGGCCTGGGGCAACCGCTACGTCGAGCTCAACCGGGGAAACCTCCGCCAAACCGACTGGAAAGAGGTCGCCGCGGCCGTCAACGCCATCCACGGCCTCACCAAGAAGACCCACCGCACCGATGTCCAGTGCAAGAACCGGATCGACACCATCAAGAAGAAGTACAAGGTCGAGAAGACCAGGATCACCGCCTCCAACGGCGTTCTCACCTCCTCCTGGCCCTTCTTCGACCGATTGGACGGCCTGATCGGATCTAATTTCCCCGCCACCGCGACCAAGAAACAGCAGCAGCATCGCCACCCATCCCCGTCTCTCTCCCCTTCCCCGCCGGTGGCCCTGCCGCTCACGTCCTCGTACCGCCGGACCCCTTCCTCGAACCCACCCGTGGCGGCGCTCGGCCAGAAGAGGCCCGCTGCCGAGGACATCTATTTGAGGAGGAACTTGATGGCTGCCGCTGCGGCGGCTGTTGAATCGGAGAGTGAAGAGGAGGAAGATGAGCCACAGCATCATCATCATCAGGACAGGGAGAACAACAACAACAACAGCGACAAGGACGAAGAGATTCGGAGGCTGGCCAGAGCTATTGAGAAGTTTGGGGAGGTCTACGAGAGAGTCGAGAGGGAGAAGTTGAGGCAGATGGTGGATTTGGAGAAGCAAAGGATGAAGTTCGCTAAAGATGTGGAGATGGAAAGGATGAGGGTTTTTACTGAGACTCAGATTCAACTGGAGAAGATCAAGAAGGGCAAGCGCTCTGCTGGGCCTCCTAATGGTGAGAAAGATTATTGATTTACCCACCTTCAAACGCTAATGACTCTCTCTCTCTCTCTCTCTCTCTATATATATATATATATATATATATTATGAATGATGATTTGAGAATCTCCTCTAATTCCCCTGAGCTCTCCTCTCCCCTCCCCAGTAATTTCTGTAAAATCATCTTGTTGTAATTTTAGGGCTTTTGATTGTCTTTCCAGTAACATTTTTAATCTTTTTGTGGATTCTTAAGCACGTTCACTAATATTAAGCAGCAGCACTCCAGATGCGGAACTAATGAATGTAGTAGTTGTAGCAGGTTATCATCATGTAAGGGCTTTTGTTGGGCTGTTCAAGCTTAGTAATATCTGTGCTTCGAACTTGCTCGAGTTCAGGGTTTGTGGTAAAGCTAGAAGCTTTGTTTTGAGGATCGGTGTTATGGTTTGAAGTTGAGAGTTGGTAGTTAAGTTATGATATGATATGATCATGAAGTGGTATTAGTGTAAAAATGACAATTTGAGCTCCTTCTTCGATTGCAGGACTAGCAGTTTTGGGAATTATTTGAGACTTGGCCTCGTCGTAGCACATAACTTAGCCTGTTTTGTCACCTTCAAGATTGCAACTTTAGCTTTTAGATTAGATGACTTGCTTTCCCCCCTGTTTAGATTTGTAAATGAGTGGCTCTTTCTTGTGTGAGAAGGGACTTAGAGGTTGTGGACACAAGGATGCCTTCTTTCTCCTCTTTTATCTATGTTCTCTTGTAACTTATTGTTTAGCGAGGCCTTAAGTTTACAACAATCGTGTATCTGTAGCCTTTTATCAATGGATGAAGAATGTGGAGTCCTGATGCTTTCCTATGCTGTTCATTTCTGCATTTTTTTGTCAATGATTCCGGTTGATAGGCTTAGTTTCCTTGAGACCCTGTCGCGTTGTGTTGTTTAGCATAGCACATGCGTTTGATAGGCTTAAATTGATGAATCTGGGTGAAGAAAAATAGTAGTCGTTTGCTTTCTTTCTGATGTTTCTTATAGGAAGTTCATTCCTAAAATCTGGCAGAAGCCCTCATTCTTTGTTTAGGTTTTCTGGGAATAGATCAAGGGATATGGAATGGAAACTAAGATGAGAGGTTGTTTTCGGGTTAGGTGTTTATGGTCCCATTGTTGTGGAGCGAACTTCTTATTCAAATGGTAGTGTTCTAGATTTCAGTTCAATTATAAATACTGGTTTGTCTTGATTGGTTTGAGATTGATAAAGTAACTAATTTGTCTAGCATCAATCGTTCTTAAAAAAAAAAAGGGGGTCTGTTATCAACTCGTGTTTGTGTTAAGATAGTTACTTTATCAATCTCATCGTTTCAGCTTCATACCCTGTGAAGGCCCAAATGAGAGCAGATTCAGTTCTGGATCATCTTCCTAATCCATGCATCACTAGTGGGTTAGGTCATGTGGTAACTGGTAACGTGCCAACTGACTGATACGAGTGTCCAAAGTTACAGTGTTGGATTGGGGGGTTAGGGTAATAGAAGAGAGCACACTTTAAACATGAACCAACCAACAACAACAACGCCACCATTCTTGTTCCCTCCCAAAACCCGAAATAAAGTCTCCCATCAAACCTTCGGGGAACGATTCATCATTATCATCGATCAATCATGTGATAGGTTTCATGTGAAGCTGAATGAATATGTCTCTTAGTTTGGACTTGGCTGTCTCTCAGCGAGTACAAGGTATCGCACATGTAGGGATGTTATTCAGTCGGTTATCGCTAAGTCGATTAGCATCAACAAATTATCAACTAAAGGTATCTTGTGGCAACCAGTTAACTAGCTAATTGATTATACCAGCTATCGATTAGAAAACTAGTTACCGGTTACAATCTTCACTGACTTCTTTGGAGGCGCGAAATCTTGTCAGCTCCAACATTGTCCCCCTAGTGGCGAGGCTGGGACCACATGTGCCGGGGAAATTTTTCGCCGGTTGTTTTTGTCATCAGCTCGTCGTAATCTTGTTTTTCTTGGCAAAATATGATGCGGCATTCTTGCAGGATGTGCGAGTTTTGACTATCGAAACCTCGATTAGACTTCAATCCCAGTTAGCCTATTAGTATCGGTTAACTCAATGGTTGCTGCAAGCGGTTACCAGTTAGTTGGAATAGGCATTATGCCTGTCGATTACAGTCTGCAACTGCTGTAATCGGTTAACGGTATAATCGGTAATCGTCGGTTACCGGTGAGGTAACTGATTATACCGTTAACTGATAAACCGAATACCACCCATACACACATGGGCTGATGTGTTCATTTTTAACCTTTGAAATTTGAATCGACTAAATGGAGCATATCGATTGTTTTACCGTTTGATTGTGACCATAGACGTACGATGCACTTTTCAAGTGCGTCAAGGATTAGTTATCTGGACCCTTAGTCTTAAGTGGGGTCAGAACTAATGGGGGAGAATTAATGAATTATATTTCTTTCCTATTTTAGTCGGCTTTTATTTTCTTTGTTTTAGTTTGGATTTAAAAATTTTGCAGAAATGGAGTGATTCATTGTGATCTACAAAATTATATCCGTTTTTTTTAATATATTTTAAAAAAATTTCATATCACCCATACCACTATTTACTGTCCTGGTACCATATGACTTGACTTGGTACCACTTTCGTTTTTAACTCAAAATTTGAAATTTTTTGTCTAGAAGAACGAGTTCGTCGTGATCAATGTAGTAAAACTCGCGCTTTTACACTTTTAGATCAACCAAACGCTCCTACGTAGTAAAAATCTATGCTTTTAAACTTAAAAAAATTTACAATTCTAGAACACCAAAATGCTTCTACATAGAATCACGATATTGACTCATATGGTATATGTTGGTAACTAGTGGTATACAGTGATGAAATGTGGTAAATGACAGTTAGTATATTCATACTGTTGGGGAATTACAAAGATAGGCCCAAGGCGGCCCAATAAGGAGGAAGAGGGTTGCTTCATGGGCCCAGCCCACGATTTGGCCCGCGTGGCCAAGCCCAGGTGTGATGAAGGTAACAAGGAGACAAGGTGCAGAAGACTCCAAGAGAGTACGATCTGGGCGCCTTGCATTTGTCAGAAGCCTGACACGTTGGTCGAGGCGCCCAACCTGACAGAAGTACGGAGCATTAAAGGCGATTCTGACGTGGAGCTGGGTGGAAGAAGCCCGGTCCAGGGGTGGGTGAGTATAAATAGAGCCGGTAGGCGTAGGTAGCATTTACGCAGGTTGGATTCTCCGACTAAACACTAGAGCTTGGTACTTCTCTCTCTAAGATCCAAACTGACTTTATTGTCGGAGGAATAACGGGCCCAGGCGCCCTCCTTCGTGTGCATGTGGGCAGGTCAGGTGCCTAGAACTCGTTGCACAGGGATAGAGCTGGTGTGGAATTGGGCTCCAAAATATCTAGGCTCAAACAATTGACGCGCCAGATAGGGGAAGGACGACCGAGAGTTGCAAATATGAAGGCACCGACGAGTGGTGAGGAGGAACAAATCACGAGGAACCCCTCTGCGGGATCAAGAGAGAGGACGCCCGAAGCCATGGAGGAGGCTGGAAGCGAGTCGAGGTTCCCAAGTTCGAGGGCGCTTCGATCATCAAGAGAGATATGTTTAGGATAATCGAAGACCAGGACGAGGCGTTTGAGATTCTCAAGCGGGAGGTTAAGGCGCTAAAGAAAGGAGTGAGAATGGTGTGTAGTCCGACTTCAAGGAAAAGGGAAAGAAATGCGGAGACGGAAGAGGAGTCCGGGCAAGCAAGGCGTCCCGCATCCGTGTGGCGCCTGAATGATCATGCGAACTCGGACTTCGAGGCGTGCAATGGGTGGGTGCCAAGGCGCCTGCCCCGACACTGCCCAGTAAGACAGCCCTTGGCAAGGAACGTATTAATGGAGCCGGTCGGAAGCAACATACCCCCACTCCCCGTCTACGATGGGATGGCGGATCCGGATGACCATTTGAACGGCTATTTCACAAAGATGCAACTCTACAACAGCTCTGATGCCACCTTGTGCAAGGTATTACCGTCGACCTTCGTGGGCGTGGTGCTGAATTGGTACCACCAAATTGAGGAGGGGCACATAGAGTGTTTCGAGCAATGCACGACGATGTTCTTGGCAAAATCCGCTAGCAGGAAACGTCGCTCCCTAACCATAGGAGCCCCTTTCAAGATTAAACAAAAGGAGGGTGAAGTCTTGAGGGAATTTTACGAGAGGTGGCTCTCGGTAGCCCTGGCGGTAAGGGACGCTTAACCCTCGGTGTTAGGATGTTTCCTGAACGAGTGCACCTCCAGTGAGGAACTTAGTAGGGCGTTGGCAAAAAGAGATGTGTATCCACGGAAGATTTGGACCGTAGGTTGCAAAAGGTAATTGTGTTGGAAGAAACCTTGGCAGCCAGGAGAGCGGATAGGCGCCGAACGAGAGGAGACGAGGGGGAGAATTCACTGAGACAGATGCCTCTCCCAGGGCCGGTGCATACTCCCGCAGGTTATGCACCTGAAAGAAGGGTGGACATAGGGCGCCCCCAGCCACGAGGGATGGGCTCCTTCGCAGAATTTAACGATACGCTGAAGAACGTGCTCTAGTACGTCAAGGAGAAGGGATATCATGTTCGGTGGCCAGGACTAATGAGGTGCAACCCAATGAGCAGAATATGGACCGGTACTGCGAATTCCACCGAAAGAGAGGGCACCATTACGTCTATTGCTATCAACTGAAGATGGAGCTACAGGGATTGGTGGACAGAGGAATGCTCAACGTTTTCATAAGAAAAGGGGAAGAGAAAACACAACATGCTTGTGTAGCCAGGGCATAATTGAAGACGGAAGAGTGGCCCCCATCGCCATACGACCTCGACCAGGACAAGGCGCCTGAGCGGGTGCGGCTCACGGTGGAGTCCATCACAGGGTCGATCGACTTGTCAGAAAAATTAGAGGCAAACCGCCGTTCAAGGGCAGCTTCGGTGGGCGCCGAGGAGGCAATCGACATCCGTTTCAACCAAATGCCCGAGGAAGCATGTAGGCTTCCGTCCATGGACGCACTGGAGATACAAGGAGTGGTGGCGGGTTGCAAGGTTAAACGGATGCTCGTTGACACAGAGAGTTCGATGGACGTGTTGTTTAAAGAAACGGTGGCACAAATGCAGTTGTCACCAGATTTGATCTAACCCTTGGACTCATTACTAATTGGATTTTTAGGGGGCCCCGTGAAGGTGATCGGCCGGGTGTGCCTGCATGTAACTCTGGGAGACGAGGAGCAGAGGGTCACTCACGCCATAGACTTTGGAATAGTGGACTGCCCCTCCCCATACAACGCAATACTTGGGAGGCCCCTCCTGGCCCTCTTCAACGGAGTGGCATCCACATGCCATCAGACCCTAAAGTTCATCGCCCCTCAAGGAGTGGGGGTGGCTCGAGGGCGAAGCGCCCCAGGCTATGCCCACGAGACGGGAGATAAGCGTCTACGAAGGGAGGGGAGAGTTAACGTGGTGGACATTAAGCCGAAGGATGAGCCTCGGGCCGAGGCCGCAGATGAAGATCTTCTGATTGCTTTGGAAGAAGGGCGCCTCGAGAGACAAGTTCGGGTGTCAGCACAAGCGCCCATGGAAATGAGAGAACGGTTGGTTGACCTGTTGCGGGAGTTCAGGGAACACTTCGCGTGGAACACCATGGAGATGCCCAGTGTTGCGCTCGAGACGGCAGTCCACAGGCTGGAGGTTGAGGAAGGAAAGAAGCCTGTCCAGCAGAAGCGAAGAAATCTGTCACAAGAAAAGGAGACGACACTACGGGCGGTAGTAGACAAAATGCTTGGAGCTAATCTGGTGGAAGATGCCACTTACTTCACCTGGCTATCAAACGTGGTCTTTGTGCCAAAGCCGTCGGGGATTGGATGATGTGTGCCGATTTCACAAGCCTCAATCGAGCATTCCCTACTGATGCGTACCCGATGCCCCGCATAGACCAGTTGGTGGACGCTACCTGTAACACCCCACCCGTAATCTCTATGGTTGAACTCGTGGTTCAACCGCGCAGCCAAATCCTCGGTGTTACTAGTTGAACTCAATCATCTCAAACATCATATCCGATAATTAAACACAAACATAAACCGTTATCATACAAACTCATTATTCGAATCCCAACCCACTTATTGAATTTTAAAAAATGTGGGTTTATTATTCAAAACACTCAAAGCAAAAATCCTAGGTGACCATGACAAAACAGTGTTCCAAACTACCTCATGATGGTAGTATAGAAGGATATGGCAGCCTCAGTAGTCCGATCCTAGTTGCACCTGCGAGCCTGAAAACAGACGTGGGTCAGCAATTAAGCTGTGTGTGTGGATCTTTCCCACGACCTAATTTTGGGATCGCAATCAGCTAATCAAATAATCATAATCAATCGTAATTTAGTACTCTAGATGCCATCTTAAATCATCATATTTAAATTATCGATCAAATTATCGAATCCACCAACTCATCATCACCAAATCAATTTATCCAATAAGATAATCACATAATTTCACGAACACATAATCAATGCATGATATGAAAATTCCGGTTAATTATTAATGGCGCCAAGGTCGCCATACACTTACCCCCTCTCGAGCAAATCATCATATGTGGTGCTTATGCAACCACAACACTCAATTCGTGGTTTTTAACCACAACACTCATCTGTGGTGCTCATGCAACCACAACACTCAATCGCATAAGCGAGCTAAATCTATCCACTCTCAAGGGGTGAGGGTAAGTGCAGGCCCTTTCTACATCTACGTGAATTAATAAGGTCACGAATCAACCATTTCCATTTTTCTCATCTGTCACAAACAATCCGGAATCAATGTAGTCCCACTGATTAACCGGTCCATATATATATTTCCCGTCGATTATCCACTCGACGTTTATAAAATTCAACTATCCCATCATCCAATACCAAATCACATAAATCACCTCATTCTCCAGTAAAGCTACTCAACAGTACCATATCACCATTATTCATCCAAAATTCATCATCAATTTCACGAAATAGCCTCGATGCAAATAATTGTAAATAACCCGGTTGCGGCTAAAAATATCCTTAACTCAAAATTCACTTTCCTTCATTAAAAATCCTCACAAAATTTATGTAAATGAATTTATTGACACAAAAATCCTTTTAATCCAGGTCTGGTCATAAAAAAATTTAGACAATAAAATATCAAAAATCTCATATTAACCATTATTTTACGGTAACTTAAATTCCCACAAAACGGTAAATTCGAAAAAATCTCCCAAAAATACAAAAACCTCCATTCATCATCCTAAAACAGGTATGTCCAGTTTTTATATTTTTCAACAGCTCAAAACCATGAAAATAATATTACCCTCGGTCTTTACCGCAAATCTCGTATTAATCTCATTTTTACAATTTTAAAGATAAAAACTCTACCAACTTTCTAATTTAACTTTTCCAGACCAAAACCCATTTAACAATCCACACATACTAATTTAAAGTGATCAAAATCTTAAAGATAAATAAAATACGTTTTTACCGAGCTTTCCGTAAAATTTACCGTTACGTAGTTTTTAACCCGGAAACCATTTTCAAGTGCAATCTTCTGATCAATCTGCTCCAACATCATTTTAGACAAACAAAAAATATCTTAGATCAGTTTTAAACTCAATAAACACAACTATTCATTTTTACGGTGAAACTTGTCAAATACCGATATGTATACCGTAAAATCCACAACAATAATGAATAATCACCAAATAATCATATCAGCAACCAAGTCATCAACCACACTAATCCATCCATCCAAATATGCAACTCAAGCATAAATAATCGATGCAATAATTAAGGTCCTCTAAATCCCCACACACCTTAATTCGGTCGATTCCAAGTCGGGAATTAAGTTCTAAAATTCCAGTGATTGATTTCCAAAAATCTTCCTCGTTTCTACGGTCGTGTAGGTGAAAACGGTTCGTTGTTTGGACGTCAAACGAAGAAACTCACATACCAACTTCTAGACCTTGTTTCTCCCTCGTCTGAGCTCGGCATTCAATTCCGTAAACTCTGTGATGCTTGTGGAGACTTACTTTTTGCAACGGTATCAAGCTTCAAAGCTGATAATGCCTTTAGATGTGCTGGTTTGGCTGATGAAAAGGTTACGACAAAAGTTTCAGCAAGTGATCTTCGGTGAGTTGGTTTGACGACTTTGGGCTTTGTAATCAGGTTTGTATGGGTCCTTAACCTTTGCTGGGATTATAGAGAGTATCCTAGAACTTTACTATCTATTCCCTCTTTCCTTTCACTTTTAATTCAAATATATAGGGGAGGTTTCCTTCAATGGTGGGTTTGAGGAAAGAAGAAGATGAAGGGAGGTCGCCAAGCCTTTAAAGGCTGTTCAAAACTCATCCTCCCCCTTATTTACTCTCTGTAGGTGCCTTGAATGCTCGTAGAAGGCCACCTTCATGTCTCAGAATGATAGTGATCCCTTCCAAGTTTCCACAGCAGGCACCGCTAAATAAATCGGTGCTGCTGCCAGTGCACGCGGTCAAAAGAGGTTAAAATTGACCAGGGTGCTTTCATTAACACGGATTGCAGCTGGCGCAGCTGCTAGCTCTTGCCTTAGTTGCAGAAGGTCACTGGTTCGATTCCAACAACAAGTAAATTTATTTTTGCGTCGATTATTAATGGTTGCAGAGTTTCCGATTGGTTTAAAGGATCCTACCTCGTATGAGATAACTTCTAGATTTTTTTCCAGCCTCGAGTCGTAAAATATACGCCCGCCATTTGGAGAGAAAAAATATTAGTGTTTCGGGATGTTACACCATCGCTTATCATGAGATGCTCAGCTTTGTAGACGTGTTCTCGGGGTACCACCAAATTCCAATGGCCGAGGAAGACCGTGCGAAGACGGCTTTCATGACTCCTTTTGGGAACTATTGTTATCGGGTCGCGGCCTTTGGGTTGAAGAATGCAGGCACCACTTATCAGCTCATGGTTAACAACGTTTTTCGTGACCGGATAGGACGGAATGTGGAAGCTTATGTGGATGACCTGATAGTGAAAAGTGGCAAGCGGAGAGATCACGTGGACGACCTACGGGAAACGTTTGAGACTATGCGAAAGCATATGCTTCGGCTTACCCACTCAAATGTGTGTTCGGTGCCGAGGCAGGAAAGTTCTTGGGCTTCATGATCACGAAGCGGGGCATCAAGGCCAACATAAAACAAGGGGTAAATTGCAAGTTTAGTCACTGGAATTACTTAAAAATTTCACGTTTGCCACTAAAATTATTGTATTCCATCCGTAGTCACTCAAATTAGTTCAAAGGTTCAAATTTGCTCACTCTCCGTTAGTCTACGTTAACTTTTTTTGATGTGGCAGTCAACTCTCACAGTTGACCATTAAATAAGTGACGTGGAAAATAAAAAATAATTAAAAAATAAAGCAATTTAATTTTTAATTTCCACCTCATTTTAACCATAAATTAAAATTAAAATTAAATATAATTACTAAATCCCAGTGCAGTCAAAATCGCGCATTAAAACGTAAAAACTTACGCTTTTACGTATCCAGGTCACCAAAACGTTTTAGTTTCTACCTAAATTGGCTTAGTCACAAAAACGGGTAAAAACATGGGTAAAATCGGTAAAATCACTTAAAATCGGTAGAATCGCGCTTTTTAACTGCATTGCTAAATCCTAATAGAAAACCTTCCCTGCCGGTGGATCCCTGATCGGAAACCTTGACAGAGTTGAGAGGTTTGCTTTTTGATTCCGTGGCATAAATTCTAATTGAACATGAAGCTGAGAATTTCTCCGAGATTCATCAACCGGGTCCGGCTAAGATCCCTGTAAAATCGAACTATGCGCATCAATTCCCTTCCATGGCCTTTCGAACCAGGAGTGGCCGTAGGCGACGCCGTAGAGGAGCTGTAGGTACATCGATCGCTTCCTGAAGACGTCCCCGCCATTTCCCACCAATTGTTCTCTTTGCCCCATCCTTTTCCCTCTCCCCTGTTTCTCCTACAACATTACCACCAAACCCCCCAATTAATTAATCAAACCACATGGCACATAGCAATTATCGTCATTAGTTAACATCGATCGTCGATGTTAACCCATCATCAATCCCTCTCCATCTCTACACTTCCCATCCCACAAAGCACCATCACCATCACCACCAACAACAACAACCCTCCCTCTCCACCAAATACTTTGTTTTCCCTCTGTTTTTCTCTGTCGCCGCCATGGACAGGGAGCAAGAAGAGATGTAGTTCCCTCTGTTTTTCTTCTCCAAGATCACCCTCTTTGTAATCCTTCCCCTGGCTCTGGTCTTCTTGACCGAGAAAGAATTCTCCAACCTCCTCCTCTCCAACATAATTCGGTCGGAAATCCAGCTGGACATGACCCCGGCCGGCGAATCCTCGCGACGGTCGAAGATCGACGGCGTGCTCACCTCCGAGTGGACGTACTTTTGGCCGCTGAAGGCGGCATACTTCACTTTTCTTCTCATCTTCTCGTTTCTTTCTACCGCCGTCGTTGTCTTCACCGTCGCCTACCTCTAGACCTCCCGCCGCGACCTCTCCCTCCTCACGAATGCTGCATTTTCATAGAAGGGTCACGGGGAAAGGTAGGAGAATTCGTTTAGAAATTGGTCGGTGGTTTAATTATAATGATTTTTTTATTTTTTTAATTTATTGTGATAATAAGGTGGAATTTTTAAAAGATTAAATTTTATTATTTTTATTTGCCACGTCACTTATTTAACGGTCAATTCTCAGAGTTGACTGTCATGTCAGCTAAAGTTAACTGAGACTAACGGAGAGTGACCAAACTTGAATTGTTCAACTAATTTAAGTGACTACGAATGGAATAAATTAAATTTAGTGGCAAACGTGAACTTTTTAAGTAATTCCAGTGACCAAACTTGCAATTTATCCTAAAACAAGTGGAGGCAATTGTCAAACTGGCACCTCCAAAAACACCTAAGAAAGTGCAGGGCCTAGCGGGTAGGCTACCCGCGTTGGGGCGCTTCATACCAACGGTGCCCCGTTCTTTCGAACACTCAAGAAGGCCGCTTCCGTTGGAATGAGTGCGATGAAGCATTTTAGGAACTTAAGCGCCTACTTGCCACACCAGCGGTGATGACGGCGCTCCGGGCTGGGGAGATGTTGTACCTATACATCGTCGTCTCCAAAATTTCTGTGAGTGCAGTATTAGTCGTGCGGGAGGCGCCTACGGGAGAAGAGAAGTCAGTATACTACGTTAGTCGAACAATTGTTGCACACGAAAGGCGGTATGCGCCTATTGAGAAGGCTGCGTTGGCGGTTGTCACGGCCACAATCAAGCTGAGACCATACTTCCATGCGCACTCCATCGTCGTGCTCACTAATCTCCCTCTGAAGTCTATGCTGGGTTCAATGGACGTGGCGGGGCGCCTCGTAAAATGGGCAGTTCATTTGAGCGAGTTTGACGTACTGTATGCGCCCTGGCCAGCTATAAAGGCTCAAGTACTGGCGGATTTCGTCGCGGAAGGAGTGGTGGCGGCTGAAACGGATGGCAAAGACAGTTGGCAAGTGCAAGTGGATGGAGTGGCTAGCCACACCGGGGTTGGGGCAGGAATCGTGATCATTAGCCCCATGGGGGCGACGCATGAGGTTGCACTACGCTTTGCATCGCTGAAAACCAACAATGCTGCTAAGTATGAGGCGGTCATCGCCGGTCTCCACATGGCTAGGGAGTTGGGCGCCCAGAAGGTGCAAGTTAAGTTCGACTCGGCTCTCGTAATCAACCAGCTCAAGGGGTTGTACGAGGTCAAAGAAGATGCACTTGAAAGTTATGTGCGAAGGGTAAAAGAGATGGGCGCCTGGTTTAGCGAGGTCGTATTCATGCATATTCCAAGAGAGGAGAATGCCCACGCGGACGCCTTGTCAAAACTAGCAACCGCTCTCGACTTCGCAGAGGAACAAAAGGTCATCGTCACAAGTGAGGTGCCACAAGAACATCTAATGGCCACCCTAACTAGTGCAAGTGCAACTGATGGTTGGATGACACCCATAGAGCTGTTTTTAACCAAAGGCATAGTTCCCGAAGACTCAAGAGAAGCCTGACGCCTCCGTCAAAGGGCGGCTCGATGCTGCATTATAGAAGGCCGACTCTACAAAAGATCTCATTCGGGCACATACTTGCAATGCTTGACCGACGAGCAAAGCAAGATCGCCATAGACGAGGTGCATAGCGGATCATGCGGCATGCAGTAGGAGCACGAAGTTTAGAGAAGACATTGTTGCAACAAGGGTATTACTGGCTGACGATGAGAAAGGACGCCAGGGCACACGTCAACACTTGCCATCAGTGCCAGGTGCAAGCAAATAACATCCACATACCAGCGGCACCAATGCAAGGCAACGTGGGCGCCTGCCCATTTGCTCAATGGGGCATGGATCTTTTGGGTCCTTTCCCAAATGCACCCGCCCAAATGAAATACCTGATAGTGGCCGTCAACTACTTATCAAAATGGATCAAAGCTGAGCCATTGGCCACCATCACCGAGGCCCAGGTGCGTAAATTCTCCAAGAAGAACATATTCACCCGCTTCGGCCTTCCTGAGTCCATCGTTATGGACCACGATAAGCAGTTTCATTGCAAAATGTTCATCGAATTTTGGGACGAGAATGGTGTGGTGGTACGGTTCTCCTCAGTAGCATATCCTCAAACTAATGGACAAGTAGAGGCGGCCAACAAAAGTATCATGCATGGGTTGCACACCAAGCAGACAGGTTCCAAAGGCAGATGGGTGGAGGAGTTGCCTAGTGTTTTATGGGCACAGAGGACGATGTACAAGACAACCACGGGTGAAACACCATTTGCCCTAACTTATGGCGGGGAGGCGGTCATTACAATGAAGGTCACTGTCCCTAGCTATCGGGTGGCTCATCACGATCCCATCAACAATGATAGGGAGTGAGTCGATGATTTAGACTTGGTGGACGAGAGGCGCGAGGTACCCGCGGTACGCCTAGAGGCTATGAAAAATAAAGTTGCAAGATACTACGACAAGAAGATGCGCCCACACGCCATTGTAGCAAGAGCGAAGGTCTTCAAACGTGATTTCCAACCAGACTCCCAGGAAGGAAAGTTGGCACCAAAATGGAAAGTTTCATATCGTGTTCGCGAGGTCGTGGACACCAGCACATTCAAGTTGGAACACCTCGATGGCAAGGCGGTAAAGAGGACATGGAATGCACAAAATTTGTGTCTCTACCAACCATGCTTGGGCTCCTTTGCTTGATTAACGGGCGGTGTCTAGGTCCAAGATAGCAGTATTTACTTTTCCATCTTTTTTGTAGGTCACAAGTGTGGTGTTGAGAAGCGTTTATATTGTGTCCAAAGCACCTAACGTAGTAAGCGTCATAACGTGTCAAAAGCACCCTATATATGTAGCGCCCTAGCAATGTTAAAGTGCCTGTAATTAGTAAGCACCCGTCTATGTTTTAATGTCCATTTCCAACCGGCCAATTCGCCCAACCTCGCGCCCTTCGGCTAAAACGATGTTTGGACATACAGGCCCGATAAAGCGCCCAACCTAGTCGAGCTTCTTCTTCAGGATGCCTATGCTCGTCAGGCAGGTGTTTGCAAAGAGGTTCTTCCCAACCTCAGAGTCTTCGTAATGGTCTAAGGACGCATTCAGGGCGGCAATCTCCTTCCGGGCCGCCTTCATGGCCTTCTTATAATCTTTGTGAACATGGGACATGGCCATCAGATCATCTTAAAGCCTCCCCTTCTCTTCCTTGAGAATGTCGATCACGCTAACTTGGGCGCACACCTCTTTTGAAAGCGCCTCCTTCTCGGACTCCAAGGCCGAGAGCTTCATCGCGAAATCCTTTCGCTCGGCTTCTAGCTGCGCCCTGAACTCGGATTCGCATCGACGCCGCTCATCATCGAGGGCGGTCTGTAGGCGGGAAACCTCATTGGCCACCTCCAACTGGGAGTCTTCACACTCCTTCACCAGCTGCTTGCGGCACATGTTGGCCATGGCAAGATCGTCCTTTGCCATGGATAGGAAAGTCGAACCAACCACACACTCTCCTTTGGCTGCCTCAGGCGTCGGGCGCCTCTCTCCGCAAATAAGGAGCACCTGCATTGTAAAACTTAAGTTAGAACCTAACATGGGAAACTTGGGAAACTCGTGAAAAGATAATCAATTACCTTGGCGCCCACTTGGGCAAGCTCTGCAAAAAGATGCTCTTCATCGATCTCCGAGGGTACCTGCAACATTTTTGCCGCGGAAATCGCCAAGCTCATCGCGCAGCCTCGACCAACGGCGGCGTGAGGAGAGCAAGCAAAGGCGATTCGCCCAAGCTCGTTCTGAAGGGGCTGAAGAAGTAGAGGGCGCCCGTCAGGGCCAACGAGGTGCCCATCCTCGTCCAACCCCACCTAGGCGCCTAGGCGCCCACCCTGACTGGTCGCGACAACTTTGCCCTTATGTCTCAGTGAGGTGAGCTTTTTTGCTGCCATAAGAGAGGGGGACGCTTTCCCTCTTTTCACGACTCACCAAGGGAGGCGCCTCTTCTTCCTCTTCCTCAGCGGGTGTGTCGAAGGTGATCGGGTCGCCGTCCGGCTCTGTCGTGCCCGCAGCCGGGGCAGAAGACGCCACGCTCACGGTCTTCGCGAGACGGGGTGCCTTGCTCTGACCGGCACCACCTGTGGCCTTCTTTGCCAATTTCTTCTTCTTTGGCACGAGGGGAGGGGGCGCCTGGGCGCTTGAGGAGCTGGGCGCCCCAACATTCAGCATAGCGAGGTGGCTCTTCATTAGGTTCGCAATGCTCGAAAAATCAGACCCTGCACAAGGTGAAACGAAAAATTTAAAACACGATTGGATGACGAAAACCAGGGATGGCAATGGGTCGGGTTGGGTCGAGTTTTGCCAAACCCAAACCCCTGGGTTTATCCGTGAAAAAAACCCGGGGTAAAACCCATTGGGTTTGAAAAACTCAAACCCAACCCAACCCACTGGGTACCCACGGGTTTTGTCGTACAAAATTTACAATAACAAGTTCAAAATTAAAGTCAAATATCAATCTCTCAATACAAATAATCAATATATAAAACACCATTCTAGAAAATTCAAGCAAATAACAAATTAACTATACAAATTGTTCAACGCCAATATAGAAAACTCAAGAAAATTGAAGCAAATCACAAATTATCCATAAATAACATGATTAATTGAAAGCTTCTTCCTTTCAATTAAGTTTCTTCACTCTCCACTCTATAACATCAACTTCATTCTACACAATTAGAAAGAAAAAATTAGACATGTCTCCACAAACATAAATAAGATTAGTTGTTTAGAATATTAAATATATCGAGAAAATTAATTATATGGGTGTGGTCGGGTACCCATGGGGCGGGTTTACCTAAACCCAAACCCAACCCGGTGAATAGTGAACGGGTTTAACCCAAACCCGACCCAAAATCCATCAACACGGATTTTGCCTGCGTTGACCGGGTTGGGTCGGGTGGGTACCCTTGGGTTCGGGTTTTGTTGCCATCCCTAACGAAAACAAGGCAAACTAAGCATGAAAGGCGCCCCACACACCATCATTGTAGTATTATGCTAAAACTGGGGCGCGATTAGCAGTCACTCGCAAGTTAATTGGGTTAGTGCATATATGTTGGGCCCCCGGATCTCGTCCTAAGACAGGGGAACCTCGATGTTAAAATTCTTTTTGTCTCCAAGCTCCCATTCAGTCAAGAAGGCTCACCCACTCTTGAAGAAGGAATCTCGATATGCCTTCATGAAAAAGAATCTGCTGAACCAACTTCTCCCAAGCTTGGGGCACCTAACCACGAAATTTTAAGGAATCTTCGTGCGCTTTTGAAGGGATAGGAAGTTGTCAAGTGACACCATGTCGAAAAAGTATCTGAACAGGTTAAATGTTGTCCTCACATTGTGCACCCTGCACTTCAGCTTGAACAAAATCATTACCAGAATAACGTAGCACGATAGGCACCCCAAGCTGCAGCCACAAGTTGCCAAAATCCCCTCCAAAATGCGGACGATTAGGAATCGTAACTCGAAGTGAAAGTACTCCTTGTAAACCCCGATCCATTTGGGGCCACAAAGCCCGACTTTGAAAATTGGGGAGGCAAGCGCATACCACCAGTCACGAGGCAATTGTAGACCTGTAACCAATTCTCTCACTCCCGCAGGCGTCGCGGTAGATTGGTGGTCTGGCCCGGCCACATCAAACGGCATTTCGAAGGTGTGGAGCGATACTTAGTCCGGGGAAAAGTTTTTTCCCACGTAGTGACTTTGTACAATCCATCCGTTGGCATGAAACCCGGAGCGGAAGCAGTCGATGTCCCAGCAGATGGAGGCGCCCTCTCTAAAAGCAAAAAGCGAAGCAGACGCACAACCGCAACGCGAAGTAAACGGCGCCCATGCCTCAAAAGAAACAACCAAGGATGCAAAATAAAACGATAAAATCTAAATAAAGGTGGGTGCTTACTAGGGTTTAATGGGGCGCCTCGCTCAGGAGCAGCCCCGTGCCAGCAGCTTGGTTCGGTGAGGCATACATGTTGAGGAAGATTCGAGCGGGGAAGGATGTGCGAGCGGCAGGCAAGGCAAAGGCTAGAGAGAAGTTAGAGAGAGTGAGGGCGTGCTTTGAAGAGGTAGGAGACAAAATGAGGGCAAAGAGAAGTATTTATAGGAAGGGAGGGGCACGCCTCAGGATCCGCGCCCGTTCGCCATGTATCAAGATCTCGGGCGGGTGTTTGAATTTCAAAAATCGTCCGAGAGGGGGGCAAGGGGCCCACGCTAACCAGGCCCATATGTCAAGAAAGAATAAAATCCGCAGTTGACAAATTGAGCACGCTATCCAGGCGCCCGAGTCCAAAAAATTATTAGTTGATAGGCACCCCCGTCTCGTAAGCCCGAGGCGCCTGTAATGAGGAAAGGGGGGCATTTCCCACGCAAGGGTTAAAATCAGTAGTTAACAATGGGGAGCACGCAAGGCAGGCGCCTAAGTGAACAAAGATGAAAAGCAGTAGTTGAAAGATCGAGCGCGCTAACCAGGCACCTGTGTCAAGAAAGAATAAATATCAGCACTTGACAAATTGAGCACGCTATCCATGCGTCCGAGTCCGAGAAATCATTAGTTGATAGGAGCCCTGTCTCGAAAAACCGAGGCGCCTGTAACGAGGAAAGGGGGCATTTCCCACATAACGATAGGGCGTCCCACTAGGCAAAGATATGAAAACCAAGTGGACGGAAAGGAAAAACTTGGGAGAAGACTGAAGATCACCAGGCGCCCAACTCAGCGGTGAGCCGAGGCGGTATGCGATAGGCGAAAAAACACACGATAACAGGCGCCCAATGGAGAAAAGAAGAGGAGCGAGAGGTGTGGGGCGCCTAGCTCAGCAGTGCCAAGGTGCCGATAAAAGTGGCATGTATGGGCAGGGCGCCTATCGGACGACGACAGGTGGACCCGCGAGTGGTTCATTGAAGCCAGGGCCCCTTTGAAGGGAAGATCGAGACGATAACGAGGAGGCTAGCGTAATCAGGCCCTTGAACATAGTCAGGCCCTCAAGTTTCGGAAACTTGAGAGCCTAACTGGGGGGGGCAATTGTTGGGAGAATTACAAAGATAGGCCCAAGGCGACCCAATAAGGAGGAAGGGGGTTGCTCCATGGGCCAGCCCACGGGTTGGCCCGTGGGGCCAAGCCCAGGTGTGATGAAGGAAGCAAGGAGACAAGGTGCGGAAGACTCCAAGAGAGTACGGTTTGAGCGCCTTGCATTTATCATAAGCCTGACACGTTGGTCGGCGCGCCCAGCCTGACAGAAGTACGGAGCATTAAAGGCGATGCTGACGTGGAGTTGGGTGGAAAAAGCCCGGTCCAGGGATGGATGAGTATAAATAGAGTCGGTAGGTAGCATTTACGCAGGTTGGATTCTCCGACTAAACACTAGAGCTTGGTACTTCTCTCTCTAAGATCCAAACTGACTTGATCGTCGGAGGACTAACGGGCCAAGGCGGCAGGCGCCCTCCTCCGTGTGCGTGTGTGCAGGTCAGGTGCCTAGAACTCGTTGCACAGGGATAGAGCTGGTGGGGAATTGGGCTCCAAAGTATCTGGGATCAAACACATACTATCATGTATGCAACCATTCTACGCTCTAGTGTGTTCATACCACCATGATACACTTCTGTACAACGTTGTATAATCTTATGTACTACTAAACATTACCATATGGTATGGACTAGTAACAAATGTCTCAATTATTTTTGTTCCAAAATCTATCAAAGTGGATGTCATATTTTTTTTTACGGGAACCTGCATAAGTGGATGTCATATTGAAGAGCACACTTAATTGATTTCTCTGTGCAAAAAAAAAAAGTTATTGCTTAAAACGAAAATGATATAGCCTAATAAAATTAATTGGAAAAAGTTAGTTGCATTCCATAAATGATAAGTGAAGAGTTATAAAATGTTACCAACCATAAGGTTATTGACCATATTCTCTCTCTTTAGAGTGATTGAACAGTGCATATTAATTGGAACATGTGCACACAATGAGTTAGTTATTAGTTAAGAGAGAGCAATGAATCTCACCATATTTAAGAGTGAGAGTACATTTCAAAATTGGTTCTTCGGTATAGATTAGGATGTTAAGGAAGATATTTATAGAATTATACCCCTCTAACCCTAAATAGAGTGGTAAAACATAAGAGAATCGAAAAAGATCTTATAAAAAATTCAAGCCATCCCAACAATTTACCACCTTGAATAAAATTCACTCAAATAATAATCGGAATTTCCAGATGAACCTAAATAGAATTGAAATCGCTAGATGTATCCGCATACAATAAGAATTGCCTGACGTGTACCTAAAACAGCAAACCAAGTAACCACATACAATAAGAATTGCCCGACGTGTACCTAAAACCGCAAACCAAGTAACCAGATATTCCCAAACTCGAACTGCAACATAATTCCTTTAACTTATGTTCTGGAAGGAAGGGAGGACAATGGAGGGGAGGGGAAGGGAATTAGGAAGGGAGGGACAATTTGGAGGTTAAGGAAATTGGAAGGAAAATTGTGTTTCATTGAGGAAAGTGGGAAAGAAAATATTAGGAATTGTGATGGATTTGTTATTTTATTAATAGTGAATTAAATTTGATTCTATGTTCATATTATTTTCATTGGTTATGAATAGTGAATTAAATTTGTTCTTTCTTGCTAATTTGGTTTATTATTAAAAAAAATTTCTCGATTTAAAATCTCATTCATTTTAATTCGATTTAAAATTTTCTCATAAAATTTGGATTACCTCGACTTATATCTTTTTCGTTCTAAATTTGATTTCAAAAAATCCAACACAGATGGAACGGGTTCGTTGTAGTCTACAAAATGATATTCATTTTTAATATAATTCTAGCAAATAAAATTTCAGACCACCCACACCACTCTTCACCACCCAGGTCAGTGGTACCATCTGATATGATTTGGTACCACCTTCGTTTTGAACTAGAGTTTTGATATATTAGATCTACAAATTTTCAGGAAAAAGTTCATGACAAAAAATACCACATCGATACAGTGTGGTAATTGGTGGTAAATAATGATTAATATATTTCTACTGTGTTGGCTGTAGCCATTCTACACTCTGGAACATAATGCACGGGTACATTAGTGTTGTGTTATTACTTTTCATTATTCATGTATTGCGGAATAAGATTTATTTATTTTTATTTGATTCAATATTATTATGTATGGTAATGGTTTTGTGATTATGAAGCATTAAAAAACTTAATTTTCAGCCAAAATTTGGTTTTTAGTTATCAAGTAGATCTTCCGTGATTATATTTGCCTACAACTACTAATTGTAATTATATGTTCCTAATTATGTTTAACCATAAACAGCAATTGTTAAATAAAAAAAATAAACAACGTTGAGCACTTACTAGGGATGGCAATGGGGCGGGTTTGTCTAAACCATCCCCATCCCCATCTTCAAATACCTAAACCCATACCCGCCCCATACCCATGCGGGGGAATGTTTTGCAAACCCATCCCCATACCCGTGGGTTTCGGGTACCCATGGGTAATACCCATCCCCGTACATCCAACATTATTATACCTAAAACTTACAAGAAAAGTTTTAATTATAACCATAAACAAACCTATTATATCATGAAGTCAACAAAACACGATCATTTTCTAAATACGATTCAAAGAATATGATCTTAAAACATCCATTAATACATAATATAGGCTACAATATTTTTTAAATTATTATGCTATAACTCTTTATACATTTACTAAGTAATAATTAACTAACATAATCTTGTTGACAAGGGGGAAAGTGAAAGAGTGGAAGGAGAATTGAGGGAAATGAATTAGGTTTTGATTAAGGTGGTTACTCAATTGCATTTCTACTATTTATTTTCTCGAGTTATCATCATCATCATTGATAGATTACAATTTAATCCACATATTTTTTTATATGTGAAAAAATTCTCTTGGTGAGTCAGGTATGGGTATGGGTATGGGGCGGGGGAGGCTAAAACCATACCCGCCCCATACCCATCAAATTTTTTGCGGGTTTTACCCATACCCGGTCAAAGCGGGGATTCCCCGCGTTGACTGGGTCGGAGGCGGTCGGGTACCCGCGGTCATAGATTTGATTGCCATCCCTAGCACTTACTACTTCTATTAGTGATAACTACTAAAACCTTTAATTTAAGGAAAGAGAAAATAATTAATTTTATTATAAACAAATAAAATGAACTCACTTAATCTCACTTACTAATATTTATTTATTATTATTAAACAATGAAAGAGAAATGACAAATGGGGAAAGAAAAAAAAAAGAGTGTTGGGAGAAGTAAGTTTTCCTTCCAAATTCGAGGGTCGATTTGAACACGAGATGTTCGGGTTAATTGCATGGTTGGTCACTGAAATTACAAAAAGCGTTCCTGTTTGGTCACTAGAAATATTTAAATTCATTTGTGGTCACTAACTTTACAAAAATCATTCATTTATTGTCACTCTCCGTTAGCTGCCGTCCAACGCCGTTAACGGCGTCCGTTAAGTGATGACGTGGCTGACGGATTTGCCTAATAAGCACTTTTTAACCCCAAAATTGACTGACCCGACCCGCCACGTCATTTAAACCCTCCATGTCAGCCAAACCTAACCAAACCAGGCCAGACCCGCTAACTAAAACAGAACTGACCCGACCCACAATTAATCTACCCACCTTTGACTAAAACCCTAATCAAAGACAAATCCATCCGCCTCCATCCCGCGCCGCCTTCCTCCCTTCTGTTTTTCTTCCTCTCCAACTCTGTTCGCGAATTCGCAGGCGACGAAGGTGGAATGGAGTCCGCCACGCACTTGCCTTGACTCTTTTCTCAATACCCAGTTCAAACTCTCTTCCCATTTTCTTCTCCATCGCGCGCGCCTGAGTTCCCCCTTTCTAAGCAGTCAACCCAAACCCTAAATCGAAGCTTCGATTCTCCTCCGCTCTCTGACAACGAGGCCAGTTCGCTTTGTTTATTCGATTCTCCTCCATCTTTCTGAGCAGTCAACAAAACCCTAAAGGTGAGTTTCTACCTTTTCTTTGTTTATTCGAGCCATGTCTGGAAAGACTGAAAAGGAGAAAAGAATAGGGGGCAGAGGAAAGCATCGAGTGTGTGTTATGGCTTTTGGGGGTTCACTTTTAGCTTTCTTTTATACTAAATTGCAGGCTGTTGTTGGTTTTCCAGGTCACCATTTCACCCGAAGAAAGCATGGTGGGGCATGTGCGGGATCCAAATGAAACTCAGCCTAACTATGGTAAGTCTCTCGTCGTTTTCGCCCTTGTCATTATGGTAGATGGCTGGTTTTGATGATAGATGGGTGGTCTGGGTTGTCCTTTTCCAGAGTTGGCATTTACTAGAGATGAGGACATCACTTTGGGTATAGTTGGAATAGAAAAATTCAGGGTTCTGTGGGAATGACGAAAAATGCAGCCTTAGGGTTTGACTTATTCTGTCTTTTAATAGAAAATTGTAGGACTAGACCACCTACTTACCTACTGCTCCATAACTGTTCATTTCCTTTGAAATTAACTCCTTTCAATTGTTTTTTTTTTTTTGGACCAAACAGCTACTTCCAGTGGAGAGTTCACCTTTGCAGTTCATGTGTCCCATGAAGTGAAAGAGGTTGGCGGCAAGCATTTCCTCAATGAAACCTCCACTGTGTTTTGGGACTATGCGGACATTGATGAACTTTCAGTGTTCGACCTTCCTGGCATATATGCGGCGTGTGGTGGGAAGATTAAAGATCTGAAGTTCTTCTGGGAAACGGAAGGGAGGAAGGCGGCGCGGGATGGAGGCGGATGGATTTGTCTTCGATTAGGGTTTTAGTCAAAGGTGGGTAGATAAATTGGTGGGTCGGGTCAGTTCTGTTTTAGTTAGCGGGTCTGGTCTGGTTTGGTTAGAGGTTTGGTTAGGTTTGGCTGACATGGAGGGTTTAAATGACGTGGCGGGTCGGGTCAGTCAATTTTGGGGTTAAAAACTGCTGATTAGGCAAATCCGTCAGCCACGTCATCACTTAACGGACGTTGTTAACGGCGTTGGACGGCAGCTAATGGAGAGTGACCATAAATGAACGGTTTTTGTAAAGTTAGTGACCACAAATGGATTTAAATATTTCTAGTGATCAAATATGAACGCTTTTTGTAATTTCAGTGACTAACCATGCAATTAACCCCGAGATGTTCTCTCCTATTTTGTTTCCCTGCCACTGTTGGTAGCTTCGGGAACGGAGGAAATCTTTTAAAAAATATCACTTTCATCACCTTAAGGAACTTAAGAAATCGCCTTAGTGAACTTATCAGCAAGACTATCAAACGTGTCAACTTTCATCACCTTATTTCTATTAGATTTACAAGACAGTATGAATAAGAGACCATGTTGATTCACCAAAGCTTGCATCTTGATATGCAATACCTTAAAAAAAGTTTTCCTATGAACTTTTTGATTTTTATGTCCATTTGAATATTGATTAGAAATAACATTTCCCCACTAACAGACATGAAAAATCATTATCCAACTTTTTAGCGTATGCCCGAATCCCCTAACTATTAGATATGAAGTGCTATGGTCAATACATATAGGGTTCGTTCGGATCAAGAATTTTAATTTGAAGGATTTACATGAGAGAGATATGGGTCCAAATCTCTTATTTAAAAACTCATGAAATTCAAATGAGGTATTTTATCCAATTTACTCATTTGGTTAGACATGAGAGATTTGAGGTCGAAAATTTTCTTGCAGATGAAATATGAGTTTAAGGGCCAAACCATTATTAGGGTTTCTATGGCAAACAGAGTAAATGGAAAAATAGAGGAATGTTAAGGCGGATGAAAAGTGGAGGATAGCGACGGAGTCCTAGAAATAAATCTCATTTCTGCGGGTTAGGAGTTAGGACGTTGGTCGCCGTTAAAATTGCTAAATGTCGCCCTAAAAAACATCAAAGTTACAAATTTAACCTTTCAGTTTCTTTACTCTTCCTTTAGCAAACAAACACAACTTAGTAAAGAAAATAAAACATTATTCAAAAGAGAGAATCCATCATCGTCATTCTAGAGTTGGAATCGTCGATATGATGTCTGGAGCATGACTAGCGACTCTGAATCGGTAAAGTTCACTCAAAAAATTG
This sequence comes from Linum tenue, assembly GCA_946122785.1. Taxonomy (NCBI): domain Eukaryota; kingdom Viridiplantae; phylum Streptophyta; class Magnoliopsida; order Malpighiales; family Linaceae; genus Linum; species Linum tenue. The sequence continues at coordinate 17,950,763 of CAMGYJ010000007.1, read as the reverse complement.
AAAAAAAAACAAAAAAAGGGAACCGTAGCTCATTTGCGGTTGCACCATGGGCCAACCGCAGCTCACTTGCGGTTGCACCATGGGCCAACCACAGCTCACTTGCGGTTGGTCCATGGTGCAACCGCAAATGAGTTGCGGTTGGTCCATGGTGCAACCGCAGCTCACTTGCGGTTCCACCATGGGCCAACCGGAGCTCACTTGCGGTTGCACCATGGACCAACCGCAAGTGAGTTGTGGTTGCACCATGGACCAACCGTAACTTGCCTTAGGTTGAGCGTTTTTTTGGAAATTTCTTTAGAGAACGAGCGACGACGACGGCAGGAAAGACGCCAACGAACTGGTGCGTCGAGAGGGATTCGCGAAGAAGGCAGATGAGAGGTTCAGTTTGAGGGGTTAGGGATTGTTTGGTTTGTTTAAATTTTGAAATTTTATTGGGGGTATATAAGTAATTTATCATTAGAATTAGGGCGATCGTTAGCAATTTTAAGGGCGACATTTAGCGATTCAGCCAATTATTGGCCTTCAACGACTTCTCTCTCTATCCACTGTTTGTGCGCCACAAAAAGTAATGAAAGCACCTCTCTAGCTTTTGCCCCTCTCATCAGAATTTTGAGTCAACTTTTCTTTTTGGCTCCAAATCAGGTATGATTTGGCGAGTCCGATTTGATGACAAAAAGTTGTTCCGCACCGGAATTCAAAATATGACATATGAAATATAACATCAAATTAGAGTAAATGCCAAGTTTGGTCACTAGGTTTATTAAAATGTGTCATGTTTAGTTACTAAAAAAATTAATATCACTTTTGGACACTTTAATTAGTTAAACAGTACATGTTTAGTCACTCTCCATTAACTTTATATGATGTGGCAGTCAACCCTAACAGTTGGCCATTAAATGTCTGAAGTGGCAATTAAAAAATTTAATAAAAATTTAATAAAATTCTTTTAATATTTCCACATTATTAAATAATAATACAAATAAATAAAACCAAAACTTCAGGTGTAGCAAGACGTTGCCCAGTATCAAAATCCCGGCTTCGGAGGCTTTCACGGCCACGTGGTGAGCGATGTTCTCGCCGGAGCTGTCACCGACTAGGTACACGTGTACGTCGGAGGAGTTGTTGTCCTTGCCGCTGCGGAGAATAAGAAGTTTCGAATAACCGAGTAACCGACGATTATTAATCGCGGTTATCCAAAAAAACCGACCCAAACCGACCAACCCTCATATATTGCCCTCCCTAAAAAAACGACATATAAAACCCTTAACCCCACTCTGAAACTCTATAATCCCCTCAGACCCTCACCCTCACGGCCGCCACCCTAGGGATGGCAATTTTGCCCATACCCATGGGTATTTTACTATCCAACCCAATTGGGTTGGGTATGAAATCCAAATATATGGATATGGGTAAAGTTTGATGAGTTTGTACCTATACCCATTTACTTTGGGTTGGGTTGGGTTTATAACAAATGGATTTGGGTTTGTACTCATGCCCAAATACAAATTACATTTTGGTACCTGAACTTAATAGATATGCATGTTTAGTACCTAAATTTAATTTTTTTGCATATAAGTCCTCAAAATATCTATGGAAAATTACGTTTTAGTACCTAAATTTTTTTTGTCTTACATTTTGGTACCTAAACTTTTCAAGTTTTACAAATAGGTCCAATTTTTGCATGTGTAGTTAAAACACCCTCAAGTAAATGGATATCCATATCCAACCCATACCCATTTAGATAATATCCATATCTAACCCAAACCCATATACAAACCCCAAACCCATACACACATCACCCAAACCCTACCCATAATAAATGGGTCTACTTAGGTTTGGGCAAAATTACCCATGAGTGGGTAAATTGCCATCCCTACGCCACCCTGCTCCCTTCCTGGTCGCCTCACGGCCGCCGCCTTCCTCCGTTCCTTGCCGCCATGCAGATCCTTCCTCGTCGCGTCGCACCCGTCCAGATCCCTTCCTCGCTGCCGCCCAGATCTCTTCCTCATCTCGTCGCCTCCATCCTTCCTCTTCCCCGTCCATCCGTCGTCGCCATCCCCGAGCAGATGAACCGCGGCTGCGAAAGAGAGAAGGAGAAGAAAAATGGTTTGTGGTCGTGAGTTCAGAGAAGAACAACAGAGAGAGAAGGGGAATTAAGTTTGGCCTAGAGAGAAAAAAAAGAAATTGGTTTTGGCTGGGAGAGAGAGGAGAGAAAAAGAGGCTTGGAACCTGGAGGGTAGCAGAGCGAGGGGAGAAGAAAAGACGTTAGCTTTTTTTTGGATGAGGAGAGAAGAAGAAGGAGGACAAAAAAGTGTGTTGTGGTTTCTTTTCTTCTATTTCTTTTTTTTTATTTAATTTGTTTGTACTTAATTTGGCTAACCGCGGTTATAACCGATAACTGACCGGTCGGTTAGGCGGTAACTGAGTGAAAGGTGCCAGTCGATATTCGATAATGCTAGGGGGTCGCTCGGTTTAACCGAAAACCGACTTTTCATTTTCGGTTAAACCGAAACCGACCGACTGACAGCCCTACTGGGTAGAGAGTGAGGCCCGCCATTTTTATTGAATTTTATTATTTAATGATGTGGAAATATTAAAAAATTAAATTAAATTTTTATTAAATTTTTAATTGCCACTTCAGACATTTAACGGTCCACTGTGAGGGTTGAGTGTTACATCATATAAAGTTAACGGAGAGTGACTAAACTTGAACCGTTTTACTAATTCGAGTAACCAAAATTGATAATAAATTTTTCAGTGACTAAACATAACATATTTTAGTAAATCCAGTGACCAAACTTGACATTTGTAATAATCATTGCTATTGGTTTTCAACTTCATTTCACGTTTAAAGCACGAGTTGTTCCTTGAGTCGACTTCTTTCAATAGTATATTAGGAAAAATAATAATGTGAGATCATATGCAATGGATAGTGTTTATTATTTTGATTAGCTGTTAATTAAATGCAGACCCTGCATATTCCTTACCCTTGGACCAAATTGGTTATTGGGCAGTTAAAAGTTAAAACTGTTAACTTGTGTAAGTAACTTCATTTCTTTTTATGCAAGTTACTTGTTTTTTTTTTTTGTCCAAATTTCTTCTGTTTTTGTCTAACTCACTTCCGTTTTTCTTTGGGAGTTTCGGGAACTCATTTGGGTAGTTGGATTACATATAGACAAATAGAAGCAGGTTGACGTGAAATGACAAAGAAATCAGAAAGGTGGTAATGACTGATCATTATTGGCTCACCTGAATCCCAGATCAGTGAATGGATTGATTCAATAAGTGGCACTAGACTTAAATCTAATTGATTCTTCTGCAAAAGCTCCAAACAAAACCTTAACAAGGAAAATGCTGGTTTTCGTTCCGATACCCTAACATATAACCCGTTCTTATAACGAGTCATCTCTACCAAAACTTCTAGAAAACTCTCAGACCATTCACTTAGTTTCGATTGCAGGAATCAAGGGAAAGAGTGGTGTAATTCTTTACTTTGATGGCAAGCCACAATGAGTTGATGGAACCCAGAATAGAATATAAGAAAAACCTTGCGAAAAATGGTTCCTTTCTTTCATTAAGCAAAGCTACTTCCAACTTTATTCTTTGCTCACAGTTCACAGCTTGACAACCCCATCCATCTTTCCCTTAGCATCACCACCAAATGGCTTAGAATATCAGAACCTGTGTTCCCCTGTTCTGTTCTTTTTCATAGTTCAACAATGTCTGCCATTGTTAACCTCTCAAGTGTCCTCCCACATAAGGGCACCTTCCCTTTCGCCTCCTTCAAAGGGTGGTCATCACCACCACGAGCCTCGAGAAGCAGTGACAAGCCATGGATTGTGGCGAACCAAGGTCGCAGCACCATCGTTAACAGCCATATATCGAGAAGGCAAGCTGAGAAGAAGAGATTACTACTGGTCATTACCACAAAAACAAGAACAACCAAGTGCTTGTCAGTGGATGACGTGGACATCACGTCAGCTGGGTCTGATCCCATTTCCCCATATGTTGTCGTCAACAGCTTGTATGAATATATCAATGCAAAGAAGTTGAAGGAACTTGGAGACCTGATCTCTGTGGATTGTACCTTGGAGGATTGCTCATTTCCTTTCCCAATCCAGGGGAAGAAGGTCGGTGGGTCTCTTCATCAGTGATATTTTTGTTGGATTGTCCTACATTTTCATGATTTATAAGTTTGTACAAAGTTATAAACAGCCAATTTTTTTTCTTTTGTTTGTTTGATTTCACAGGAAGCCATGATTTTCTTCCAGCAGCTCACCAGCAGCATGGGCCAGAATGTGAAGTTCAGAATCGACCGAGTCTGCGATAATAGCCATGAGCTCACAGCCGCCATCAACTGGCACCTTGGTAATGTGCATTACTAAACTACCCAGTTGACCTATTATACAGATATTTCATGAATTATTTTCAATCATGGATTTGATCTTTCTTATCTAATTCAGCTGTATTCAATTGCTGCAGAGTGGAATAAGACTCCCATACCATTTACTAGAGGGTGCAGCTTCTACGAGTGCACAATGGGACAAGGATCTAGCCTGGTCATTAAGTAAAATTTTAAACTAACTTGTAACTTCAAACGAAGAACAAAAACTGCTTAGTAATTACTGAAATGTTAAAGTGTAACTCTGTGCAGGAAAGCTTTAGTTGTGATCGAGTCACCTATTAAACCAGGAGGCATTGTTCTGGTAATTAATTACCAATCCGAAGCATTCAGAAAGCCTATAATACACTTATTAGATAACCTCCTACTGATGATTCATACTCTACTTTTCAGGCATTGTTAAGGAATGTGACCGCATTATTCGACGAATTCCCTACAGCAGCTGAATGTGAGATTCTCCATTATTAATGCTAACACAACCAGATCCAGCATTCTTGGTTGTACAAGTAGTGGTATTAGTAGATGACTAGATGAGCAAAATATATACAACCCATCATGGATTCAGTCTTCCTAGGCCAGTATTCACTAATCATCACAATAAAATAAATAAAAAACTCTTGCTTAACGTACCTTTTTGGTTTGCTATTGGGTGCTACAGGGTTCTTGCAGAGTCCTCATGTAATCATCCGATTCTTGATGCGAATGTACTCTACCTTTATGGCACCAGTTATCAATCCACTTATGGCTGGCTACTTCAAGATGTGGACTTTAATTGCTCGCTTCTTCACTCTTGGAATTCAACTATTGCTCTACATCTCAAACAAGTATTTTGGAAAGGATTAGACTTTGATCCTCTGTGACCCTGTTCGATTCAATTGGTAAGAGATGAATTGGAGAAACCGCAACTGGAGCAAATAGTAGAAGTGAAAGTGTATGCCAAAAAAGTTCATCAAATAAGTGAAAGGATTGGGAAACAGTTAGGTGCTCATTGTTTTTTTTTTTTTTTTTGTATGTAAAATTATAAAATAAGTGAGTTGTATGAAACAACTTAAATAGCACCACCTCCCCAATGCTCCCACATTTATGAAAAACAAAGAGCTAAATAAGTCTTTGCATATATACCTGATGATCAATCAAATCATTTCTTCCTTAACAACTCCAGGATGGATTCCGTATTCCTCAGTTCCTGAGATTCTTGAGAGTCCTCGTTCTCCTGAGAGAAATCAACTGTGGTGTAAGTCCGGATACCAGGACCATGGCCATTGCAATCCATCTCCCTTCCTTGCTGTGCACGTCTCACTTCTTTCTGATGTTCAGTTAGCTCCAGTTTCTTTCTCTTTGAGCTTGACCGGAACTCCACTATCTCTACTCTTTTTGAGTTCCTGTTATTTGTTGCAACTATGTTGTACCTGCCAAGTGGCATTGGCGGTCTAGATTCACATCTTGAAAGAAAGGGATGAGGAATCTTTCCAAGGTGGATTCTATTGCTTCTGGACAACCTATCCAAGAGATCAAGTAGGCTCTCAGGGTAGTCTAGCTTCATGTCCCCACCATAAGTTGAATTCCAGAAAGATATGGTCAGCTTTGAGATGGAGGAAACCGGGTGGTCCAGAGTTTTTTGTAGGACGGGCGCCTGAAGTTTTAAAAACGAAGAATCTAAGCTGATTGGTGGAAGGCTTCTCTGCAAAGAGCTTAGGATTTCTCCCCACAGACGACTGAGTTGATCCATGATACTTTCATCGGGTAGTCTTTCATGGGATAGCCACTGGAGCATAGGACAACTTATCATCTGCACAAAGTTTTATCACGCGCATTATTCTTTTTTTTTTTTTTTTTTTGTGGATTTCTTTAGATGGTTGTTGTTCACAGATTGTAGTGAAGAATGCCTTACCTCCATAAATAAGAGGATGTTTTGTTTTGAATGGAGAGAGGCGGCTGCATCTGCCAGTGCAGATATTGCCCTGTCAATGGTAAAGATATGTTAGATACTTAGATGCACACCATAAAAGAAAAAGATAGCCAACTATGCATCAAGATTGAGGGCATTAGTCAGGTGAACAAACCTTGAAACTAGAGAAAGATCATCGAGTTGGCTCTGCTCCACCAGTTTCCATGACAACTTCAAGAACCTGTAAAACCATACATGAGAAATGTATGTTGTCTTTTGTTAGGGAGAATGTAAAGAGGCAGAGAGGGTAGAAATAATTGCTCCAACTATAGAGAGCTTTCCATTGGTCTTCTCCCACCTTTCAATTGTACTTTCTGGTATATCTCTTTTTTTTTCATTTAAATTTAGACAGTTAGGTGTTTATTCATACAAAGTTTTTCACATCAAGATATTACATCCATCAGCTAGAAAAAGCTAACAAGAGGCTGCTGCAAGTACCTGGCAGCAAATCCCAGCCGATTACTAATGCCATATGATGTTCCATGATCACGGACACTTTTGCTCCAGTCACCATCAATGATATGTTGCGAAATGCAAATAACAGCATTGCCACATAGGGAAACAAGATGGAAGTGGGGAACCTCATTGCTTAAATCTACTTTAGTTCCACAACGTTTGTCTATGAATATAATCAGCATTGAGCACAACTCCTCGGAAAGCCTGCTTCCCTTTATTGTGGAACACTGTGAGGTACATAGTGTGAGATAAAGCGACTTCCAAACTTCAGTTATGTGTTGTTGTGAAGAAAAGCCACTGACTACCTCAAGAGTTGCTTTGGGGTGACAGTGAGAAACGAATGGATATAATAAGAAATGGCTAAGTACACGATAACCAACTTCCTGATTATCATCCTCAGTTACAAATGGGGAAATCTGCCTGCTATCAATGCAGTCTTTGAAGCCTGTAGCTAAGGAAAACCATAGCTGATGTCCCAAGCGCCCATATGCTCCATGTTTATGCAATAAACAAAATGGGACATAAATATCTTGCAAAGATTCAGATGAACGCCATACCATCTTGAAAAACTTCTCTACTCTCAGGAGAGCCAGTTTTGTTTCATCTTCTCGGGAAGTTGACCGAATCACGGTGCACATAAACACCGTGATCAGATAAATCAATGGTGTAACTTTTTCCATATAACTAATGCTGCTTGTCTCCAATAAATTGTAATAATCTCGCATTTCATTAAGAGGAGTTGGCAGATTCTGAAGGTATGCAAGGTCTAGAGCTATCTTGTATAGAGGAGATCTCAATGCAGTAGGTTGTATTTCTTCAATGAGGACCTCGACAAACTGAAGACACACAGGGGATAATTCATCACTATTACCAACTTTTGAGACTACGGATTCACTTGAAGCCTTCACGAAGCACATCATTGCATTCCAAAAATACATGATATCGGTGAAAGAGATTGAGGAGGTATTAAACTCCAGCTGGACCCTTTTTGCAATAGATTTGAATATCCTTGTGGCTCCATCACGTGCTGATTTTCTATATTCAAGGGCGGCTGATTCGTGACTCATAAGTATGCTTACTACCTTAAGAAAGAAATCAAGTTTATCAATATTCCATGGTTGCCATTTGATAGGCTGCTGTTTCCACGCGTATTCCCCAGATGTTGGAACTTGCACGAGCACAAAATCATTAAGAAGCTCTAGGCATGTGGTCCATAAACAAATAGTTGTAGTATCAAGGCCCATTTGGAATACTGCTTCAAGAAAGGGAGCTAATACCAACTCTATCACTGACGGATGGTTGACACACACATCAAGTTTGTGTAGCAAGTATAACCAAGTGTTCAAGCATGCAGAGTGAACACTTGTGTCACATTTACTCAGTATGATGCCCATTAGAGGTGTCATGATGAGCTTTATGCTTTTCAGAAGACCACTTGCTAGAATTTGAAAACTACTCCTCAGTGTAGATATTTTTTGCACTAGTTGGGTATCCTTCTCAGATGCTCTACTACTCTCACAGGTTAAGAGCGGAGTGTTAATCAGAGCATCAACGAGACCTTCCCAGGCAACCTGTAGTCAAGACGGATGTCTTTAAAAATAATAATGACGATATGCCATTTTTTTCAGGGAAAGAAGCAAATCAAGGCAGGCTGTTTACAGCAACTGAACTCATGGGATCATATTCACACAATCAACACACACACAGAGACACAAAAAAAGAGGACTTTTCCATGAAGGGTCAGTGTACGGTAGTAGTACCTGTGAAGCAATCTGGACTTGGGGATTGTGATCTGTAAATGTCTGCTGTGGAATTTTGAGCATGACATTCATCAAATTACGTTTCTTCGTAGAATAACAGCCTAAGAAGCGCACATACCAGTCCCATGCTTGCAAGGTTTCAACTTTCATACTGCGGTTCATAAGGTCATTCATGCCTGTGAGCAGGCTCCTTTTCAGATCACTAACAACTCCCTGCACAAAGGAAAAGGTATGTATTGGGCTTCTCTGACATATGGATGCATCATTTACCGGATTTAACCCGAGAAGGAAAAAGTGATCGCTCACCTTAGAGAGAGCATCGGAAGGTGGTAATAGCACAGATTTAGTTTTAACAAGAGACATCAGTGCAATACTCCTTTCTCGCCTCTCAACGCTGACAAGTCTTCGATATATAGGAGGAGCCCAAATGTGAGATGAATCTCTCATCTCCGCACTTAACTGATCTACCAACTTAATAACAGCCTGATCCGTTGCAATGACAAGAGTTGAAAGGCAAAGGACCAGCATTGACAAAATTTGAATACATCTTTCAGAAGTTTTTGCTCATACTATCGACGAAATGAAAATAAAAGAATCAAACAAGGGATTCTACCTGAACAGCTTCAAATGTTGTAGACGGCGATGCGTTTGGATTGTCAAGAGCATGGACAACTGCTCGCAACAGTTGATGAAAATGCGCAGCAAGGATAGATGCATCGAATTGTTGCATCGATATGCACCATACGCATAAGTTACAAACTGACTGCAAAGTACAAGTTAACAATGTAACTCAACACATCCTCAAACCATCCACAAGCTAGCTGTTAAATTTCTCTTTACCTTTACCCTCGTTGCCACCACGACTTTGGCCAGTCCATCCAAAACCATGTTGACATTGTCAACTACACAAACCAATTTATAAATTAATGTTACCAAGGAATCGCTTACTTTCTTTCTTTCAACTACAAAACAATGAAAGTCTCAGTTAATACCTGGAATTGAAGCTACGATGGCGGGATGGTAGATCATGAATCCCAAACACTTCAATGCCTGCGCCGCACTGACCTCGAAACAAAGACGCCACTAGTTAATCCAACAACCTGCCAAATACAGTATCTGATAAATCTAATTGGAGGTCAGGAGACTTACATTTCTTCATCGTCGATGGAGATATCGGCGAGGATCGTAGAGACCAGACTCTGAGAGAGATCGGCGAGGATTTGTGTCCGGGAACCATCCTTCCCTGCTTGCTCCTGGAGCTGAAGCAGAGAGAAGTAACCGAGTGACTTGTTTTCCTTGGAGTTGGAGTGAAGTAAGGCAGTGGCTTCCTTCAAGTGATCAGAGAAATCCAACATTTTCCGGTGAGCTACAGCGTTCCGGCTCTACTGAGGAAAGAAGCAACCCTAACTTTCAAGTTTCGATCAGCGAATTTTGAGACATTAGTTGCTTCGTTTGGCGCCAAACTAACTAGGTACGCAGTAACACAGAGTCACTCTCCCGCGCCCCGCGGTTTGGACTTGCGTGCAAGTGGAAAGTGGGCCGGCCCAGGGGTAAAGTGTCCAAATTTTCCTTCTTTTTTTTTTCGCGCCAAACTAAGACCAACTCGCAAGCCCCAAATTTGGGTTCATCCCCATTTTATCTTCTTTTGTTCTAATGCTACATCCTTTATATTTGGAGATCTCCATTTATTTAAAAATATACTTATCGAAGCCTTAATATAATTTGTTCATGTTAATTTTTGTATAGTTCGTCATCATTTTTAAATACAAATTTTTCGGTAGAAATTTTTCTAATTTTGAGACCAAATTTTTGTTGACAAAAAATGATTGACCTAATTTGGGTTTACACACAACACTTGAAAATTATTGATCTAATTAAACCCCTATTAACCCTTAAAATCTAAAAGAAAAAAGAAACGCCACGTGGCGGGCTTTGGGGAGTCTCTATATTTGGGGGAACCCCCATTTCCACCCCCAAATTTGGGGATCCTTTTGGAGATCTCCCCCAAATATAGAGACTCCTCCATTTATAGAGACTCCATTGGAGTCAACTTTCCTCCAAATATAGAGGCTCCCCCATTTATAGAGGCTCCATTGGAGTTAGCCTAAGGACACGTTTGGTAAATTGATGTACGGTTTGAATGCGTGCATTATATATTGATTTATTGGTTAAATGGTTGCATTTTAAGATTACAATGTTTGGTAGTTATTGTTGTCTTTGTAAGAATATAGTAGGAAATTCTTTTTGAATGAAAAGTCACATTTACCTTTCCTTTTAGATATAAAAGTCAATCACTTATAAAAGTTGATAATGGCATAAAAGAGAAGAAAAGTTGATTCACAATCTCAACAATCTCACCAAATAGTTGAGATTCTAAATCATTCATTTTGAATGATTTCAAATGTCACAACAAAAATAAAATACATGCATTGTGTTTTATTTTGCAACAAACAAATGATGCATTCTCTACAATACATGCATAAATATAGTCAAAATCGCGATTTAAAACTTAAAAACTTACAATTTTACGTTTCTAGGTCACTAAAACGATTCTACACAAAGTCACAGTTTTTATAACTTATTTATTTAAAAACTCCGCTTAAAAACTTACGATTTTACGCTTCTAGATCACCAAAACGTTTTTACGTATAAACTCGCTTTTGACTACATTGTATGCATTCATTAAATACATTATTTAGATACGCACCTACCAAATGACCTCTAAGTACAAAGACTCCATAAGATTTTAGAAAAAGGTTAATATATTTTCACGAATGTTTGTTTGTGGATCGAGAAATAGAAATATCGAAAAAGTAAGAATACGAAAACAAAAACACACATGATACACTATTTACGTGGTTCACTAAAACAATTTGTGTTAGCTAGTCCACGGGTAGCAGAGAGCCAGTTCACTATACTTCGAGGAGATACAGATTACATAGTAGTATGAAAAGTATTTATACTACTTATCCATGGTCTAACCCTACTCCAAACTGGTAAAGGAAAAGCAGTTACAACTAGGCCCAGAACATCAACCCGAACGTCTATCGGCCCAATCCATACACCATGGATATCCAGTCGTTAGCCAGATAGTCCGATTCAAGGCACATCAACAATCTTAAATTGGCTCGAACTATATTCAACTAGACTACTTTGGCATATGGTTTTAGAAATTACTCCTGACGATGGTGTATAGTTGAAGCAAGGATAACAATTTATAAAATCACGGGCCAATGTAGTTGTTATAGTTCGAGCCAATTTAATGTATTAACCCTTTAGAAAACGATGGTGACCAAGCGGTCATGCTTAACAGTCTACGATTCATACCAAATTGTGGGATCTGATCCACATTTCAAATGGTCTGGTATATTTTCACTGCCTTAGTTTGAATTAAGATTTTAGAAAAGCATAGTTTGTGTCATTTTTTGCTTTATGGGTTTGGATTGATTGATTTGGGGTGAACTTGGAGGAAATTCATTGTTTGCTTGTCCAAATTTGTAAATCTCTTGGAATTTTTGACATATGATCCTAATAAAAGTAAACGTCCATCATGAAATTCAGCCCATGAATACTCATCCCTTATATCTAGTATTATTAGTACTATATTCAACATGTAGATATGCAATTAACAACAGACAAACCTAAGAAATCATGAAATCAACAAAGATGAACCATTATCAATACAAATTCAAAGCATTCAATCCTAAAATATCCATTAATCCATAAGACAAAGTATAATACTTTTCAAATCATTCATCTCCGAGTCGGATATATCTATTAAGCAATAAATAACTTACATAATCTTGTTAACAAATGGGAAAGAAGTGAAAGCGTGAATGACAAGTTGAGGGAAATAAATTAGTGTTTGGTTTGGGTGACAGCTAAATTACAATCGAACTTTTTTAAAAATAACTCTTCCCATCAATAAGAGTTTATAATATGATCCAGTATTTTTAATATATGAAGGAATACTCTTGATGGAGTGGGTATGACTAGTTGGATATGGGTAATGGGGCTAGGGAGTCTAATACCAAACCCGGCTCTTCTCCATCAAACTTTTTGTGAGTTAGCATCGTGATAGTTCTTAAACATATGATATGAGATCATAGCATGTATATTAAAAAGTTATTTGAATGATAGGTTATTATCACTTATTAATACTCCTCCTCGATAAGGTATGGATTCGGTATATAGGTCCCACAAAACGGACAGTAAACAGAAACTTACTACGTAACTTTAGTGATGGCAATGAGGCGAGGCGGGGCGGGTACCTCAATTTCCATGACCCGCCCCACGCTACTACGGGTCGGGGCAGGTAAAACCCGCGCGGGTACGGGGGGCGGGGCGGGTCGACCTACTCTTACATGTTGTTCAAAAAAAGTACAAGTAAATTTTACTTTTTACAATAAAACGCAGGGAAAAACACTTTAAGAATGAAAAATATTGATAATATAATGGATGTATGAGCCTAACAAGTTGAAAGATCGACTCTAACTAGTTGAAGAAAAGTCAAAATAGAAGAAATATGTATAGATATTGTTAGAAATTGAGATAAAATGAGTCTAGAACGGGGCGGGATGGGGCAGGGCGGGTCGAAAGTAGATACCCATGCTCCGCCCCACGCTACTGCGGGTCAGGTAATACCCGCCCCATCGCGGATCAGGTCGGGTAATACCCGCGGGCGGGGCGGGTTGAAATTACCATCACTACGTAACTTGGTACCTACGTACGTACACACACGCCATTACCAATTACAGAACATTGTAATCAAACCCTAGCCTAGCTAGGCACCTTCTCATCATATTGAATCATTAATCTTTTGCTTTCTTGGGTTCTACTCTACCGCTTGTGAGGAAAGAGACGCACAGGGAGACCTTTAGCCGGGATGGGCATCGGATCCACCACAATATTTTCGTCAGGAATAAGCTTCTGGAACCTGAACCGCTTCACCAGATGGCACATGAACACCAGGATCTCCAGCCGAGCGTATTCCTTCCCACTCCCAGTGCACATCCTGGGGCCGCCACCGAACGGAGAAAACGTGTAGAGCGGCGGGCCCACCTTCGAACCTGCTTGGGTCGAACCTCTCTGGCTCGGAGAAGTACTGCCCGCTTTTGTGGGTTGAATTCGCGCTTCAATACAACTACGTATGTAAATCCGATCGATATATGATATACATAAAACGGGAAACTGAATTATCATATTTATATACGTACCCACACAAAAGTAACGTACTTTCCAGCCTTTTGGGATGAAGAAGCCACCTTGAAGCGGAGGGGCGAGCCAGATAACTTCACAAGCTACGTTCCATGAGTATTTCATCTTCTGGATGTCCTCCCAGTTCAGCAACTCTCCTGCCCCTTTTTGTTTTGATATCTCCATTTGCTCTGTTTTTTTTTTTTTTTTTGAATTTAATGTAACAACGGTAGAGAAATTAGAATACAATGGAAACCCTTGTTTTATTACTGAAATTTTATATTAATGTTTCCAAAATCGCACAGAAATTGAACAGGAAAAGTTAATTGTTAACCACTAAGGGGTGGTGGAGGTGGTGTAAAGGCGCAAGATTGTGTCCAGAAGGTCCTGGGTTTGATCCTTGGCAGCCGCCACTTCTGCGTTACCCCTTGGTTGCCACTGGCAGCGCTGTAAGCTCGTATAAAATGATCTTAGCGTTTGCCGGTTATCTATGGGAGTCGTGGTTTGCCATCGCAAGACGGATTTCTCCTAATATAAAAAAACAGCTAGTGGTTGATGTTTCAACTGTCAACCATTATTGAACTGTTAGTTAACCGTTGATTGAGCCGTTCATCCGTTATAACATAGAAGGTATATAATACATGTAGGAGTAAAATTATCACTAATCATAAACAAATTCAAATCAATATTATCTGTCACCCAAAAGTTCAAATAAAGTATTCAAACTATCTCACAAAATCAATCAAATTTATTATTATTGAATTCAAGGATGTAATCAAGGTGACAATCCATAGTAGGCCATATAAACCTGACAAGGAGGTTGCGTATGCCAAAAAGGAAACATAAATAAAATTAGTGATTGAGGTTAAATGAACTTACTTTAAGTTAAACTAGCTATGTTGGTTTGTTTGTTTTTGTTGTTACAGTCGTTTCTCCATTTTTTATGGGAAGTGATGTCGTTATTACTTTGATTTTTGGGACACTGTTCTGTTGGTTGTGTGATGAGGGGTGCGTAACAACATAGTTAATAAATACTCTGTTTAATACACGTATATTTACTCGTACGTACTTTATCCGTTTAAAACTTCCGTATCCTTATATTGTCAAATCGTTTCATTTGTTTCCGTTCATTTGATGGCTTCCGTACTAAACACTTATAAAACCCGTATAACACGTTTAATATTCGTATTTAATGAATTAAATTATTAACTTTATAATTTTTATATATTTATTTATTTTTAAAAATAATTAATTTTATATATTTATGACTATTAACGTACAATTAAACGTAATAATAGCTTGAGATGAAGTAAAATACCCATACGTATATTATACGTAACTTTCCCGTACCGTATTTTACTAACTATGCGTAGGAGGGCTTTGTGACAATTTATAGGCAAATGAAATATTGATGATTCATTGTGGAATTTAGTTCTCAAAGTGATTATAATTAGAAGGTGGTTGGTGCCGATTAATTAATTAATGTAAGCTGAAGGTTATTTTGTTTAGAACATAATCAATCCTCTAATGTCTGAAAGTTTTATAGATTAGCAAAGACTTGCTTGCTGTCGCTTCGTCCAGGAGCAAGAATATATAATATTAAGTAAAAAATAATACATAATTATTATAAATGGCGAATAGTGAACTGTAATAGTACGATGTCCAAGAATACTGATAATAGAGGTCAAAAGAACATCTAAAGTTCAGTTTTCTACTTGTGCAAAACACAATTTGAAAGAGTAGATATATGTTAGGTAATCTTTGTATAGAGTCATTATAAGCTACCCCTCTATGGGTAGAAGCGAATTGGACATGGCGAGTTTGGTCGGTTGCCAAAGTTGGCTTCATTGTAACAATTGGCAGCATGGTGTGCCAAACAACAACAATGTCGAAGATGTCGGCTCTAAGTTCATTGTGGGGTACGTTCTTGTTTTGCTACTTTCTAGCCAACCGCGAGACGTTTCTCTTCAATTTGGTAAAATCTGCTTGTCTCATTTTAGCCATATTTTTATCCAAAATTATCAATTAGCTTGTTGACACAATGCAAAATTAATAAACAGAATATAAAAAGAACACTTTTACTATGCTATATGCTATAAAGTATGAGTGTTTTAATGTACAACTTAAAGTTGTACCATAACGTAAAATGTATAAGTTTGGGTTGTATCCTAAAGGAATTTGTACCCTTATGTTATGGTACAACTTCACAACTTTAAGTTGTACCATCACATAAAGGTACAAGTTCAAGTTGTATCATAAAAGAATTTGTAAAATAGTATAGGTACAAGGTGAAGTTATACCATAACGTTAAAGGTACAACTTGAAGTTGTACCATAAAGGCAAAAACCTATAGCACCAATGCTATATCGCATTGTAAAATTTCTCATATAAAACACCTAACCAACTATAAAACTACCTCTTTTTCAAAGCAAGCTAACTTGTCATTTTTTAATGGAAATAGTTGTTTTGTTATATCGTGATACTTGTATGAGATTTTTGTTGCTTTTAAACGTTTGTGACCATTTTGTTATGGACTCAAACCTATGGGACCATTTTGATCAATTACCCTATATATTGATGTGTTTCAAGTCCTTCAAAATTTGCTAACCTTCTGTCATTTGCTGGGAGATTTGATTGGAGAGGAACGAGCGGATATAAGAAACTTCCATAGCTACATTACCACCGGATCGGACGGTGTATACAGGGTCCGGGTACTTCTTTTTTTTAAATATGGGATTTCATTAAATGAAACCAAGGTAAACGAATTTTGGGCCTATACCCCAAGGAAGAAACATCAATATTTGGGCTCAGGCCTACAAAACACAACAGATAGCAAAATAAAGCCCAAACACATAGATCATGAAATGTAAAACCCTAAACCTAATCCATTTCAAATAGATGGAGAGCAGCTGCCGCCCCAGGAGAGTTCCATCATCCACCGCCGACGGGAAGAGCCGCAAGATATCTGACCAAGAAACGCATGTATCACTACAACAAAATTACTCTTCTGTGACGAGTTTTTTCGTGATGGGTCAAATTTTGTCACATAAAGTACATTTTATGTGACAAAAAATACTGATAGTCACCAAAAGTTCAAAAAGAAATTTACACCCTGCAAAACATCATTCGTGACAGAAATAATTTTTTCTGTGACAGAGTCAAGCGTCACCTATAGATCATTGTTTTCTGTGATGCAATTTTTCGTCACATATATTGAATGTTCTTTTTGTGATAGTGTTGATGGTCACACAAAATATTATTTAATGAGAAAAAGTTAAAATAAAAATTAGGGCAGGCCCCTTCTAAAATTTTGCCCCTCCCACTCTGTCTCTCTCGTCTAACCTCCCGCTCGCGTAGAAGAAATAGAATCGAGCTCCTCAAGAAAGAAACATGACTTTCTCCTTCTCCGAGGAATCTCCGTTGCTCCGAACACCGAAACTGCCGACGGTGGCAGGAAGGCAGCGTAGCAGGTAGCCAAATCCAGCGCTCAAATCAGATCTCATCCATTTCCCTTCGCTCCCCCTTTATCTCTATATGATCTTAAATCCCTAGATCCATTGCTTCAAATCAATTTTGTGAATTCCGAATCAATGGCTTCATATTGATCCCATAGGATTCGTGCAATCCAAGAAGGTTAGTAGCATCGATTAGCTTAGATTAATATCCTCAAAGTTCATGGTTGTTCTCATTCCTCCATTCGAGAGTTAGATCTGAGATCTCCATATCCGCCATTTTAGATTCGGGTGCGGAAGCGATGGTAGTTCGATTTCGTCCATTTGTTTACACCTAATTCCAGTTTTATATTATGTTTTGTGTATTTCAGATGAAGACTGACCAACTTCGTAGCACTTGGCTGGTATAGAGGACGTCCTCGGGTTGTGTTGCCGTGAACGATGATGAATGTTGGAGCTTTCCTGGTCATGCCTCCAGATTTAAGGTAATACACTAAAATCACCTTGAATTGGTTTATCTCCTACAAAATGGACTCTTTCCCTCTGGTTTCAAAGCATGGGTTCAGTATTCCCAAAAGTTAAACATATCAGCAGCCCTTTCAGAGTTTTGATAAGGTCTCTGTATGTAATTGGGGTTGTCTTATGCATCGATTAACTAATATTCTTATACGATAGAGTGTTTGTAATTTGATTTAATGAGTTGTTAGGTTGCTCATTGTTTGAACATCCTAACCACACATTCCATCTTTACCTGCTTCTCTTTGAGATATATGAAACACAAAAAAATCAAGCTATCTTTTGTGAGTTGCCTAAGCTAACCTGCCTTAGAACGTTATTAAGTTGGGTTGCCTAAGAACGTCTCTTACAAATTCATAATGAGTTTAGTTGAGTTGAGTTCTAAGCAATATATTATCATCAAATGGATGGGTATGAGACTAGGTTTTCAGTTACACTTAAGTATTTCAGCACATCTAGAGGATTCAATTCCCTATCACAGTCTCAAAATAGGGCCCTGATTCAATGGCCGATACTATTCATTCCATTATTGGATTGCTTTACTTTACCGTCTACATCTAGGAACTGTTAAACCAGCCATTGCTGCAATTTAACACCTGCCACCCCAGGTTTAACGTTCCATAAAATGTTCATTTCTTTGTCATAACTTGAAAAATTAAACTGAATTGCTATCACCAAGATAAGATCCTCGTACTGTATTATTTCTTTTATCAATGTTCCTAATCTATATGTTAACTAATGAATATGAGACTTTTTCTCTTTTGCCTTTGAGAATACATTTACTATGGGAAACTTGCAAGGTATAGCCTTCCATAAGTTGCAGGTAAACCATAAGTACACCTACTCTGGTTTTGAAGAAAGCAGTCCTGCCATTACAGACTGCTCTAGGTATCATTTATTAACTGATCGGTAGCATCTCAATGGATCAAGTTCTCTTCAGTTTGCTTTCACTTTTGTATTATCATTCGTGCTTTACTTAAATTCGTCTCTCCTACATAGCATTAGGAGCATAATAATTTACCATCGCTTTTATTGGACTTAGCCTTATATTATGTTTCATACATAATGACATTATTATGTTATTGTCAGAAGCAGCCGGGTAAGGGGTATTAGTCCGAGAAGCTCTCTACGGGAAGCCAACAAAGCTCCTGAGGTAGTACTTAATGAGACTGAATCTAGGTGCTCTATGTGAATCTTACTTGATTTGATTCTTCTACAGCTTTACTAGTTTCTTTTCTTTCATTTGCAGCTGCAATCTTCCATTGAGATGGGTAAGGAATCTGTTTGCCTCTAAATTAGTTGATTCTTGTAGTTAATTTAGCTTCGGTAGAGTCCAGATTAGCTGCTTCTTGTAGTTATGGCCCTGCCTCTAAGTTTTGCTTTCTCTAATTATGATTGCTAGTTGGTTGCTTGGATCTCAATTTGTTGTTCCTTGTAGTGAGAGTCCAGATTAGCAGTGTCACTGTCACGGCTAGCTTTTGCAATTGTCAGACCTGGTTACTACGAGGTGCATTTTCTCTATCATACCTTTAATTTCCCTGTCTTCTTGGACTGTGCTCTGTTTCACATATTGAAGTGAGTAAGCTTGTGGAAGCAAGATGGCTGTATATGAAGTTAATACCTTGTTCTTCACGTAGTATACTTTGATAAAAGGTTAGTGCTTCTTTCTCTTCATGTGGTCGTTACTTCACTTGGGTCAAATAATGTAGTCTTATCCAAATGTTAGGCTAGCATGAATGGGCCACAACATATGATTTGCTAGGCATGTTGGGGGTGTTGCGTTTGAACAAGCTGTTAAAATATTAACTTGCAATCTTATTGGGGTAATGTTTGAATTAGATAATTTATCAAGTAAATTAAAGTTTTCTATTCTTATGATTAAGTTCGAGATAGGGTGTATTCGTGGTTGACGTCCAGTGTAGTTGTTCTGTCTTTCAAAGTATATAATGATTTGATTCTTTTTTTTCGTTGAATATGATTTGATTCTTAGGTTTGATATGCACTTAATATTTATAATACTCATGATACGAGAGCCTATCATTGCAGATCCTAGGTGAAGAAGCCCACTGTTCCGGCAATGAGAATACTATGCGAGAAGTCCTTGGGATAAGAAAGTGAAAAATCAAACTTCTGCAGATGTGTGTAATTCTGAATGTGAACTCTGTTGACATTATATTAGAGTGTTGGAGCAAATTGTGTCCTTGTAAATATGGTACAAGTCCATTTTATACATGTAGACTCGCGATATTCATGAGATTTTTTATATTAATGGGGAAAATTACAATATCACAAGTTTGGGTTTGAAGAACAGAATAAAGTTTCTTGTGGTTGTCAAACATACAATTCTGTAACATGGAGCACTACAGGTAAAGAAACTGGTAAGTAGGTAAAACTTTTGATGAAGATAAACTTGTCACCGAAAGGTTGACAATTGTAACGAGTTTCTTCCGTGGCAAAAAGTTACGACATTATGTAATGCGTTAAAGCGTCACGTAAAGGTTAGCTTATGTGACAAGAACTGGTCGTGACCAATGGTGTTGCTTTATGTGACGGAGTACCTCGTCACCTAAAGTCGACTTTTATGTGACGAACCAAAAATTTATCGTCACCGAAACATTTTGCAACGGCGTATAGGTGACGCCAGTGGTGACGAAAAAATTTCGTCACATAAACATTATGTCACGGAATTTTGTGCTTTTGGTGACGAAATAACTTGTTACAGAATGTGCTTTTTCTTGTAGTGTATGTACCATTGAAACCCTAAGCCACCCGGTGTATGATACACCTCCTTCACAACGAAAGTACGAACATGAGGAAGAAAGGTGATTAGGAGCCCAAATAGAGTAATCCTCGCCTTCGAGCTTCACGAGAGTAGAACCACGAGACAATCACAATAGGATCCCAGATCTTCTTCGAAACACCTACCAAAGAGGTGAAGGAAGGAGGAGGAGTAGAAACATGAAGGAGAAGGCAGGTTAAGGGGACCTCAACCTCCTCTGTTACCAGCAAAATCATCTCAAAAGAACAGATCTGAAGATCTGACTTGAGGAAGAAGCAGAGGCAGCCATCTACAAGAGTGGCGCGGAAAAGGAAGTCCCACTTAAGGGATGGAGAGGACAACAAAGTACTTGAAAGTAGAAGTAAAAACATAAAAAAAAAACTAAAGAGGATGGGTCGCCGCCGGTCACCAGAGGAAGCGGACAACAACCACTTAAAATATCATAGAGGAAGAAAAGCTAGAGAGAGGTAAGAGGATTTCAGTTTAGAGAAAGAAGGAAAAAGGAAACTATTACATATTCACCGTGACATGTTGAACTGCGATTACTAGCGATTCTAACATCATTTTCTTGAATTGCAGAGAACAATTCAAACTGACGAGACAATCTTTCTGGATTCGCTTCGCCTTACAACCTTGCTTCCCATTTTACTACAAGAATTTTTTTTTGGGAGTACCATTCTACTACAAGATATGTTAAATGTTGAATTCTAGGTGCAGGAAAATTGACAAGGGCACAAGGTATCTAAGGAAGTTGAAAGTTGATCAAATCTGTATGTTAATGTTCTTAATATAACTACCTAACTAGCCAATACGACCTCCCTTGTTGCTTACATGGATCCATTCTTTCGATCCAAAGATCCACAAGCAGGGCCAAGATTTGCCTGACGACCATGTAATTCAACCAATTATAGTTGATCACACATAACCTTATCGATTTCATGCTACCAAGTTGATTCAACGATGACTAGAGCACCGAGCACGCAACCAAGTCACAGTTAACCTGAATTGGACAAATCTCGGATTTGTACTATTCAATTGATATAGTGATATTATCATCGATCTATAATCTGAAGATCACAGGTTCGTATATCTTAAATAGAACTTAATTATTATAAAAACAAGCCTATATCACTTAATTAAAAATGTCGTTACAACGTCGTTTTTATTGAAATCATCACAAAAAATGTGTAATTGTGCCCCATACATGGTTAGTCACCTTAGTGTATCTAGATTTTGGACCCAACATGCACTGACATGCAAAGTAATATCGTGACAGTTGTGACTTTCCAAGGGTTGCACATGCATTTACCACGGCCAATTGTAGTTCTCCACGTCCAAGGGAGATCGTCCTTTTGCGACTTCTCAAAAGATTTTGCTCATCTACCATTCAATTATGTGTTTCTCCCCTCTACAAGGAGAGATCGACCATATATTGCGTTGTCCTTCTCAAGTTTCCACAAAGAGACAGTACTGAAATAAGATTGTAGCTAGCGAGGAGGATTAATACAATTGCCTAACTAGCTAGCTGGTAAAGATCGTTTTGGACTTGTGAAACAGGAATCCACAAAAGTTGTATTACGTACTTAAATATCTTTCCTATTCGAGCTCTTGGAGAAATCGTCCATTCTAGTTATTCTGAATCCATAAATCATTCCGACTGATGTTCCTTTTCTCAATATATTTAGTGTAGTATTTATGTAAGTTAACAATTTATGTGATAGGCTATGCAGTCAAGATTTAATACTCCGAGAAGACCTACAAGAAGAGTCCAATAGAAGTCGAGGCTTGGGGGCAAAACTCTACAGGCTGACATCATTAGTGGGAGAGGGAGATGAGCTTAAGAAGAAGACAAGATCAAGAGACAAACTGTCACACCTGACATCAACAAGGAAGAGGTCAGAATGGACACTCTCTGAGCCACCAAACACATTCGATCGAAAGTACACTGTATAGTAGCATAGAGTTTTGGGCGCCCGAACCACATACCTAAAATATGAACATGTATAAATAGGTGTTCTCTCCTCATAAATAACAAACTATCTACATTTACTATAACTTCTCTCTACTTTCTCCCTCCCTCCATCCTACTCTTTTCTCTTCTATTCTCCAGCTCTTCAAGGGCGGGGTGCTTGCTCCCTTGAGGTCATATGGCTGACACCCCAAACCCTTTAGACCAAAATGACCTATCTTGTTTGGGCTCAAACATTATGAATTAATTTTAGTACATATACTCTCTGAAAATTCCTTTTTTCGGATCATCACAAGTCATAGGAAAATATCCTTTTCATGACATTTGATCGTAAAAAACTTTATGCGAATCTAGAGAGATAATTTGTATCCGCACGATACTCTTGTGCACGATCTGAGAGGATTTATGACATTCATCAAGCAAACCTCCTAAGCTCGTTCCACTAATTCATTATGGTTTCGATCTTGGTGAGTTGGGGTTCACAGTCTCTAAGATTCTTATACTCTTAATTCCCCTAAAACCCTAATTAGGGTTCACCCTAGTAGGTCTAATCAACACGAGATGTCTTTAGACTCTCAATTTTAATAATTTTTAATTAGTTTGCTGACACGCTAAAACACAACACCAAACTGCGACCAAGTGTAATCGCAGTTCGCAAATCCAGTAAAGTGGCAAGCTCTATTTGTCAACCCGTGGTCCAGAACTACTGCCTACTCCGTCATTATCTATTATCTAGCAAACTAAGTCGAGTGATTGTGATTTTAATCAAAAGCAGTAAGTAAGCAGGAAATGGTTCGAAGTTCTTTAGCAAGGGAAGAGTCACTCGGGAATGAGTCCCCCTTGCTTCTTAATTAGGTCAAAGTTGTAATTACCTTTGGTTGATTTACCATTGATTAGACTGTGGAAGATCCAACAGTAGCTTGAAAACTCTTAAGCTGACCATGCCCTCCCAGACAGACTAACCGGCAGGCGAATAGCCTTCACCAGGATAGACTATTGAGGCAATAAACACAGAACTCCACTACTGGAATTGGATTCCAGTACAAAGCAGTAAATCGATTAACTCTCGTATAACCAATCTACTACTACCGATTGATGAAGCTCTAACAACCTAATCAGATTCTATCTATCTCAAGTTGCAGCAGAAATCAAGAAAAGATGATCAGGCTTCAATTGACTCAATGAATCATGCATCAATCGATTAAAATCAATAACTATATCAATCCAAAGTCATTACAACCAAGATTCCTAACACATGGAACTAGGGTTCTTCATACCCAAGTGAGAGAGGGTTCTACTCCATAGAGAGAGAGAGAGAGAGAGGAAAACAGAAATCAGAGCAGTCATACTCATAAATATGGGGATAATCTGCTCTGGGATGTCGATCTTCACTCCTGGGGATGCAATCTGGGCTTCAATAGTGAGAAATCCACTCCAAATAGCTCATAGGGTTTGTTCTTCGTACTTTCTCTCTCTACAACTCTGTTTTTTGCTCAAAAACTCGATCCCTCTTCAAAAGACCCGAAATTGGGTTAAAACCCAGAATTTCCCGACTACACGGCCAGGCCACACGACCGTGTAAAGTTCCCAGCACCCCGTGTGAAAGTGCAAAACGCGGCGTTTCACTTAAGTGGCCTCATACACGCTGCACGGCCAGAACTGCACGGCCGTGTGGAATCTCGGTCTGACCGTGTGAAAGTCTCGGTGATTTCCACACGGCCACAAAGGGTCCACTACACGGCCAGTGAAATTTGCCCGCGCGCAAGGATTCCACACGGCCACATCACACGACCGCGAGGTTTTTAGGTCTGGCCGTGTGGTTTCCCAGCTTCTCGCCAAACGTCCAATCTTCGTCCAATCGACCCCGAACTCGTTCTTGAGCCTCCATTCACGTAGTAGGACCTGAAATATCACAAACAAGAGCAACCTAGCTTGAAATCGGCCTAAGACACGAGAAATGAGGCTCAAACGGTAAAAGAATGGTGGACAAAAACATGTGTATATATCAAGTCATCAAATTCCCCCACACTTAACCGTTTGCTTGTCCCCAAGCAAACCAAGTCAGTTACAAGGTAAGCTCCACACATTTCAATCATACCAACTTTGGGGACATATCAAATAGGCACAGAACACGTGAATCATACTGGCTTGTGATCATTAACACATGGACAACTTCAACAACAACCTGGACAACCACCGCAGAGGACATTCGAGTGCAGCAAAATCGGGTAAAGGAAGAGTCTCCCTTCTGTTCACCAACCAACATAGACTCGACTCAACCACTTACCCAAGACAGTCATCGCATGCATCAAACTCAAGACATCAGAATCAAGACCGAGCCATCTAGGTCCACCGGGGTAAAGAGTATAAAGAACAAGGAAATGAATCGCTCACTCTCGATTAGTGGGGTCAGGACAATTTGATGCGAAAATGTACATGCTCATTCTCTCAAATCCTAACGTCTCTTCACCATGATGACAGCATCTAAATGTTAGAGTTCACACAAGGGATGTCACCACTAACTAAGCCGGAGGTCTTAGACACAGGTTCAAGTGACTGGCTAGGGTCTTGGACATGGGGAAAAAGCTTTTTAGGTGGTGGAAGTATTCATAGCACAAGTTTCCACAGTTCCAAAACCAACACAATCACACCCAAACAAACCACTTACTTTCTTTCTGCTATTCTGCATTACTCAAATTCTTTAGAGCACAAGAGCGAAGGGGGTCACAATAATGTTAGTATTTCCAAGAGAGACTGCTAAGAAACACTAATTAATGAGCATGATTCGGATTTTTGGCAGTGGCTCTCTTTTGCTATCATTCATTTTTCTTTTCCCATTTCTTGAGAGAACCACCACCTCTGCACATTTTTCAAACACATGCCCAACTTTTAAGAAATACCTCCAACCCTCACATTATTTTTGACAGAAACGGCAGAGAACATGCAAAAACCACTCTGTGGAACCTTCTAAGAGATGCAAACGGGTGATTTTTCATTGTAGACCGAAAGAAAGAAAGTGACAGGGCTCAAAAGGGCTGACTAGGGGGTATGACACACCCGAACAGTCAATTTGGTCGTGGGCTATTCCTATGCCTCCATCATCTCAGCTAATGGCAACGTGAATGCTACACATCATGGAAGAGGGATATATCGCACAAGAAAGAAACGAGCAGGCTCAAATCTCACATGGCTACCTATATGCTCTATCTCTCATTCTGATTCCCTGAACTAGATGCATAAACGACTGTCAAGAGAAAGTGATCAATCCAAGTCACAGTTGGTAAGCAAATAGTTGAAAAATTGAACCCCTACACAACTCTACTGCACGTCTCAGCCATCATTATAGGTTGTCTCAGTCACAATCCAATTGTCATGCATCAATTCGAAAGCCATTTGATTCACCAATTAAACCATAGTTCCAATATGATCATGCAAATATCAGTACTTGGAGCCCTCAAATCTAGAGATTTGGACAGCGGACTAGGCTCCAAGCACACAAATATATGTTCCAACAAATACAAAGCACCCCCCCCCCCCAACACACACACACACACACTCTTAAGTTCGACATTGCCCTCAATGGAGCAGAGGGAAGGAGAAGGGAGACGGTGTTACCGGGATGAAAGACTGTCGGGGGACTGGAAGTGGACCAGTCAGAGGGGAATAGACAGAGCGAAGCAACATAGATAACACACTAGCACACTGTGCGTTAGGGATCAGAGTCAACCCAGATGGGCACAAAACGGACAATCCACAAAAGAAAAACACACAAAAGACTCGGTTCAAGCTCCTCACACAGATGGAGCAAACATGAAAAATCCAAAATACAAACACACATGAAGGGGCGACGAGTACAGACTACTCGTTGCCAAGTTTGTCAAGGTCGATGTCGTCCATGAAAGCATCATCACTGGCTGGCGGGGGTGGGAGTGGGGAGTCCTCCCAGGGAGTCCTCCAAACTGGTTGCTCGCCCGGTATCAGCTGGAGCAGGTGCTGCTGAACCTCCTGCATACGATGCGCCCGGTCACGCTCCCTCTCGATATGAGCAAGGGTCACCCCCTGATGGGCCTCCATGTGGTCGAGGAGCTCATCATATGCAGCCATTCGGGTGCTATACTCGGCCTGGTGAGCCGAGTACTGCTGCTGGAACTAGAGATGATGCTCGAGGAGCTGCTGATTCTGGAGATTCAGCTGATGGAACTGGTGAGTGAAGTCATCCTGGGATGGAAAGGTGGAGCTACCACCCCCATGCTCATAGGTGGTCTGGTAAGGGGCGGTGTGGGCAGCAGCAGCGTCCACATCATTGGGGTGGACATCCTCGGTGGCAGCATCCTCAGGAACTGCGGCCTGATCCTCTGCATGGAGGGGTGGAGCAGGGAACCCCTCAATCCACTAGACGTCGTGCTCGACTCGCAACAGGTGCATCTTCGAGATCGTCTCTTCTCCGAAAACCCAAGTGTCCCCTTGCTCTGTGCAATCCTGATAGGGGATCTGGAAATAGGCTGCCAGGCGGATGATGAGTGGGGTGCAGTGGAGGGTCCCTAGAGTAATAGCACTCTTGTCCAGAGTCCTCGCCACCACAAAATCCAGGTGGAGATCATGGTTTGCATTGCGGATGGAGTGGATGAAGTACATGGATCGCCTGGTCAGGGTGCTGACACTTTCCCCAGCTGGAGTGAAGGACTTCGCGAGCAAGTGGTGGAGTATGCGATTCTCGAGCTGAAAAGTGCTAGCCTTCATCCGCCCTGCTGTGAAGGGGTCCTGACCGGGCTGAGCTAGTCGGTTGTACAAATCCTTGAAGGATACACCGAATGGATTACTGAGCTTGGTGACATAATCCCCGTCATCATCCATGTCGAGGTCGAGATCGACAACCAAGTCGTGGTAGCTCATGGAGCGAGGTTCACCGCCTAGCCGGAACTTGACTGCCTCGCTGTCTGCCCATTCGGTGGTCTCTTCGTGACTGAAGGTCATGTAGAACTCGAGCAACAACTTGTGGTAGACCTTCTCGCACACAGACAACAGCCGGTGCCATGCGCGGTTGGTGGCAATAGTGAGGAAGTAATCGTAGCAATTCAGCTTCTAAAACTCCCTCCTGGACCAATAGTGATGCTTCCCAAACTTAGCTGTCAGGATGCGCTTAAAGCGATCGTTGTGGGGGCCCCGTTTCAAATCACGGATGAACCAATGCTTGAGATCCGGTCTCGACATGGTCTTGCAAGAAAGCAAACCAAATTGGAGCCAAAAAAGCCATAGGAACGGTCAATCACACCCCCACACTTAATAGCAGAAAAACAGTCGAACCATAGTTTCATCCATAATTCGAGGTGAAATAACTTGAACAAACGAGCGCAAACAAGGCAGGGGTGCACATTCATGATAAATTAGGCAACTTAAGGTTCGCATACATAGAAAACACACCATCAAAGCACATCATGGTATGAAAAACTGGCTTTTCATCGAACACCTTGTGTGAACTTTTAAGTTAAGCATAGAATGAGCAAATTCCTAGAACACAAGGGCTCAATAGATAAAGGGAAACATTGCCCAACACACTCCACACATAAACCAAGCCTTCCCGTCAATCAATTTCAATCAAATGGCAAGACTAAATGAAGTTCTCTAAATACACACCCTAACACCCAATTCTCCACAATTCACAAGGTAAAGGGCAAAATCAAACCAAGAGACACAAGTAGAGGTGTAGGGGATGATGAGAGGAAGGCAATGGAATCGACGAAAGCTCAAAATTCTGCCCGGAAAGTGCTCGTCGGAGCCTCGTCGGAGTCTAGTCGAAAATCATCTCTGATGACCCAAATCCGGCCCAAATCGCCCCAAAACCAAGGGAAAGGTCGAAAAGGAGGAGGGAAGGTTGGGTATGGTGTTGTTTTTGTGAAAAACATAATAAAAATGGTCGAAAAATCTCCAAAAGGTTGAAAAGTCGCGGTTTTCCGGCGGGGGGGGGGGGGGGAGAGGTTTCCGGCGAGGGTTTTGCCTTTTCTGACCACACACGGCCGCATGAAGATTTATATAACCGCGCGGGTCGCCACACGGGCAGGCCACACGACCGTGTGGAGAAGATTGTTGCCCGTGTGGCGCCGAGAAATCCACACGGGCTGGCTGAGAGTTTCACACGGCCATGTAGCGGCCCCCTTCTGCCCGTGTGGAAATTCCAAGGGTTTCACACGGCCAAAGGGCAATTCCACGCGGCCGTGCAGAATTTAGGCCTGGCCATGTGGAATTCCAGAGCCCCGGTTTCGACCATTTTTTGCTCAAAAGCGACATCTGAACCTTGACAACACCTCAAGACTCAAAAACACATAAATTTAAAAGAAAAGGAAATGCAAACCTAGGTGGGGTTGCCTCCCCACAAGCGCTTCTTTACCGTATTTTAGCTGGATGCCAGTAGAGGAACTAAGGGTCCTCGAGCTTGATCAGCAGCTCTGCGCGCTCGACATCACCTCCCAAGTACAATTTTAAGAGGTGGCCGTTCACTTTGAACGGCTCAGTTTGAGCATTGCTGATCTCCACCGCACCGTGCGGGAATACTTGGGTGACCGTGAAGGGTCCCGACCACCTCGAACGTAGCTTGCCCAGAATGAGTTTCAGGCGTGCATTGAAGAGCAGAACACGATCTCCTACCTGAAACTCCTTCGGGCCCCTCAACCGAGCGTCATGGAGACGCTTGGTTCGCTCCTTGTAGAGCAGGGTGTTCTCGTAGGCGTGGTAACGCCATTCCTCCAACTCCAGCAATTGCAGCTTACGTCCAGTACCTGCAACACTCAAATCCAGGTTTAGCAGATTAAGGGCACAACAGGCCTTGTGCTCTAGCTCTACTGGCAAATGACACACCTTCCCATAGACAAGCCTATAGGTTGAAATACCAATCGGGGTTTTGTAGGCTGTCCTATATGCCCAAAGAGCATCATCAAGCTTGGTGGACCAATCCTTGCAGGACTAATCCACCGTCTTTTCGATTATTCTTTTAAGCTCCTGGTTCGTCAGCTCGGCTTGACCATTTGACTGGGGATGGTAAGCCACCGACAACTGATGCTTAACACCATAGCGAGAGAGGAGCTTAGTGAATTGGCCTTGAAAATGGCTTCCTCTATCACTAATGATGGCGCGAGGTGTCCCGAACCGGGAGAACAACTGCTTCAGAAATGAGCATACCCGTCTTGCATCATTGGTGGCCATGGCTTGAGACTCTGCCCACCTCGAGACGTAGTCCACTACAACCAGTATGTACAAATTTCCAAAGGATGGAGGGAATGGGCCAATGAAATCGATGCCCCAAACACCAAAAATTTCACAAACGACAGATATATGTTGGGGCATCTCATCCAGGGAAGAAATGTTACCTGACCTTTGACAGCGGTCGCACTATCGCGCGAAGGTGTCTGCATCCTTGAAGAGTGAGGGCCAATAGAAGCCCGACTATAGCACCTTCCGCGCCGTGTGGTTTCCTCCATGGTGACCTCCAGTAGGTCCCTCGTGGCATTGAGACAGGATGTCTCCCATCTCGTGCTCCATGACGCAGCACCGGATCACGCCATCTGCTCTGATCCTGAAGAGGTAAGGATCCTCCGAAAAATAATGCTTCAGGTTGGAGAAGAACTTGCGCTTTGCATGAGTAGCCATCCCCTTCGGTAGCTGCTTTCCCACTAGATAATTGGCAAAGTCAGAATACCAAGGGGCCACGCTGTCCACCAATTTCATCGCCAGCAATCGCTCACCCGGGAAGGAGTCATCGATCTCTTCCACAAAGTTGTCCACCGGAGGGGCTTCCAACCATGATAGATGATATGCAGCGACATTCTCGGCTCCCTTCTTGTCCCGAATCTCGATATCAAATTCCTGCAGAAGCAGGATCCAGCAGATGAGCCTAGACTTTGCATCAGCCTTGCTCATTAGATAGCGAATCACTGAGGGACCTGTGTAGACCACCACATGGGAGAGCACCAGATATGGTCGGAACTTATCAAATGCATACACCACAGCAAGTAGCTCCTTCTCAGTGGTTGTGTAATTCTCATGTGCATCGTTCAAGGTCTTCGACGCGTAGTAGATGGGCTGGAAGTGCTTCTCGCGTCTCTGACCCAGAACTACTCCGACTGCATAGTCACTCGCATCGCACATCAGCTCAAAAGGAAGAGACCAGTCAGGAGTCACCATGATGGGTGCATGTAGGGGTGAACAAACACACCCGCAAACCGACCCACCCGTCCAACCCGATCCAACCCACCCGTATTTATCGCTAAAACTAAGGTTTTGGGTTGGGTGAGGGTTTTCTTTTGTACAACCCGCCTCTTTTGGGTTGGGTTTGAATTTTGGATTACACAACCCGTCGAACCCTACCCAACCCATGTTCCAACTATTAGTATGAGTTCGTGTACAAAAAATATTTATGTCGTATATAACCATACTTATAAGAAAATTAAGATATTTTGCCATGTTTTTCTCCCATGGTCTCCCTAATCTAATGCATTCATCGGCTTAAAATTTAGACATAGATTTAATATAGCTATGATTGACGTAATCCTTTTTCTTGTGTACAATTTTAATAGAATAACATATTATGGATGCGTTTGTTTATAACCTTTTTAGCTTATTTAAACAAATATTGTGAAAAAAACTAGATATATGTTGAAGTAAATTATATTTTATTAAAATTCAAACAACATTTGTGAATTTCGATACATTTCACCTCGGTTTATTCGTTTGAAATTTTAATTAGTTATAAAAATATTTTTATGGTGTAGAATAATTACATATTTTGTGTTGGGTTGGGTTTTTACTTAAAAATATTGCCAACCCGACTCAACCCAATTGAAAACAAACCGTAGGGTTTTAATTTTTTTGGTTGGGTTTGGGTTTAATATTTTCCAAACCGTAGTGCATGGATCGGGTGATTAAAATGGCTAAACCCGGACCACCCGACCCATGTACACCCTAGGTGCATGGGTAAGCTTCTCCTTCAATGTCTCGAATGCAGCTGTGCACTCAGGAGTGAACTGGAATGGTGCATCCTTCTCCAGCAGCTTGGTCAGAGGTAGGGCAATCTTCGAGAAATCTTTAATAAACCGCCTATAGAAACCTGCGTGACCTAGAAAGCTGCAGATCCCCTTCACAGAAATGGGAGGAGGTAGCTTACTGATCGTCTCTATCTTCGCACGATCTACCTCAATCCCCTACTTGGAGATCTTGTGCCCGAGCACAATCCCCTCACGAACTATAAAATGGCACTTCTCCCAGGTTATAGAGACAATGAGTGAAGGAGTCTCCGTAAACCGAGAAGTCGTCCATGAAGACTTCCATGATCTCTCCAACCAAAGGGGTCGAAGATCGCCAGCATGCATCTCTGGAAGGTCGCCGGTGCATTACATAGCCCGAATGGAATCCTCCGGTAAGCAAAAGTACCAAAGGGGCAAGTGAATGTGGTCTTCGCCTGATCCTCTGGCGCGATAGGAATCTGGAAATAACCGGTCATGCCATCCAGGAAGCAATAAAACTCATGGCGTTGTTCAGGGGTCTGTAGTCGATGAAAGGTAGGGGAAAATGATCCTTCCTGGTGGCGTTGTTCAGGCGCCGGTAGTCGATGCAGACTCTCCAGCCAGTCACGATCTGCATCGGGATCAGCTCGTTCTTCTCATTCAGGACCACAGTCATCCCGCCTTTCTTCGGAACCACCTGAGTGGGAATAACCCACTTGCTATCAGATATAGCAAAATGATTCCTGCATCCATCAACTTCACAATCTCTGCCCGGACCACTGCCTCCAAGTTAGGAGACAATCTCCGCTGTGGCTGCCTGACTAGCTTAACCTCATCCTCCATCAGAATTCTGTAGGAGCAGAAGGATGGGCTAATGCCTCTGATGTCGGTTATCTTTCATGCCATGGCCCGGGCATACTTCTGCAACAGAGCCACCAGTCTACTCTTTTGCTCGGGTGTCAGATCCGAGCTGATAATGATCGAGAGCTTATTCCCCTCCCTGAGAAATGCATACTCCAGGTGAGAGGGGAGGGGCTTAAGCTCCAGCTCTGGTGGCTCCTCCAATGATGTGCGATCCGGGGCGAGATAGGGATCGGCTTGAATGGTTTCTCTCGCCCCTCGATTGCCGCTTCATCTAGCTCCGCGAGCTGCTCCTCCAGCTGCAACTCCTGCGATGCCTGTTCCCCTAGCAAAAGACAACGCTCGAGGAAATCGTTAGTACCCGCACTCGGGATGGCGAGTGTGATCTCTAAATCAGCAATAACATTGCAGTAGTCTAGATCATCATGGAGCTGGGGGTGTTTCATATTATCAGAAACAGAGAAGCTGATTTGTTCACCCCCAGCCCTCAAAATCAACTTTCCATCATTCACATCAATAAGTGCCTTGGCGGTGGCGAGAAATGGTCTACCTAGTATTAAAGGCACATCCACATCCTCATTTATATCAAGAATCACAAAATCAACAGGATATGAGAATGGCCCTACTGCGACTATCAAGTCCTCTACAATGCCCCTAGGATGCACAATGGATCTATCAGCAAGTTTAATGCTCATCCTAGTATTACTGGGTTCACCTAGGCCTAGCTTTTTAAACCGTTTATATGGCATGACATTTATGCTAGCGCCTAAATCCGTCAAGGACTTTCCTACATGCAAGCTACCAATCATGCAAGGGATAGTAAATCTCCCTGGGTCTTTGCACTTCTCTGGTAGCTTGTTCTGCAGGATGGCAGAACACTCCTCGTTGAGCATCACCGTCGACAGCTCCCCAAGTTTCCTCTTGTTGGTGAGGAGATCCTTCATGAACTTAGCATACTTGGGCATCTTCGATAATGCCTCGACGAAGGGTATAGTGATGTTTACCTGCTTCAACATTTCCATGAACTTGGTCAACTCAGTATCCAGTCAGTCTTTGTGCAAACGAGTAGGAAAGAGAAGTTGCGGTACATACTCCTTCACCACTGGTTGTGGCGTAGGAGCAAGCACCTCAACCTCCTTCTCCCTTTCCTCTTCATTAGCTGGAAGTGCTAAACAGGTGTCTCTCTCTCTCCTGTCGTGCCTGGACAGGTGGGTCAGCAGTCACTTTGCCGCTCCTGGTAGTAAAGGTCTAACCAGGTAAAGTACCAGGAGTCCTCTGTGCTACAGCCTGTGCCACACTCCCCAACTGGGTCTGGATATCCCGCAATACAGCCTGCATGTTTCTCTCGCCAGCCTCAAGCTCCATGAATTTAACAGAGGCTTTCTTCATGAACTGCTCGATATTACTGAACTTATTCGCACTGAAGGTGGCCAAAGAACCCACCAGATCTCGCAAATCGGCCATCGGATAACTTTGGACTGGGGCTGCGGGGGCTGCATCTGACTGTTGAAATGGTCGCACCTGTGACTGAGGAGAAACTGGCCCCTGTCTGGGCGGGTAAATAGGTTGTTGCTGCTGGAATTGCCCTAGTCTGGGCTCGTAAGGAGGCCTCTGGAAGCCGGGCGGTCCCTGGTAGACTGGTGGTCTAGGATTGGTCCCACCCCAGGAGAAGTTGGGATGCTGGCGCCACCCCTCCTTGTAAGTGTTGTTGTAGAGGTCGAAACGCCTAGCATTGCCGATGAAGTCCACCTGCTCCTGGGGAGTAGTCGACTCCCTCATTGCCTGATAGTCCTCCACAGTGTGATGAGAGCTTTCACACCACTGGTAGTGCATCGCCTGCTGTTGTCCTGTACCTGAGATCATTCCAGAACAATCAATGGCCGAAACCAGTTTAGACACCACCTGCACCAACTCAGACGACAGGGTGGCCACAGCATGCACACCCCGACCTGGTGCTCGTCTCGATCTCCTAGAAGTTCCCCAATCATATCCCTGCTCTGCCATCTCTTCAAAGAGTCAATTCAGCTGCGGCGGGGTCTTTGTCAGCATATTCCCGACGCAAACCGAGTCGATCAGTTGCTTGTCTTTCGGTAAGAGGGCATGGTAGAAGGTGCCCACCTTGAAAGCTTCAGTAAAACCATGGTTGGGACACTTGAGGAAAAGACTGGTGTATCGTTCCCAATCATCCCGAATGGTCTCATCTTCATCCTGGGCAAAGTGGGTGATTTGCTTCTGCAGGTCCGCCGTTTTCGACGGAGGATGATAGCGGGTGAGAAACTTATCCGCCAGGTTGGCGAACGTGGTGATCGATCCGAGAGGCCTAATGTCCAGCCACTCCTTGGCATGCCCCTCCAGAGTAAATGGGAAATACCTCAGCTGGATGGCATCGGCTGGGACCCCATTTATCTTGATCCCATCAATGAGCTCGTGCCTCAGCTGTGATCGGGGGCACTCCCCCTCCTTGCCACGGAATACCACCGAGCCGCGCAGCATGGTGATGACAGAGGTGCTTACATCAAAGTTATTGGTCGTAACTTGAGGGTGCTTAATGGGCAACCTCATATCCGCGGCTCTGGCGTTCCAGTAATATCCCATGGTGTGCTCATCCGGGACAACCACATCGTTATTTTGAGGGTCACCCATGTCTTCCTCCTGATTGATCTGCAGCTGTGATAGAGCCTCCTCCGCAGCCAGTCATGCCTTTAAAGCCCGCTTGAAGTTCCTACAAGTTCGTTCAAGCTCTTGGTCTAATGGCAGTAAGTCTCCCGACTGGTTACGGGTCATGCACTACCTGCACAACGGATGCAAACGCAACCCGTGAAGGCACAAAGGTGGAAGAGAGAGAATGCAGTAAAGAAAAAGGTAGAGTAACAAACTTTCATGTTTCCAAAATAACCTAGAGGTTCCCCGGCAATGGCGCCAAAAACTTGACACGCTAAAACACAACACCAAACTGCGACCAAGTGTAATCGCAGTCCGGAAATGCAGTAAAGTGGCAAGCTCTATTTGTTAACCCGGGGTCCAGATCTACTGCCTACTCCGTGATTATCTATTATCTAGCAAACTAAGTCGAGTGATTGTGATTTTAATCAAAAGCAGTAAGAAAGTAGGAAATGGTTCGAGTGAAATGTAAAACCCTAAACCTAATCCATTTCCAACAGATGGAGAGCAGTCGCCGCCCCAGGAGAGTTCCATCATCCACCGCCGACGGGAAGAGCCGCAAGATATCCGACCAAGAAACGCATGTATGTACCATTGAAACCCTAAGCCACCCGGTGTATGATACACCTCCTTCACAATGAAAGCACGAACATCAGGAAGAAAGGTGATTAGAAGCCCAAATAGAGTAATCCTCGCCTTCGAGCTTCACGAGACTGGAACCACGGAACGATCACAATAAGATCCCAGATCTTCTTCGAAACACCTACCAAAGAGGTGAAGGAAGGAGGAGGAGCAGAAACATGAAGGAGAAGGCAGGTTAAGGGACTTCAACCTCCTCTATTTACAGCAAAATCATCTCAAAAGAACAGATCTGAAGATCTGACTCGAGGAAGAAGCAGAGGCAGCCATCTACTAGAGTGGCGCGGAAAAGGAAGTCCCACTTAAGGGATGGAGAGGACAACAAAGTACTTGAAAGCAGAAGTAAAGACAGAAAAAATTAAAGAGGATGGGTCGTTGCCGGTCACCAGAAGGAGCCGACGACAACCACTTAAAATATCATAGAGGAAGAAAAGCTAGAGAGAGGTGAGAGGTTTTCAGTTTAAAGAGAGAAAGAAAAAGGAAACTGTTACATATTCACCGCGACATGTTGATCCGCGATTACTAGCGATTCTAACATCATTTTCTCGAATTGCATAGAACAATTCAAACTGATGAGACAATCTTTCTGGATTCGCTTCGCCTTACAACCTTGCTTCCCATTCTACTACAAGAATTTTTTTTGCTCATCTACCATTCAATTATGTGTTTCTCCCCTCTACAAGGAGAGATCGACCATATGTTGCACTATCCTTCTCAAGTTTCCAAAAAGAGACAGTACTGAAATAAGATTGTAGCTAGATAGTGAGGGGGATTAATACAATTTTCCTAACTAGCTAGATGGTAAAGATCGTTTTGGACTTGTGAAACAGGAAACCACAAAAGTTTTATTACGCACTTAAATATCTTTCCTATTCGAGCTCTTGGAGAAATCGTTTATTCTAGTTATTCTGGATCCATAAATCATTCTGATTGATGTTCCCTTTCTCAATATATTTAGTGTAGTATTTATGTAAGTTAACAATTTATGTGATAGGCTATGCAGTCAAGATTTAATACTCCGAGAAGACCTACAAAAAGAGTCCAATAGAAGTCGAGGCTTGGGGGCAAAACTCTATAGGCTGACATCATTAGTGGGAGACGGAGACGAGCCTAAGAAGATGACAAGATCAAGAGACAAGTTGTCACACCTGACATCAGCAAGGAAGAGGTCATAAGGGACACTCTCTAAGCCACCAGACACATTCGATCAAAAGTACAATGTATAGTAGCATAGAGTTTTGGGGGGCCGAACGCCCGAACCACATACCTAACATATGAACTTGTATAAATAGGTGTTCTCTCCTCATAAATAACAATCTATCTACATTTACTACAACCTCTCTCTACTTTCTCCCTCTAACCTACTCTTTTCTCTTCTATTATCCAGCTCTTCAAGGGGCGGGGTGCTTACTCCCTTGAGGTCATCTGGCTGACGCCCCAAACCCTTTAGACCCAAATGACCTTTCTTGTTTGGGCTCAAACATTATGAATTAATTTTAGTACATATACTCTCTGAAAATTCATTTTTTCGGATCATCACAAGTCGTAGGAAAATATCTTTTTCATGTCATTTGATCATAAAAAAAAACTTTATGCGAATCTAGAGTGATGATTTGTATCCACACAATACTCTTGTGCACGATCTGAGAGGATTTATGACATTCATCAAGCAAACCTCCAAAGCTCGTTTCACTAATTCATTATGGTTTCGATCATGGTGTGTTGGGGTTCACAGTCTCTAAGATTCTTCATGTACTAAGTTTAGTTGGGGTTCCCCTAAAAACCTAACTAGGGTTCACCCTTTTAAGTCTAATCAACACGAGATGTCTTTAGACTCTTAATTTGAATAATTTTTAATTAGTTTGCCAAACCAAATAGAAAATATATTTGTATAAAATATGTGGCGGCATTGTAATATTTTCTAACAGATATTTGTGATTTTTTCTTGTCCGGAACTTCCGGGCCGGAAGCCTCAAGGCCTGAACCATATTTGTATGACCTCTCTTTTGGGCAACAAATTGGGCTTCGTTCGCAACTTTTCTGTTATTGGGCCTAAAGGAACCTTCCTGCTGACTTGCAGAGCGCGCTTCACTCAGCCATCAGATTTCGCGGTCTATTTATATGCCAAGGAAACAGCCGAACAGTGTCTTCCATTCATATGCTTTCCTCAACAGCTCTGCTAAGTCGAAAGTGAGAAAGGCGGCAAGTTTCCCCAACGGCTCTATTGGTTTCTCGATCGTCCTCTCCGTCTCCGATCCACTTCTCCGTTTAAGGGGAATTCGCATTCGTCGCTGGGAGTAGCGGAATCACACTTCCCGACCTTTACTTCGTAAGCGCTTTCTTCTTTCCCTCGTTGCCTCATCTCCCCGGGCTCTAGTTCCCACGCGCAATTCGTGAATCTCATTATTTTTACTTGTTGTTCGAGAAATTAGGTTTTTCTGAAACCCTAACTTCGTCAGTTCTCGCTCTCTCCGACGTTGCCTGTGTTTTCTCCTTTACTGCGATCCATCGAATATGGTGGCGGAATCAGCTTCCGCCACCACCCCCTTGTTGTCTCTGCCGGTGGGCTATCACTTTAGCCCTAGCGATGAAGAGCTCGTCGAGTATTACCTGAAGAAGAAAGCTAGAGGAGAGAGTTTCCCCTACAATGTGATTCCCGATTGTGATCTCTACGGCGACAAGGCTCCGTGGGAGATATTCCCCCGGGACGCCGGAACAGGAAGAGACAGGTTTTTTGTCTTCACCCGGCTGAAGAGGCTAAGTAAGAAGAGGGTTTCGCGGACAGCCTCGATTGGAGAATGGCATGGCAACACTTCTGGTGCGCCCATTGTTGATGGGAAGAATAATGTGACTGGGGCTAGGAGACAGTTCGTTTTCAAGTTGAAGAAAGGGAAAGAAGAAGGGAGTGGCTCGGGAGCTCTTGTGGGCCATTGGATAATGCATGAGTATTCACTGGCTGGGATTGATTCTGATATTGTGCTGTGTGAAATTGAAAACAAGGAGAAGAAAAGGTTGAGAGTTGATGATGAAAGGGTGTTGTGTGAGACTGTAAACAAGGGAAGTAAAAGGCTCCGGATGGATGAAGAGGGAGCTTTCTTGACTGCCACGAAAGATGCTGGTGTATTATCATCATTGTCGGAAATGGTTATGGAGTTAGCCAGTGACTTTCCTTGCTCACCCTCTGTTGGACACTCGGCAGAACAGATACAAATTCAATGTGAGGTGCAGGCAGTAGCGAATGGTGGATTGAGTTGTGGAGACTCTTGTGATACTCTTGCTGCATCAATGATGAACTCTGAGGAGGAGACCATGTCTTCCCTTCAAAGTTCAATCAACAATCCCACGGCATCCTCATCTTCATCATTGATTCCTGTAGCTTCAGCTTCCGATTTGGATGTTTCTCAGCCGCAAGGTGACTTTTCGGGAGATCTTCAACTTGGATTTCTTACAAGCTGCGGAACATCAGAGTTAATTGGTCTACCAATGTTCGAGTTCGATGATAACTTGTGCAACCTACTCGAGTTCGACACCAGTGTTGAGCTCGACATGACTGGTTTGTGGTAGGTGTGAGGTCTTGTTTGATTTCCATTTTACTAACTGCTAAGTGATAGCTGCTTGACTGCTTGTCAAGCATCTTATATCACTTAATGATTTAAACTATTATGTCTGTGTATATTTTGTGCGGTAATGGTTTCTATTTGAGGCAGAAGCAGGGAGCGGAAGAGATTGGGATTCTTTTCCTAACTTCAGGGTGGAAGGTTTGCTGGCAACTTCAACATTTTGAGATTTCGTTTGAGTGACCCATTTCTTCTCTGCAATTTCAGGAGTCGCAATTGGTGTTTCTGCATCTTGCTGATGCAATTCCACGAGTTATGTGCAAGGCAGCCTAGATTAGGAAAAGCTGACTGCTAAGCTCTATACTTTGAGGTGGTAAGAAATGAATGATACTGGTGGAATTCATTGGATAAGGTCCTTCCATCCTTATTTCTAGTTTATGCATGACAAAAGAAACTGATGTTTCATTCGATGATGCAGCTTATGAAGAATAGCAGGAGGAACAAAAACCACACTACCTTGCTCAGCTTGGCAGAAAGGATAACCAAAATAAGGGATTTGAATGAACCATGATGAGTTTGGAGTGTTCTTGATTGAGGCCCTGCTGCTTCATATTATAACTCTGTTGCTTGTCATTGAATTCATTTGTTATAATATATGCAATTTGGCTATTGCTTGATAGCCACTTGCATTATTGCTGCTTTCTCTCTTTTATTTATGGACCGAATTCTTCATCTAACTTCTATTTTTTAACCTAATCATGCAGGGACTAATGTATTGGGCTGTTCCCTTGGAGAGTGGTATAGTTTCAGTTATTCTTCGCCTCAGCAAATTGGGAAGGCTGGTCAGGTATGCTCTAGTCAGTGAGTTACGGCGAGAAGGTGGAGGCGACTCTCTGTCTCAGTTAGAGTTGAAGCTACAACAAGTAGTGAAGGCCCAGCTCGAGAGTTTTCCAGTGGGGGCAGCAGAAGCTGTATTTTGATTAGCCTGAAACGATAGTTGTAATTGTGTGGTAGTATCAGGGTTAGTAACAGAACCTCTGTATACTGGTAAGCACAGTGGATTAGTTATTGTAGCTGCAATTGGCTGCTCTTTGTTCTCAGCATCCTGCTGGGTTTTGTTGTTTGTATAACAGAATTACATTTTAGTGTCAAGGAAAAGCAAACTCTCTTCTCTTTATGTTATGGAATGTTTCTTAAGGTGATGGGATGATGATTTGATCCGCTGGTGGATTGTTTGAAAAAGATCTACAAGAAACCTCTGGAAATCAATCTGAAGAATGACTTAAAATTGAGTTTTAATTAGGCAAAGTACACTTTCATAGCCATAACTATTCGCGTTGTGACAATAATAGCCACTTTTTGAAAAATACACTAATATAGCCATTCCGTCCCAAACTTTAACGGAAACAATACATCATCAGTGCTGACTGGAAATCAAGTTAAAGAATGCCTTAAAATTTAGAATAAATACTTGGTTTTGCTTTAGAACAAAAAAGAACGATTCTGGAAATCAAGCTGAAGAATGCTTTAGAATTGAGTTTAACAGAATAAATACTTGGTTTTGTTGAACAACAATAAAGAACGATTCGATCTAGAAACACTTAACTTCTTTCCCTCCGCAGGTACTGTCCTTTTCAGTCTTCACAGTTCACGCAATGAGTGGACAACTCACTACCACTAAGCCATAAAAACCACCAGGCTCATTGTTTTTATTCTATGTACACAACTTCCCGTCAATACAACAAAGCAAACGATCAATGCTTACACCGCAGCAGAGAAAAAAATTGCAAACAAGCACCAAACCGCTCTTTCACGGGCCAATATATGGCTACAAAAACCCTCCAAGTAGTATTGCCCTTCAACTTCAGTCAAGTTCATGATTCAGAATACACCAAGCTGGCTATCAACTAAATACAAAATCATTTACCAGGCAAGCGTGTGTATCAATTACCGGATCTCTTCAAATATGCGAAAAACCCTAACCCAGCAACCAATGCTGCACCTGCTGCCACTGTGCTATAAGCCGATGCCCACGCATCTCC
This sequence comes from Linum tenue, assembly GCA_946122785.1. NCBI lineage: Eukaryota > Viridiplantae > Streptophyta > Magnoliopsida > Malpighiales > Linaceae > Linum > Linum tenue. The sequence continues at coordinate 17,909,532 of CAMGYJ010000007.1, read as the reverse complement.
TTGTGCATAATCTAAACTTCCTGAACTAGTCTGTTGCCTCTCCGACCCTCTTCTGTGACCCCTAACTCCCGAATAGTCTAGATGCAATTTCAAACCCTGCACACCAAAATGCATAGAGACGCGCTTGAATCCAACATCCAGCCGGGAATTCAGATTTACTTAGTATAGCAATGGGTTACCTTTAAACCGGTCACTCTTGCATGCTCTACGGCAGTTGATAGATCATTGTCACACTCGATAACAACTTTGTCATGGTCTTCATCTTCATACTTTTAGAACATGACCACACTTTAGCATGTTGTGTTCCAAGAGAAGAAAATCTAGGAAGCTAAGGAGGAGGAAAATAAACGAGTACAGACGTACCAAAATTTGAGGCAAGTTATTGCGGTCAATATCGTTCCCAAGTCGTTGAAGAATTGCTGTTATTAGATCCGTCAAACTTCGAGTCTCTATTTGGGTAAAAAAATATAGATGACCATGTCAACAACCCATGTCATAAGCATAAGATTACCAGCCAGATGACAAGATAAAACCCAACTACAGAACCCGTAGTCTATGATAGTTAAGTCAAATTCAAGGATTAGAATCATGTAAATGCAGATTTTCGTAAACCAAATACTGAGCAATCAAACAATGGCTGACAAGAATATCATACCACATGTAAATCTGTGCATCCTCCCTCTTTTATCTTCAATCTTGAAAGAAAATGTATTTGGTACCAATGATGATGGATAGGGAAGGGTTCTCCCTGACTCTGTTCCTTCGGAATTCATTTTCAAGGATCCCTCACTGAATTCCAAACAATATCAAATGAGAAAGCAAACTAACCAGAAATCACAGTTCGATCAAAAGAACAGAAGAGAAGAATGAAACCTTCGAGATTCATCATCATCATCATGAGGACTTAATGCCATAGCAGAATCCCAAAACTTCTGCATCATTGTACTCGTGGCCTCATTATTTACTGCTCCGGCATTTCCAACCTGTTTTAAAGAAGGAAGAATGAAAATACATACTAGTGACAAGGATTATAGTGGACAGCATACTTGATCAATCTCCTTGGAAATGTGGATTCATTGTAGACAACTTTAGTTACAGTGCATAAAAGGAATTGCTATACTTACTGTGGCCACGGCAGCATGAGTTATGTGAATCACATCTACAACGGCAACTACAACACCATCTGTACCCATCCACACTTTGGTCAATAAAGTAACAAAAGGATGGGTCAAACAAATTTCTATCTATTGCTTTGTAGACAAACACATTACCCTTATCCACAACAGGAAGGTGCAAAAACTTTCCGTCGTGCATAGTATGTAAGGCATCAACAATTGGTGTATCAGTCGTAGCACACTCGGGATTAGGCGTCATGACCTGCAGGTGAAACCAAATCAAAACGCCTCAAGCAATTGTCTCGTTTTCATTGAAAAAAGAAGTGATGTTCAACATGTTCCAATAGTCAGAAGCACTTTTAATATGCATGTGGGAAATCAGATACATGCCAGGCATATTACTACAACTGTCTTTTCAGTAAAACTCCGACCAAATCACACTAAGAAGAGAAGGATACCTTTTCAACAAGCATGGAATCTGGGGCATGGTTTTGTGCTATCACCCGCATCAAGATGTCTTTTGAACTGAAAGAAACAAATTAAAACTGGTATTCAGGCTTTTTGCAACGAAGAAATTGGAATAACCCTACATTATGAGGAGCAAACTATTTTTTCATACTTCCCCTTGGCTCCAGGTCTACATTTACATGAAGGGTAAAAGGACTCACGTAAGAATTCCCCGTGGTTTATCATCAACTATAACCACAGCACAGCTTGACCGAGATTCAAGCATCTTCTTTGTCACTGCCAAAATTGTTTCAGTTGGTGAAACTGTTACAACCCTGAAAGATATCACGGTAGAATCACAATAATCAACCTGTGAACACTGGGAATTAGGGTACACTCTGCATACAAATTAAAGGAACTAAAATATTACCTACTTTGAATTCTCTGGAACTATTGTCGATAAGGAAGGTCTGAACATCCGTTCCCGAAGTGTCTCGATGAAAGAATTTTGTCCTGCACGCAAATCATAATACAATAGTAAAGAAATGTCAACCAAAAAACCACTTTCTGCAACATTTGAAATGTCATATCCCACAACTGAGTTTAAGAAAATGTTTGCCTAAAGTTACACAGGGAGAGAAATGGACAAACCAGAAACAGAAGGACCCCAATTTTTTTCGACACCTTCAACAGCTGCAGCAATTGCCTTCCCCTTTTCAGCAGCCCTTTCCATACGAGCAATAGCATCATACAAACACTTGGCTATATCAAGTAAGGCGACGACCTCCCCGTTGTCTACAACAGGCAAATGTCTGAATTTCCCTGTATATACAAACTATCAGGATCAATATCCTAAAGTGAGTGGGTAAGACACAATTTGGAACTTGCTACCTGATTAACACAAACCTTGTACCATTTTCTGCAAAGCTTCCACAGCCAGAGTGTCAGAGAGAACAAAAACCGGGTTCCTGGTCATTACTTTAGAAACTGGAGTCTCCTCAAGATTGATCTCCCGTGCAATGACCCTTGTTGCTATGTCCTAAAATGAAATACATCAGAAGAAAGGTTAAAGGCAGCAAGGTAATGATGTTCATTGAAGAAACCTCCCTTCTTGGCAAGCTGATACAATATGATAATGTTTGAAACCTTGTCCGTAAGGATTCCACAGAGTAATGCATTTGAATCAGTCAGCAACAAGGCATCAACTCTTCGAGCAGCCATTCGCCGGCAGGCATCATATATACTTGTACTTTCAGGTACCGTTAAAGCCTTTGACAACCGCAATCGCTTTACAGTCCGCTCTCCAGTTAAACCCCTGCCAGAGAACAAAGGAGTTCATTTGAAGCAAACATCTTTCCACGAATGCATCCAAATATCTGACAAATAAGAGATTCACTGGTGTATCAACATGACGCACAAGGTCATCAACAAAATCCAATACATGGTTATTTGGTTTCAGACATTTCTTTAAACATGATTGGTACAGTACAGACAAGAGCGATATTCTTCCCAGTACTGATCCAGCAACTTATCTCTTAAATTACAAATTGCAAGGAGATAAAATCACTAAACAAGCTTCGATGGTAAAATATCAAGACCCAATAACAGCAACAACAACGGACATATTGTTCAAAACAAAAAAAACAACAACGGACATAGAATCCGAAAGAATCTCACAAACCAATCGGTCATGGATTTTCATCAAGCTAACATCCCATTGCGCACAGAACAATGGGAAATTAATTGAATAAGAAGGAGAACACTGTTCGACGGACATAAGAACTTACACAGGACGAGAAATGACGAATGATTTTCGCGACCGGTCACCAGCTGCTCCCATGTCAGCGCTGGAGTTCCTCCGGCCGTTGACAGGGGCGCTAGAGAACGTTGAACTTTTCCTCGAAGAGCCGCCTTGACTCGCCATGTAATAACAATTGGCCGACGATTCCCGCCTTCTCTCTTCCTCCAAGGTCCCTGCAACAAAATCAAAACTTATAGCTTATGCACCGCTTATTCGTTTCCCAATTTGCAAGCCACCAGAACAGAGAAAGCGAACCACAGGAAAGAAAACCCAATCGACAAAGATAATCAAAAGAAAAACCTGAAAAGTTTGACGATCGCCAAAGCAATGTCAACCCAAAGCAAACAGATATTCTGATCAATCAAATCAATCTTCGAGAGGAAGAGAAATCAAAATCGGGGGAAGAGTAATTCAGAGGAATCGGACGGGGGAATCAGTCGCGGGTCGGGTTTATTTTCGGAAAATACGAAATTTTCCGGGAAAATGCACCGACCGGCGAGAAGGTCAGGGGAGAGATGGAGGGAAGCGACAATTTGGAATTTTGATAGAGAGAGAGACGATACGAAACCCTAGGAATATGGGGAGAGAGAAGCGTAGCAAATAATCTGTCCGGATTGATCGGAGCTGGCCGGTGATATTTTAGCACGTCGCCGATTTTGACCGAATCTCCTCCAATTCTACGCTACTTTCCCGGTAAAACCCACAGCTGCGAATTTTGGAAACTTACAGGCCTGCAGTGGAAGCCATGAAACAGCCAAAGAATCACAATACCTTAACTGAGATAGAGAGCTGGGGAAGATGAAGTCGAGATTAGACGATGAAGATATTAGGGATATAGATTTGGAGGACTGAATTGAGGGAGAGGAGATAAAGCTGAGGCGGGCGAATGAACTGGAATTTCGAAAAAGAATTAATGGCAGGTTTTGCACTTGAAATTCGGCATTTGTTCAAATTAATCCCCTGACTTTTGTTTTTTCTCAATCTAACCCTTGCACAAGTAACTTCAGCTAATTAACGAGCTCTAACCATGTCCTGAAATTGGGGATTTTTTTTTGTCAATGATGGGAAATAGGAAGGGATGGGAGAGTTTGCTATTGTATGGTTAGTGAAACCACATTGAAGAAAATTGGACAAATTAGAGAGTTATAATTATGATTTAATCAATATCATGTTCTAAAATAGATAAACCACGATTTTTATCCAAAAAAATTAATATTCAATTTTTAATAATAATATGTTATCGACTAATATCAACCAAAAAAAGGTTTTGCATTCAAGCAATTTAACCATATTGCACTTGTCACTACAAACGTTTTCAAAATAGTGTATTATATTAGGTTCGATTGGCGATAGATGATTTTGTGACCTGAATAGTGGGTAATTGATCAAAATGGTCACACAGGTGTTTGATCTTGTAACAAAATGGACACAACGTTTGAAACGTAACAAAAAATTCACGAAAGTATAATGTTATAACAAAACAGCTATTCCATTTATTTTCATCCATATTTCCATAATGACCAATTTGATTGCTCTAAATAAGCGGTAATTTCACAGGTTGGTTAGGTGGTTGATAGGGATGGCAATGGGTCGGGTCGGGGACGGATAGTGCATATCCGTTACTCTACCCAAAGTAGTTCGGATTTTACCCATACCCATACCCACATAAGAAACGGGTAAAAAATCCAAACCATGCCCATACCCGTTCGGGTTTCGGGTATCCACTGTTATCCATGGGTAATGGTTTCTCTTTATAACTTCAACCAATATATTAATATTCACACTTATTCTCACGTTACGTAAGACGAAAAGTACGACAATTATTCACTAGAACGAACCAAATTAATTAAACAACACAATTCCAAAATATATAATATATTTATATGGTAAACATAAAATATGTTAGACAAAAATATTGATTATTTCTAGACAAAATACATATGCATGTGTATAATCGGGCGGGTTCGGGTTGGATAGTGAGAAAATCATGTCCACCCATTACCCGAAATATTCGGTTCGGGTCTTACCCGTACCCACTAAAAGTCCTTCGAGTTCGAATTTTACCCTACCCGATTATGTCGGATTCGGGCGGATATCCACGGTTGCGGATATTTTTGCCATCCCTAGTGGTTGATAATTTGTTATCAATTTTCCATGGTGTCATCAAAAGAATCGATTATTATGGATGAAAACATGGCTAAAAAGAGATCAATGACTATTTTGTTATATCATGATACATATATGATCTTTTTGTTGCGTTTTAAACGTTTGTGATTGTTTTGTTACTGGTCCAAACCTATGTGACCATTTTGATTAATTTCCCCTGAATAGTCGATACAATTTGGTTCATTAGCATATGACCTAAGTGGGAAGGGTCGATGGGGTCACTGTTGGTATTCACAAAATTAGTCAGAACCTTGCCTTTTAAGTTTTAACCCTCTAATCTTCTAGGTAGGCCACAACCAAATATAAATTATGGAAATTGTGAACCTTGACCAAAGGAGTTGGCTTATGAAACTCAGCGACGGAGCCACGAATTTAGATAAGGAGCGCCAATTAAAAACTTTAGAGGTGTCTAAATAAAACATAAAAGAGACTTATAATTATTAGGTTTTTATCTATATATGAGTTCTTTAAAATTATTGAGACGATTCAAAATACTATGTAATTAAAATTTATTTTTTTACAACATAAATTACTAATGGTGAAAGAAAAAATTGGCAAAAGAACTTCAATCTTTAGCAAAATTTTGACATTATTAGGAGAAAAAGACACATAAATAATGGAATTTGCTATAAAAAAAATTGTAGCCTTAGGAATATTAGGTGAAAAGGACTTCAATTATAGCAAAACTTTGAGAAAATTAGGAGGAAAAAATGAATCCAAATGAGAAAATGTAGGACTTGGAAAATCAAGGTATGAAAAAATTTAGGATAAAAGAGAAAGGTGATTGCTATTCGTCGCCCTAAAAATCATTATTCGCCATCCTAATTGTGTTAAATTTACTTTAATGTCTTTTGTAATTTCACTCTCAAATGAACCACATAATCTCGTTGTTGCCGGCGGCGGGCTTTCAGTTTTGCCATCTTCTCACAACCTCGCCGCCGATCATGGTCTTTCATCCAATCTTGGAGACCATCAATGTCACCAGGTTTGTCCTCCTTGCTTTTGACCTCGGATCAATTGGCTGCCTTTTGGTATGAATAAAAAAAAATGAAATCTTCATTTGCTACTGTTACCAATACCGATTCCAATACTACATGATCTCCATGCTGTCGATTCCGGCCTGAGATGTTCAAAGAGCGAATTAAACATTAATTAGCATGTTCTCCCATTTCTTTTTGTTTCGATTTTGGTACTTTTGATGTCTGTGGGTGCATATCAACTCGGGATCCGATCAATAATGCGGCAGAGATCATGTTCAAATGTCTTGGCTTCTTCCTCGTGGACTCCCAGTCACTCCAAATCGGCCGCCGATTCTCGCCGCTCTCCGCTGACAAGGAGCTGGAGCTGGGAATGTGTACCTCACGTTCCCCATGAGGAAGGTGAGCTCCATCGTCACCGCACCAACATGGCGGTCTTCTTCGTGGCGCCGGCGGTTGGGGATTGAAATTGGAAATAAGGGCTGGTGGGAAACTTAGGGGTTAGGGGTATAAACGTCAATGTAATATGTTTTAGGACGAAAAAATTCAAATTTTAGGGTGACGAATAACAACTCAGAAGAGAAAATGAGGTAAAGTACCGTTTGTCATCAAATTATAGGGACTTGGAAAATTTGAGGATGAGAATAGATACAATCGAAACTCTAAGGTTTAAAATGAGAATTTATGATGGAATATCAGCAACCTTACAAAAATGTCTCTACCAACCTTCGAACCCCTTACTTGGAGGTTATGAGACAGAATGTCTGCTCATTAGACTACATCTTGTAATATTTTCTTATGTTGCGTAATTAAGATTCAGAATTTTAGGGGGGCCATGGCTCCCCCTTCTACCACGCTGGCTTCGTCCCTGACGAAACTTACCAAATTTAGGAGTTATTTTACGAGGAAAAAATTGTCCCAAAAAGTAAAAAGAATTAAATTTAGGGCTGGGCATGTGGGCGGATCACCCACGGGTTTGAGCTGACACACCCGCATATGACCCGAATTTTGTTATATGGGTGGGTCTGTGGGTGGGTAACGGGTTGTGCTGGAAGCCATTCGTCGAGTACGAGTGGGTTGTGAGCGGGTGCGCGGGTGACCCGATCAACCCAAGAGCAAAATGAACAAATTCGTTGGCGTGGCAATGGAGAGGGGAGAGTGGAGACGTTAGACAGAAACTAGGGTTTCTCCTAGATTGAACCTCAAAGCCAATCTTCCAAACTGCTATCCCCTCTTCTTCCCTTTATTTTTTTTCCTGTCATTCTTGTGCCTAGATCACCTATCTTTCCTCCGTTGATTTTTCTTAGTTCCCTACAGTTGATAATCATCTCCATCTGTAGAAAACTTCTCCATAATAGAATTTCTATCAAATTTCAAAATTATTAGACATTTTCCCCTTATTCCACCATCTTGTTTCCGCCCGATAACTCTCTCCACCGATTATCATGTCAATTTGACTCCTTTGTATTATGTACGTTGTGATGTGGGTGAATTCGCAAACCCACCCGCATCATCCACCATCCGCCCGACCCAACCCGAGACGAAATGTGGGTGGGTGGTAGGTTAAAAATTATCAATCCGTTTAAGCGCGGGTGAGTGCGTTTTATGGTCAAAATCCGCCCGACCCACCCAATGCTTACCCCTAACTCCAGCTCAATTTCTTATCCAGGTAGGACCCAGAATCAGAAATAAAAAGTGTAGCAGCAGTTGAGTACATGTATTTTGTATTCATCATAAGAGCATCTCCGAGTCCAACAATGCAATCCTTCTGCAATTTCAAGTATGGTCTCTATTGCCACTTAAGCCATTTTAGCAATAACTTTACTCATCACTGTCATACCATTTACATCAATGTCATTCACATTTAATTGCAATTCTGGGTCCTTACATTTTAATATCACACAAATGGTTGGAAAAAGAAGAAAAAAAGAAAAACTTACTAAAGGGCCCACTTGCAATTGGATGTCTGATTTTCATAGTGTGCAAATTTTCGCTATTTGAAAGTGGTTTTACATAATGTCATTCACTTTTTCAATTGCACATGGTTGCCACAGAAGCTTGCAACTCCCTCCATTTGCACTATTGGAGATGCTCTAAACGTGCTCATACACTACTAATCGGCACTCCCGTCATCTTGAACTTGGAGCATTTCACTTTTGTGCCCTTGCATCAACATTTGCTTTGATAGAATGTTAAAATGCACTCCCACTTCGCCGAAGGAAGATTTATGTGATCAAAGAGGGGTCTAATAATACATGACCTACTTTATGTTTATGTCAGAAACTGGTAATAAAGAATTGGATTGAAGGCGTGATTGGATCACTCTACTTAGAGTGTGTTATTTGCCCCTAGTACAAATTGCTGGTAGGCTCGAGCAAACCACCCAAGGAGTCCCTTCAATTCAAAGTCTGGGAGCAGCAATCTTGCAGACTTCTGTGTTTATGAAATAGAGAAGGAAAATGGTAAGAATAAGAATTCTCTCGTATGAAAAGTGTAATGATAGTCATCTATTTATAGTTGTGAAAACTGGTAATTACCTTCCGAAGAGGCACATCCTTTCACAGGAAAAGATAGTTACCTTTCCCGAAATGACACATCCTTTTACAGAAAAGGGAAGTTACCTTTCTAGAGACACTTCTTTTCACAACATTCAAACACTAATTAATTAATACAAAACTTAATTAATTAATTAAACTGTCAAAAGACTTAATTCTTATACTTTCCTTCTCCCATCAATGTGGTATTGTAACTCTAACAATCCCCCACTTAGTCAACAAGAGTTGATAATACCGGCTCTAAACAAGTAATGCATACATAAAGGTATTTTTGCGATTTGAACCTTTACTTAGTGTAAGCAACTCAAAGTTCGTAGCGAATCAATGACGGGCTTAAGCCTAGGAGTCATGATCCAAAGCTAGAACCGGAGATTCCACACACTTACTTGTCTCTTCTCTAAACCACAACCACCAACAAGGGTAGCACTATCATGTCCATGTGTTGATCCTGTTTCATGATCATACACAAAAGTTGACCTCTACTTTTGCTAGAGCGGCACCACTCTTAATGCTCACATAGGTGATATTTCAAATGAATTCATTAAGAGTTCTACAACTCATCTCATGAGTTCTATAACTCACCCTTCTTTGAACTAATTTACTTATACAATAAATTAGTACCTCAGTTAGAGTAACTTGTTATTACCAAATTGAACTTGTTAATTAGTGAATACATAAAGAAAAGGTTGGGTTCCCATTACTTCTAACATCACAAGAGGTCTCAATCCCTTCCCTTGGGGTTTCTCATAGATCATGCCAATTGGTTGTCCCTTGGTAAGAGGATCTGCCAAATTGCATGATCTAGAAATAATTCCATTAGAAATCAAATATCTAATGTAGTCATGTCTTCGACTAATATGTCTTGATTTATCATTGTAAAGCTTGTTATAACTTATAAGCTTTAGACAAAGTAGCATCACTATAACAAAAGACAGAAATGATTGGTATTGGTTGTGGCCACAACTCTATATCTAACAACATGTTTCTTAGCCATTATGCCTCTTTTCCAGCCGTCGCAAGGGCTAGAAATTCAACTTCCATAGTGGAGTTTGTAATACATGTTTGTTTCTTTGAAGCCCAAGAAACAACTCCACCACCTAGTGTAAAAATCCACCCATTGTAGATTTATTATCACTAGCACTTGTTATCCAACTAGCATAAAAAACATCCCCCCACAATGCTACCACTTGCCGAACTATCATGGAATAATTTCATTTAATTTTCCATGGTTTTATTTATTGAACTTTCAGAACCACTACATTGATCTAATTGTTTACCAATGGTATGGACTAATTAAATTATCATACCACAAACAATTCAGATATTATTAGAAATATCATCTAATTACTTACCAATGGAATTGGTCAAGGTAACTTGAGATGCTACAAGTAATTCAGTTGCATTTCCAGATTGTATTGGAAATACCATCTAATTACTTACCAATGAATTTTCATCAAGGTAACTTGACATACCACAAGCAACTCAAATGAATATTATAAGTCAATGGTCTAATTACTTGCCAATGGTATATATTTCATAAATATACCATAAGTAATTCGGACTTTAAGTTCCATAAGCTCATTTTAATTGAGCTTTCATGTCAAATTGTTTGCCAATGGTATTAGTATTAGGGATGGCAACAAAATCCGAACCCATGGGTACTCACCTGACCCAACCCGGTCAATGCGGGTAAAATCCGTGTTGACGGGTTTTGGGCCGGGTTCGGGTTTAAACCCATTCACTATTCACCGGGTTGGTTTGGGTTTAGGTAAACCCGTCCCATGGGTACCCGCCCACACCCATATAATTAATTTTCTCGATATATTTAATATTCTACACAACTAATCTTATTTATGTTTGTGGAGACATGTCTAATTTTTTCTTTCTAATTGTGTAGAATGAAGTTGATGTTATCGAGTGGAGAGTGAAGAAACTTAATTGACAAGGAGGAAGAAGCTTTCAATTAATTATGTTATTTATGGATCATTTGTGATTTGCTTCAATTTTCTTGAGTTTTCTAGATTGGTATTGAACAATTTGATAGTTAATTTGTGATTTGTTTGAATTTTTTAGAATGGTGTTTTATATATGGATAATTTGTATTGAGAGATTGATATTTGACTTTAATTTTGATAGGAATTTGTTATTGTAAATTTTTTACGTTAAAAACCCGTGGGTACCCATGAACCCGCGGATACCCACTGGGTTGGGTTTAGGGGTGGGCATCGGTTCAGTTTGGTCAAAACCGAATCGAAATGGTGTATACCGGATCCCCGAATCATGCTATGGGTCCAACCGATTTCGAACCGAAATATAATTCGGTTCGGTTCAACCGATCCGAATTATATTTCGGTTCGGCTCTGTTTTAAGCTAAAAACCGAAGGCATAGGAAATCAGAAAATATCTCTCGCCTTTCCCATTTCCATCACATATCACTCTCTATCTCTTCTCATTTTTCCTCTGCAACTCCTTTCACCCCTGCTGGTTTCTTCTCCTTCCCAGTTCCCTGCACAAAACCAACAAATCAAAAGCTCTAAAGGGGCCTCCATCCGTTCCCTCCGTCGATGTACCCCCTCCAACCTTCTCCCCTTCCTCTAGGTGAACGACGACGGTGGCGATAGTTTCAATCGTTTGCCGACGCTGCTGCACTTCGCCCTTCCTGTCTCTCGCAGATCACTCTCTCTACCTCAGGGAGTGGATCGTGATTCGGAGGATTGAAGGAGAAAACAGAGCATTTTGAGAACCTGCCGTCGGCGACTGTCTTCTGAGCTTGTTGGGTTCGGATTCCGTCGAGGCTGCTGCGCTCTGTGTTTATTTGGTGTTAGGATCTCGTTGAGGTCGCTGCATGTTGCCGCTCCGCCAAGCCGAGCACTCTGGCGTCTCCTTCTACATCCGCATCGGATTGCATGTCGCTGCTTTTGAAACTTCAGGATCGAGATCGGCGAACTCCTCTCCTCTTCCGTCGTGGTATCAGATTGAAGGAGAAGATGGAGGAACGACGACCGATTTGATTGCGGACGGCGCGGCGGTGGCAGCAGATGTGCGAGGTCTTATGTGGGATGGGATGGGGAGTGCGGATCTGGTGACTAAGGGGGGGTGCTTAGTCACTTGACTAAGCCCCTCCTAGCCATTAGATCTGGACACTTCAATCCAATGGTTAAAAAGTGGGAAGGGCTATTTAATTAATAGCAGGGGTAGTTTGGGTATTATGAAAAATTACGAAGTATACAAACCGGATTTACAATCAGTACAAACCATACAAACATACGAACAGTACAAACTAGAGCGACAAAACATACAAACATTACAAACGTATGAACTGTACAAACAATACAAACTAGACTGACAAACAATACAAACCATACAAACATACGAACAGTACAAACTAGAGCGACAAAACATACAAACATTACAAACGTATGAACTGTACAAACAATACAAACTAGACTGACAAACAATACAAACCATACAAAAAGAAAAAACACCCGGGTTGACTTTGGAGACTCCATCCCTATATAGAGGGGCTCCTTCCCAAAGTCAACCCGGGTGTTTTTTAGACATACAAACAGTACGAACATGGTGGACAAAAATGACAAACTAGACCGACAATCCATACGAACGGTAAAAAACACCCGGGTTGACTTTGAAGGCTCCATCCCTATATAGAGGGGCTCCTTCCCAAAGTCAACCCGGGTGTTTTTTAGACATACAAACAGTACGAACATGGTGGACAAAAATGACAAACTAGACCGACAATCCATACGAACTGGAAAAAACACCCGGGTTGACTTTGGAGGCTCCATCCCTATATAGAGGAGGTCCATCCAAAAGTCAACCAGGTTGTTTTTTAGACATAAAAAACATTACAAATATGGTGCACAAAAATAACAAAGTTTACAAACATTACAAAAAAAACCGACAAACATTACAAAATAACAAAGCATACAAACATTACAAAATCTGTCAACAAAGATCACAAAATTAGCACTGTCGCCGGGAAATTCTTCTCCGGCGACGATGTTCGTCGGAAAAATTTTCCGACCAGAAAATCTCTCTCTCTCTCTCTCGCTCTCTCTCTCTCTCTCCGCAAAAAACAAAAAAGGAAGGGCTGTGGCCTGTGTGTGTCCGCCAAAAGAAAGGGAATGGGGATGATAATCCCAACCCAGGGCGCCGGAATCTATATCGCCGGAATGAACACCGACGTAAACCAGCAGCTGTCGGCGGTTGGTAGTAAGACGGGAATTCAAGCAGCGAAAAATCCCGCAAACAGTTTTTATTTTTTTAATAATTAATAATTAAATAAATTTACAATTACTAGATTACCCTTCATTAAATGAGATCAATTACAACCCTTAGATTTTAATGATGTTCAATGGTTGAGATTGACTTAGCCATGTGACTAAGGGACCCCCCTTAGTCACCTGATCTTGGCCCATGGGATGGGGGTTTGGGTATTGTGAGCCTAGGGTTTGTTCTTTGGGCTGGGCTAGTGAGCTAGGATTTCGGTGGGCTATGTGTAAGAGAGTGGTGGTGGGAGCATAGGGTGTGTTTGGGCTGGGCTGTGTGTAAGAACTGGGCTGTTATGGCCAGAATTCGGTTTTTCGGTTCGGAATTCGAACTTTGGTTCGGTTGAAAGGACCATCATTTCCGAAGTAGCCACATTCCTCTTCCGAATTCCGAACCGAACAACAATATTTCGGTTTCGGTTCGATTTAGCTCAGTTTCGGTCCGGTTCGGTTCGGGCTTACCGAACCGGATGCCCACCCCTAGTTGGGTTGGGTTTGAGTTTTTCAAACCTAGTGGATTTTACCCTGGGGTTTTTTCACGGATAAACCCGTGAGTTTGGGTTTGGCAAAACCCGACCCATTCCCATCCCTAAATGGTATATGTCTTATATACACCATAAACAATTTGACAAATAGCTTCATACAATAATTATAAGTCAAATTGTTTCCAATGGTATTGTGACATATACCATAAACAATTCGGACGATGATTATTTTGATGAATACCATTCCTTGACAAGTTTAGTCAATCCCTATAAGGATCCATCTTAGTTTCATTTTCCTTACCCTCATGGCATATGAAACATGAAGTCATGAACCAATACATGATAAACAAATTACCGGGGAACGCTTTTCACCTATATACATATACATGTTTATATTGCTTGAAATCTATTAAGGAACCGAATGTTCCTTTCAATATATGCATGCAATAATAGATGCTTCCAATGTGTTCATTCTAACATCCTAAGTTAAAGGAACAGGGCCAAAGTATTACCTTTCCCGATGATTGTCGAGACTCTAGTGCCATTTTTCCACTTCAAAACCACCAAGGGAAATAATTAACAATTTCCAAAACGAAGTAATGTATAAAGGGAGTTAGGGATGAAGCAAGCATTATTAAAAGACATATTGCTTCATGGCCCAGCTGCCATTGCTTCATGTCCCAATGTTGTTGCTTCTCAATTGAACTTGTGGACTTCTTCTTCTTCCTTTTTTTAAGTACATACACTCTTTCATTTTAGCCACCGCTTCATCATCTCAATGACCAGACCATTAAAAAGCTTGGTGAACCGAATAGAAACATACGCCTTCAAAGTACTCTCCACCGCAGAATTCATTTTTCAAAAAATAACACTCTTAAGATTGTCAGAAACTGGTAATAAAGAATCTGATTGAAGGCGTGATTAGATCACTCTCCTTAGAGTGTTATTTGCCCCACTAGAAATTGTTGGTAGGCTCGAACAAACCACCTCCAGAAGTCCCTTCAATTCAAAGTCTGGAAGCAGCAATCTTGCAGACTTCTGTGTTTATGAAATAGAGAAGGAAAATGGGAAGAAGAAGAATTCTCTCGTATGAAAAGAGTAATGGAAGTCATCTATATAGTTGTGAAACCGGGAAGTTACCTTCTGAAGAGACACATCCTTTCACAGAAAATGTAGTTACCTTTCCCAAAAGGACACATCCTTTCACAGAAAAGAGAAGTTACCTTTCTAGAATGACACTTCTATTCACAACATTCAAACACTAATTAATTAATACGAAACTTAATTAATTAAACTGCCAAAATACTTAATTCTTATACTTTCCTTCTCCCATCAATGTGGTATTGCAACTCTATTGACGAACTCTTCCCTAAAAAAACTCTATTGACTAACTCAAACAGTTTAATCATGAGAGCTACTAATTGTCGCCATACTTTTCTATAAGGTCTAATACCACTAGGAACCCCGAACTATAAACAATGTGTCATTTGTGTCCTAAACTATCCAATATGACATTTGTTTCCCAACATATGATAGTCGTGTGTCATTTATGTCCTACGATTTCGTTGACCGTTATAGATGACGGTTGACCAGACGGAAGTCAATTTTAACATTGACTTTTGTTGATGTGCCAGCCACGTAGATGCCATGTCATTGACACATAATATTTTTAATTTAAAAATTAAAAAATAATTAAAATACAAAAATTCTCTGTTGTTCTCTCACTATTCGCTTCTTTCTCAAAGATTTTCTCAACCCAGAAAAAGATTTGGCCGCCTTTGTTTCTTTGCTGCGTTATGGGAAAGAGGAAGAACGGAGAGGAAAACAAGAGAGAAACAACCTTTGTTTCTCCGGCCACAGTTCGACCGCTCCTCTTGCCAATTTCAACCTCGATTCCCTCTCCCGCCTTGCCAAGCTCGCCGCCAGCTCGCCGAATCCAGCGCCCTCTGTGCTGTCCTCAATTGCATCACCTCCCCCGCACAGATTCAGTCTTTCCAAGAGAAAGCTCTCTCCCTCCTCCCCAACCTTTGCCTCGACGACGACAACAAAGTCGGGTCGGTCGTTGACGATGCAATCGACCGGATCATCAACATTCTCAGGTTGCAAAAGAAGGATTGATCTACTTCTCATCTTTTCTCCGAGCTCTTCAAGATCTGTCCTCTCCCACGACTTTTTTCCCTTTCTTTTTCCCCTACTTCGATCTCGCTCACTTCTAGCCACCCAGAAAACACAATCCGAACCCAACTCACTGACCTTGCTTCTTCTATGCCTCCTTCGACACCAATCGATTTATGGATCTGGCGACGAGGATGGGTTTACGAAGGCGGAATCTCATGACGACGCCGGTGAGGGAAGTGATTGAAATCTAGCCGCTGTTGTGTCGATTGTGACACTCTACTTCGTGGGTCAGTGGAGAAGAAATGGACGGAAATGGGTTCTTCATCGGGCGAGCGAAGGAAGACGAAGAGAAGCGTAACTCCCACCCCGCCTCCGCCATTTACATCGAGGGCGATAAGGCGCTGATGATGAGGACGACAACGGAATCCCTGACCGCCACCTCCCCGATCTGTCGAAGAAGAAAGACGATCTGAAACCCAAAAATTTGGCGAATAATTGATTGGAGAAGAGTGACGATCCAAAATCCACAAATTCGGCGAAAACCCAGAAATAATATATTTTTATGTTATTTTTTATAATTATTTTGTTTTATAAAAATTGAATTTAAAATTCCACGTCAGATGCCGCGTCAGCGCTGACTAGACTTTCTTTTCAAAACTAACGATCAAAGAAGGTTGATAGACCGTTATTTACACATGTTTTACCCCTGTTCTTACACCGTTTGAGGTGTTGTTTCTCGTGTTTTAGGCCGATTTCACGCTAGGTTGTGCTTGTTTGTGATATTTCAGGTCCTAGTACGTGAATGGAGGCTTGAGAGCGAGTTTGGGGTCGATTGGACGAAGATCGGACGCATGGCGAGGTTCTGAGGAAGCCGCACGGGCAGTCCTGGGTATCACACGGCCGTGCAAGTTGCAATTGTGGCCGTGTGACTTTCGCCGAGAGCAAACACGGGCATCCCAGGAAATTCACACGGCCGTGCAACCCTGGCCGTGTGAGATGGCTGAAGATCGACCTAAGTGATACTGCGCGTTTTGACTCACACGGCCAAATGGGTGAGCCACACGGCCGTGTGGCCTGCCCGTGTGAGTCGGGAAATCTTGGTTTTTCAGCCAATTTCGAGCCAAAAAGGGGGGGATCGGATTTTCAGAGCAAAAACAGAGCCCTAGAGAGAGAAAGTACGAAGAACACATCCTAGAAGCTATCTTGGAGCTGGGTTTCGTCAAATCGAGCTTGGAGATCGTCATAGGAGTGGAAATCATCATCCCGGAGCAGATTTTCCTCATCATTATGAGTATGACTAATCCGATTACTGTTTTCTTCTCTCTCTCTATGGAGTAGAACCCTTCTCTCACTTGGGTATGAAGAACCCTAGTTCCTGGTGTTAGGGATTTGATTGTAATGAATTGGGATGATTATACTGTTTGATTTTAATCGAATGATGCATGTTTATTGAATTGTTTGAAGTCTGATCAGCTTATCTCGATTTCTGCTGCAACCTGAGATAGATAGAATCTGATTAGGTTGTTAGAGCCTCTTCATTCGATAGTACGAGATTGGTTATACGAGAGTTAGCCAGTTTATTGCTTTGTACTGGAATTCAATTCCAGTAGTGGAGTTCTGTGCTTACTGCTTCAGCTTTCTATCCCGGTGAAGACTAGTCGTCTGCCGGGTAGTTAGACTGAGAGGGCTTGGTCAGCTTAAGAGATTCCAAGCTACTGTCGGATCTTCCGCAGTCTAATCAACAGTAAATCAACCCAGGGAAATTACAATTGAACCTAACTAAAGGGCTAGGGGGACTCATTCCCGAGTGACTCTTACCTGCTTGAGAAAACCGAATAATTTCCTGCTTTCTTGTTGCTTTTAGTTTAAACACAAATCACTCGACTTAGTTGGCTAGATAATAGACAATTACGGAGTAAGCAGTAGATCTAGACCCCGGGTTGATAATAGAACTTGCCAGTTACTGCATTCCCGGACTGCGATTACACTTGGTCGCAGTTTGGTGTTGTGTTTTGGCGTGTCAAGTTTTTGGCGCCGTTGCCGGGGAACCTCTAGGTTATTGGGGAAACGTGAGAATTTGTTACTCTAGCTTTTTTTTCTTTTCTTTTCCACCCTTGCTTTTCACTTGGGTGTTATGTTTTTGTTGGTGCAGCTCTGAAACATGGATCCTCATGGCTTCTCCAACCATTGGGGGTATCAACCACCATCCGTGTGGTATTACCCCGAGACTTCCTGGAGCAATCAAGGAGGAGAAGACTATGGATTCGGATGTCAGTACCAACCCCCCTACTATGGAGAACAACCAAACCCTTGGGAACCTCAAGAACAATATCCTTTTCAAGAAGATTTCCTGCCACAACCAGAGGGGCCATCTGAGTTGGTGTTAGCCATGGAGGCCTTCGCGGGCCACTCTGCAGAGCCATGCTACACTGCACTGGAAGATCCAAAGAAACAATTAAGGCTTCTCGTGGAGCAGTTCGCTCGAGACACTGAGAGAGCATGCTCCAAGATGGATCTTCAAATCCAAGCCCTTGCCTCTTCCGATCCCTCATTGCTCCATGAAATGGAGCAGACTGTTCAGTGCTCAGCGAAGCAAACAGAGTGGGTGAAGCTAGTTTGCTCACATCCTGCTCAAGATCACCTTTCTGCTACTACGCTAGAAGAGGTGGAGGATGACAAGGGCAACGGGGGCGTTGAGGAGCCTACAAAAGTTATCACAGAGAACTCCCATGATGATCATGATCAGGAAAGTCCTCTGGTGGCAGATCACACCGTTCCTCATTTATGCTCTAACATGCTGGGCCTGTGCGAGGAGATGCAAGATGATCCCATTGAAGAAATTGCTTGGCGACTTGCTCTCCGGTCTGTTCTAGAAGAAGAAGAGCGAGCAAGGATGAGGAAGGAAGTTGTGGAGGATGAGGAAGAAAGTAAAGAAGAGGTAGTTCTTGATCTTTTCCAAGGGGAGAGACCACATTTTGAAGAAGGAAGGGGGGTTGTGGAGGCAATTGGCGTCCAGGCTGAGGATGAAGTTGAGGTGGAAGAGGCTTGCACCGGGCCTATGTTACATTTGATATCTCCACCAAACTTCGAGGAGCTGCTTGGCAAGGACCCATTTGGAGTGTCTCTTTGCCAGACTAAGACCACATCAACATCAATCCCTCTTGGTGGATGCGATGGTGGTCAATCGAATATATCTTATCTGGTTTGGGGCAGTGAGACAAGAGCAGACGCGAAGGAGAGGTCTCGAGAGTGGAGACTTCATCTTCCTCAAGATCACGAGCCATCTTCATCACCTATCACATCACATGCTCGTGACTTGAGACTCCACCTCATTAATGAGAACCTCAACTTCAAGGAGGTTCTGGGATGGACCGAAACTTAGGAGCCACCGTCCGGCTCACGACGGTAAAAGAAGCGCTTGTGGGGAGGCAACCCCACCAAGGTTTGTTTTTCTTTCGTTTGTTTTTCGGTTTGTCCACTTGGAACTATGGTTTTTATCACCCAGTGTGTTTTGATGACTCTAGACCTACTGACTGGTCCCATTTCCAGTCCCCCGACAGTCCGTATTCCCGGTAACATCCTTTCCCCTTATCTTTCCCTCTGCTCCATTGAGGGCAATGTCATGCTTAAGTGTGTGTGTGTGGGGGGGGGGGGGTGTTTATCTGTTGTTGACTTCTAGATGAGTTTGTGTGCTTGGAGCCTAGTCCACTGTCCGAATCTTACGATTTGAGGGCTCCAAGTACTGCTGTTTGATCATATTGGCACTGTGTTTTGATTGATGAATTGAATGGTTTTCGGATTGATGCATGACAGCTTGATTGTGACTAGGACAACCTATGATGAGGACTGAGATGTGCAGTAGAATTATGTAGGGGTTCAGTTTTTCAACTGTTTGCTTGCCAACTGTGACTTGGATTGATTACTTGTTCTTGACAGTCGTTTATGCATCTAGTTCAGGGTATCAGAATGTCAGATAGAGCATATAGGTAGCCATGTGAGATTTGAGCCTGCTCGTTTCTTTCTTGTGCGATAGATCCCTCTTCCATGATGTGTAGCATTCACGTTGTCACTAGCTAAGATGATGGGGGCATAGGATTAGCCCACGCCCAAATTGACTGTCCTGATGTGTCATATCCCCTAGTCAGCCCCTTTGAGCCGTGTGTCATCCTTTCTTTTGGTCTATAATGAAAAAATCACCCTTTTGCATCTTTTAGAAGGTTCCACAGAGTGGTTTTTACATATTCTCTGCTGTTTCTGCTAAAGTTGATGTGAGTGTTGGAGGTAGTGCTTAAAAGTTGGGCAGGTGTTTGAAATATGTGCAGAAGTGGTGGCTCTCTTAAGAAATGAAAAGAAAAATGAAAGAAAAACAAAGAAAAATTGAAAGCAAAAGAGAGCCACTACCAAAAATCTGAATAATGCCCTTTAAGTAGTGTTTCTTAGCAGTCTGGCTTGGAAATGCTGATGTTTATACCTCTTTCGCTCTTGTGCTTGAGATGTTGAGTATTGAAGAATAGCAGAAAGGGAATACTGGTTTGTTTGATTGTGATTGTGTGGGTTTGGAAATGTGAAACCTTGTGCTATGAATACTTCCACCACTTAAAAGGCCTTTTCCCCATGTCCAAGACCCTAGCCAGTCATTTGAACCTGTGTCTAAGACCTCCTGATTAGTTAGTGGTGACACCCCATATGTGAACTCTAGCATTTAGAGGCTGCCATCATGGTGAAGAGATGTTAGGGATTGAGAGAAATAGCATGCGCATTTTTCGCATCAAATCGTCCTGACCCCACTGGTCGAGAGTGAGTGATTCATTTTCATATTCTATATACTCTTGTACCCCGGTGAGGACCTAGATTGCTTGGTCTCGATTCTGATGTCGTGAGTTGGATGCATGAGTTGACTGTTTTGAGTAAGTGGTTGAGTCAAGTCTAGGTTGGCTGGTGAACAGAAGGGAGACTCTTTCTTTACTCGATTTTGCTGCACTCGAATGTCCTTTGTGGTGGTTGTCCAGGTTGCTATTGAGGCTGTTCATGTGTTGATGTTTGAAAACCAGTACGATTCATGTGTTCTGTGCCTTTATGACTTGTCCCCAATGTTGGTTGATTGAAATTTGTAAGCTTACCTTGTGTCTGACTTGGTTTGCTTGGGGACAAGCAAACGGTTAAGTGTGGGGGAGTTTGATAGACCGTTATTTACACATGTTTTACCCCTATTCTTACACCGTTTGAGGTGTTGTTTCTCGTGTTTTAGGCCGATTTCACGCTAGGTTGTGCTTGTTTGTGATATTTCAGGTCCTAGTACGTGAATGGAGGCTTGGGAGCGAGTTTGGGGTCGATTGGACGAAGATCGGACGCATGGCGAGGTTCTAAGGAAGCCGCACGGGCAGTCCTGGGTATCACACGGCCGTGCAAGTTGTAATTGTGGCCGTGTGACTTTCGCCGAGAGCAAACACGGGCATCCCAGGAAATTCACACGACCGTCCAACCCTGGCCGTGTGAGATGGCTGAAGATCGACCTAAGTGATACGGCGCGTTTTGACTCACACGGCCAAATGGGTGAGCCACACGGCCGTGGGGCCTGCCCGTGTGAGTCGGGAAATCTTGGTTTTTCAGCCAATTTCGAGCCAAAAAGGGGGGATCGGATTTTCAGAGCAAAAACAGAGCCCTAGAGAGAGAAAGTACGAAGAACACATCCTAGAAGCTATCTTGGAGTTGGGTTTCGTCAAATCGAGCTTGGAGATCGTCATAGGAGTGGAAATCATCATCCCGGAGCAGATTTTCCTCATCATTATGAGTATGACTAATCTGATTACTGTTTTCTTCTCTCTCTCTATGGAGTAGAACCCTTCTCTCACTTGGGTATGAAGAACCCTAGTTCCTGGTGTTAGGGATTTGATTGTAATGAATTGGGATGATTATACTGTTTGATTTTAATCGAATGATGCATGTTTATTGAATTGTTTGAAGTCTGATCAGCTTTTCTCGATTTCTGCTACAACCTGAGATAGATAGAATCTGATTAGGTTGTTAGAGCCTCTTCATTCGATAGTAGGAGATTGGTTATACGAGAGTTAGCCAGTTTACTGCTTTGTACTGGAATTCAATTCCAGTAGTGGAGTTCTGTGCTTACTGCTTCAGCTTTCTATCCCGGTGAAGACTAGTCGTCTGCCGGGTAGTGAGACTGAGAGGGCTTGGTCAGCTTAAGAGATTTCAAGCTACTGTCGGATCTTCCGCAGTCTAATCAACAGTAAATTAACCCAGGGAAATTACAATTGAACCTAACTAAGGGGCTAGGGGGACTCATTCCCGAGTGACTCTTACCTGCTTGAGAAAACCGAATAATTTCCTGTTTTCTTGCTGCTTTTAGTTTAAACACAAATCACTCGACTTAGTTGGCTAGATAATAGACAATCACGGAGTAAGCAGTAGATCTAGACCCCGGGTTGATAATAGAACTTGCCAGTTACTGCATTCCCGGACTGCGATTACACTTGGTCGCAGTTTGGTGTTGTGTTTTGGCGTGTCAAAGGTCAACACTTACGAAGTAATAGTTTAGGATACAAATGTCATATTAAATACTTCGGGACACAAATGGCACATTGTTCATAGTTCGGGTTTCCTAGTGGTATTAGCCCTTTCTATAATCTCCCTAATTATCAAGTTAAAAATTCCATATGTATCCTTCTCTTTTTATGGTTGTTTTAATCCAAATAAACAAATTCTATCCAAAAGAAATTAACCGGTTGACCTTAACTGCGCACCACCGCTACCTGTCGCCACCACTGCTCGTCGCTATCCTCTCCACCATACTACTCTGGCCACTGACAAATCAGGTAAAACCTTACCATCAAATTTGGATGGAGGCGGCGGAACAATATAAATGAATCTTTTTTTCTTTCACGAAAGAACAAAATCCACCATCGGCAATTCATGATTGACGAGGGAACAGATTGAGAATCTACCCAATTGAATTATGAATCCCCAGCTCAATTAATGTTGACAAATGGCAAATGTCACCAAGCATAATTGAATTTTTGGGTAAGAAAGGGGACGACAGTGAGTGACCTGAAAACATGTAGGTCGGAGGGGGGGAGAGAGAGAGAAGGGTGGGAACTGATGGGGAAGGAGAGCCCCTGAAAATAAGCTGAAACCGGTTGTTGAGAGTTGAGACAGAATATGTGCAGTCGTAAGAAAGATAGGATGCCGGCGGTGGGAATGGGTGATTGCAGAGCAAAACGTCATTGGCAGATTGGGTGTCTCCCGGCAAAGGAGTTGCTCTTTAAAATCCGCTTTGATTCTCATTTATTTTGTTGGACAGTTACGTACTTTCACGTTTAAATTAGGGCGATAAATAGTAAAACTAGGATGACGTTTAGCTTTTCAGTTAATCATAGATTACTCTGGAACGGAGCTAGTGGGGCCCTCGAGGAATCGAGGGCCCCTAGAATCTTAAAAGTTATGTGTGTTGATTTGGAATTATATGTATAGAGACAAAAAGTAATGAATAAAACTAAGCGACAAACAATAATTATCAATAATTCATTTCGTCCAGCAGAAGGAAGGACACTCTTTGTTTGTTCAGGGTCATGCCCTCAATTATCCTCATTTATTTGGGAAGTGAAAAAAATTAAATATTGTGTAATCATATTAAATATTTTACGATGGATTCTAGGCCTTGCTAAAAAATTATTTTTGTTTACCAACCACACATTGTCAACCAAATTCAATCCTCCATCGGTAAGTGATTTGTTGTGTTTCTACAATTTTTTATGGTAAGCTATTTTATTCCTTAATTTTTGCCTAATTTCCATTCAAATCAATTAAGCATTTAATCATTCTAAATTTCGTAATTAAATTTGAAAAAAATATTATACTTTGTTTTTCTCAAGTTCTTTGTTTCAAAATTTTAACGATAATTTGAAATATGATCAATATTTACAGGTTTATTTCCATTAACTTTTGATTTGACTAAATTAATTAATTTTTATCATTTAAATTTCATATTTTGGTTTATTGATTTCTTATTTAAAATATATTTATTAAATTCTTCAATTTTTTGGGTGAGGAACGGAGTGATTAAAGGGTGCCCCAACTTTTATTCAATCGCAAATTGGGTCACCTGAACCCCAATAACGTCATGATACAGCAGTATGACAGTCTATTATCAGGAACAATAAAAACATGTCTAGTAATGGGAAAATCATGGCCAAGTAATCAGCGGCAACATTTGCCTCTCTATGAACGTGGGAAATGTGGATCTCCCAATCAAGCCAACTTCAGATTGTCGCCACTCTAGGATAGTGTAGGTGCTGGTGAGATGTTGTCTCGATCAGACTCTTTGACGTAGCTGAGTTGGTTTGGATAAGAACCTTCATACCCTTTTAATTTACCTTGGAAATATTCTAGCGAAACAAAACCACAAATAGAACTATAATTAGTCACTAACTACTAAAAAAATATTTTAAGCATACTAAACCGCATATAAATACAAATTATATTTAGTAGAGAGATACATATCCCCTACGAAAGGAATTATGTTTCTCACCTATAACAACATAGATGAATAGTGAAAGTTGCATACTTCAATACAAGTTCTTCATTCTACCTTGCAGAGTCCCCGTAAGTGAATTGGATTGATGCATCAATCCAAATAATAGTTGGTAAGAAAACAATTGGGTCAAAATAAAAAATTTATTTAGGGATTCAATTAGGCCAAAATACATGCTAAGTAAAGTAGTAAACAAGCAAATGTCATTGTAAACATGTAGAAATTGAAAGAACTTATGCACAAACAACCTAGAGACCACCACCACCATTTTTTTCTTGTTCGTGACCTTTGTAAAAATCTTCACATATGTTCCTTGGCTTGGTTCGTTTCATCTTCGCAATGGTAGGATGAAATTTAAACAGAATATTTGAACAACATTTTCCATAGAGAAACAAAGACGGATGCACCACAACACATTGAGTTGTGGCTCATCTGGACTAGTTCTCTGCTATGGAAGTTTATCAATTCGTGTCATTGTCACCAGACATTGTACATGTATCCATAAGCCAGAGCACCCTCCTGGATTTTCTCCTCTGGTTCTTCTTCACCAAATTCGTCTGCAACATCCGGCACTGGATCAGAGTCGGCCAAAAAGGAATCGAGGGTTGGAATACAACCCAGCCGATTGGATCACCTAACCCAAACTTGCCCCAACATTTGAACCTAAGATGGGTCGCATCACTTTCTGCGATCGGTACAATCTCTCCCACTACTTCATTCCTAAGCACATCAAAGGGGACTATATAAATAGGATCATAGGTATGATCATCAGGTAATTTGGGTCACCTATGCCACCATTATCTCTGAAGTGATGATTGAAATCAAAGAAGTAAGGGTCGTGATTATGCTTTTTAGAATAATCACGACACTCGAAATAGATGACCTCTGGCCTGCTCGGGTGACCCCCCCCCCCTAATACCCCCAACCGCATCATCTTCCTTCTTCCTCCGCCTATCTTGTTCATCTTATGTCGACACCTGATAATCCAAACTCCATCTATACCCGCCCACCAAGTCCTGGTCCTGTTCTTGTGCCAGCTTCCAGAGAGTAATGAATCCATCTTTACTGTAGGGCGATGGACCTGGGTGTGGAAACTCCATCCCACGCAGAAACCCTAGGGAAACCCCAACCAAGAAATTGTACTTAACAATGTCATTCGACCACAGATGAGAACAATCAACCAAATTGATATGCGGCGGACTCTGATCGCTGAAAGGATCGTAAACAACAACTTTAGCTTGTGCGGTCTTCCAAAACAGCTTCTCCCCTGCAGTTGAATGAGCATTGTCGATGCCAGTATAGGGTGTGGTGGGAGGTATACATGCTTCTTCGTCATCCACTGGCCGATACCCATAACTACAGAACGTCCACTCCCACGACTCAGAGTAGAAGGTGGTCATTGTGAGACCCTTATAACTATTGAAAAAGAAAACTACACGGAATCAAAACTTGAGATTCTGCAGTACACGACTACTACTGCTGCAGTGCTACTGGCATTGTCATAATGAAAGCATGGTTCGCAAACCAATCCAATCAGCGATGCCTCCATCTCGTAACCCACACGGTGAGTTCCAAAGTAGAATGATTGGCCCTGTGTGAGGTGCCGAGGGACCAGAGGGAGCGTAACACAATGCTTCGTAAATGAATTGCAGACAAAGAACCTCATGCGGTACCTGTTCTTAGGTCGAATCCTCCCGCACAGGAGCAAGTCCTTACAGCATGAGATGACTTGGATAGTGTGGCGGTCATCATAGGGAACATTGTTGGAGAGGAAATTCAGAGGAATTATGCTCATCACGATTGATTCGTGTGTTTGGGGTCCATCGAAATAGATCAGAAAAGGCCGACGTTCTGACGGAGGGTGCCGGGATCGGAGTGTCAAGAAGCAGTTTATCCCAATAACTCGAGTTGTTGGAAGAAGTTCAATCGTGGATCATATACCCTTTACTAACACGGAGATGAGCAGGTTCCAACGCTTGCGGACGAATTTGCAGGCACAAACCGATCTGGGTTCGGAAGGAATTGCAGAATGGAGATGGGAGACTATCGGGGAGCTTGCTAATGGGGGGATCTGTTTACGCCTAGAAAGTGCCAGGCGGTTTAGATGAAGAGCAACGAGGGATCCACGTACTTCTTGATATGCGGGCCTCCGTTTCCTGCAGCAAAGGTCCGGGGGCGTTGCCCAGGGACACTCTCCGATGCTTCAATTAGTATAGTGGGATTAATAAAGCGGTTCTGGGAAAATGATGAAGAGAGAGAGAGAGTAAATAGAGAGAGAGATTAGAGAGAGATTAGAGAGAGATTAGAAAGAGATTAGAGAGAGAGTTGGTGAAAATGGCAGCCCTTCTTAAATGTGGTGGTTGTTCCTTATTTATAGCCTGTCCTCCTGACACCTTGTCAGATCCAAAACCTCGTACTCGTTCCCCGAGGTACGCTCACGGCGTTATTTAATGCACTGTCAGTATTCCGGCCCTACCAGCTGTGCCCTCCTGGGCATTAACGCGTTGCGACTGTCGCGACTAGGGATTGGGCTGGCCCTGCTCACGCTTGGGCCTTCTTTCGGCCTTTCCTCCTTTGGGCCACTTCCTATATCCACGGGACCTGATTTAGAGGGTGGTCCATTCCGGCCCAACATTTGTCCCGCAGGCGGGTAAAGCCTCCGGGTTTGGGCGGCTGGTCTTTTATACCCAGGGCGGGATCACCCTCTAAATCACGGAACCGCCTAGGGGAACCCTCCCCCGGACGTCCAATCGGGGGCAGGACGCCTCGGGTCAGTCCTATCCTTTTGTTGCCACGTGTCGGGCGACACGATTTTCCACGGGCTCGAAGTGATCGTTGGCATGATTACCCTATATAGCCCTCCTCTAGGGTTAGCGAACCGTCGCCTCTGGAAACCGCGCCCCCTCATTTAAAAGCCACCAGAGAAATTGACCGAAGGTATTTTTCTCTCATCTTCCTTATTTTGATGCTTTGATTCTCTCGTTTTTCAGCCAGTTGTTCTTCAAATCCTCTCCATTCGACTGTCGCCATTGTTGCAGCGAGTTCCATTTCTTCAAACTACCCGTGCCTGCTTTCATCTCGTTGTTGCTGGGAATGGCTGGAGAAGATGGATCATCGCTTCCTCTGCCCTCTGTTGGCTCTGGGTCCTCTCCGAGCCGGAAGAAGGGCGGCGCCGGCGTCGTCACCGCAGTTTCTAGTCCCGGCGGCTCTGCCACTGCCACCGCTGCCGCCGCCGCACCGGCCAACGCTACTCCTCTGACGATCAATTTGGAGTCGTCGGACACGGTTACAGATCCCATAACCGCCGCCGCTCAAGGTATGCTCCACTTGAACGCTTTATCGCCCTTAAGTACATTTGGTCTTGACTGGGATTTTAGTGAGGTATATTTTGATTTTGGTGGCTCTTGGTCGGATGATGGTCGGTATTTGTTGGGTAGAGTTGAGGATGGGTCATATGAATTGACCGATGTTGCTTTGGGTGTGAGCGTAGAGAATGTAGCACCTAGGGGAGACGCTTCCGCCATGGGGGATAACCTGGCAAGTTTTGATGACGTCTCCTTAGCGAGCGTGAGTTCTGACGAGGAGCTTAGTCTTGATGAGCAAAATTCTCCCGAGCGTCCTGAATCTCCTTCCATTTATCTTTCGGAGGACTCTTCGGATCTTAGCTACTTGGCGGTGGCGGATAACACCTACCACATACGCTTGCATGAGCATATGTGGGGGAAGCGGGAAGTGCCCGCTCGTGCTTTCGAACGAGGGCCCGACAGGTACAGCAAGCTTACGCCCATAACGATGCTTACCCGTCTTAGAAACCACCAGCTCCCTACCGATTGGAAGTACGCCGCACCGTCTCCGACTTCCCGTGCCGGTACCTGTCCGAAAGGCTGGATAACCATATATACCGAGCAGCTTAAGTTGGGTTTGCGTTTCCCCCTTGACCCCCTTATCACGCAAACGCTTCTGTGCTTGAATTGCACGCTCGGTCGGTTGTCACCCACCATCATCTTTCACGCGTGTGCCTACAAGCTGGCGTGTCAAAGGCTCGGAGTTGAACCATCATTTGCCGCCTTCCGGTTTATATACGGCCTCCGGCGGGTTTCCAACGTCTGGTCTTTTGGGAGGCGGGACAAAGCCTACGGTTTTGTAACCGGGACTCCCAAGCTTGATAATGCCTGGTTTAAAGACTTTTTCTATGCCAAGCCTACTTCAAAATGGTATACGGGTGACAAGGAGCCTCGGACGGGTTACGCCTACGGCCGGAAAGAAAATTGGGATGCAAAGCTCTGGTCGTTGGATTCTCAAAAGGACCACGCCGCTCGACTTGCTGATTTCTCTCCCTTTAACTTGAAGCCTGGGGGGAATGACTCTATGAGGTCAATTCTGATTGAGCTCTTTGGAGATGGTCAGTAGCACCATTGATACGCTTCCCATTTATAACTGTGCCTGTATTCTTTGTTTCTGACGCTCTTTTTTTTTTTTTTAGCCATGCACTTCGGGAGCGTGGCGATGATGGCGCGGCCTCCCAGGCGCGGGAAGCTCACTGCTTCCAAGGCGGGAACCACTTCCCAGGGCCCTTCGAAAACCGGACCCTCTGTTAGCGCCTCTGCACCTCCCAAGGCGATCGTCCCTCTGAGTAAGTCCCCTCCATCTGCTGTGCAAACCACACTCGCCAGCGGGGCATGCGGGTTAATGACCGTGCAAGCCAGTGCTGAGCCTACGCGTAAGCATCCGGGGAAGCGGGTTGCTGAAAGTCCCGCGGGCGAAAATGATGAGGGTCGCAAGAAGACGAAGGCAACTTCGCTGACCGAGACAGTGGATTTCTCTCCCCACTCCTCCCTGAGGGAGGATTGTGCCCGCCGGATGCTTCACGAGTTATCCGGTAAGCTTCTCGTCCCTCCTGAGTATACGGAAGCGGAAGATCATTCGACCAGGCACTGGGTGGGGACCGCTGCCCGCTTCCTTTTGGCGGTAAGTATAATAATAATTGTTTTTTTTTAATAATATCCTTGTGCGTAATTTGACGGGGAGAATTACTTTTGCCCGTAGGCTGGCGTTGGCTTGTCCCAAATTGGGATGACCAACGAGAAGCTCCACATGGCAAGCTTGCGCGACGAAGTGG
Source organism: Linum tenue (assembly GCA_946122785.1). NCBI lineage: Eukaryota > Viridiplantae > Streptophyta > Magnoliopsida > Malpighiales > Linaceae > Linum > Linum tenue. The sequence goes on along the minus strand of CAMGYJ010000007.1, from coordinate 17,879,918 downwards.
AGGCGGAAAAACTGCGAAAGCGGATCGGGGAGCTGGAGGCGGAGTCTCTCAAGGGGCGGACTGCTTGCCGGGCGGAAGCTAAGGCCGAGTTAGAGAAGGAGTTTGCTGACACCATCAAGGAGCTTCGTGCGGACCTGTCCCGTGGAGTTCAGAAGGTGAACACACTGATGGCTGGCAAGGAGGGTCTGGAAGCGGAAGTGACCCGCCTACGCGGTCGCGTGGATGAGCTGGAGAAGATCCAAATGGAAAACGAACTTAGGCACAAAACTGAAGTCGACGCTGCTGCCAAGTCTGCTGTGGCATCCTACCTGCTATCCCCCGCCTTCCGTAAGATTGATGATGCCAAGCGATCCAAGGCCATTTCCGATACGGTTGCTGCTATCCGCCATCTGTTCCGTCGTGAACACCCCTATATGGCGTGGGATACGGATTCCGTGTGGGACGCTGTGGTGGAATGGGGATCTGCTGAAGGGGACGTCAACTCGGAGAATGTCATCCAGGCGGATGCGGGAGGTGACGAGGAGAGTTCCCGCGGTGGAGATAACTCTTAGGCCGTTGTGTTTTCCTCTGTCTTGAAGTCGAGTTTGTCCTCGACTGTAAACTTGAAGTCTGTAATAACCCCCTCCCCTTTTTTTTTGTTTTGCTAAGTGTTGGTCTGCGTCTATGACATTGGCCGCCCTTGGGCGGGCTTTTCTATTTTAGTTTACTCTTTCTTTCACACCGCCATCCGTGCTTGACTTCTTTGCCTATCTTCTTTGTGTTCAGACCGAGCCCGTGCCTCCCAAGGCGGGTCGCAGGCGGATTATTCTGCTTCGTGGTAGGGTTTTATGAATAACCCATGTCCCGGGACGCGTTTTTAGTGGGATCTCGCTCTACCTTCGTGGTGGCGTATTAGGAGCGAGTCCGTGCCTCTCAAGGCGGGTCGCGGGCGGGTTATTCTGCTTCGTGGTAGCGTTTTATGAATAACCCATGTCCCGGGACGCGTTTTTTGTAGGATCTCGCTATGCCCTCGTGGTGGCGTATTAGGAGCGAATCCGTGCCTCTCAAGGCGGGTCGCGGGCGGGTTATTCTGCTTCTTGGTAGCGTTTTATGAATAACCCATGTCCCGGGACACGTTTTTAGTGGGATCTCGCTCTGCCTTCGTGGTGGCGTATTAGGAGCGAGTCCGTGCCTCTCAAGGAGGGTCGCGGGCGGGTTATTCTGCTTCGTGGTAGCTTTTTATGAATAACCCATGTCCCGGGACGCGTTTTTGGTGGGATCTCGCTCTGCCTTCGTGGTGGCGTATTAGGAGCGAGTCCGTGCCTCTCAAGGCGGGTCGCGGGCGGGTTATTCTGCTTCGCGGAAGCGTTTTATGAATAACCCATGTCCCGGGACGCGTTTTTAGCGGGATCTCGCTCTGCCTTCGTGGTGGCGTATTAGGAGCGAGTCTGTGCCTCTCAAGGCGGGTCGCGGGCGGGTTATTCTGCTTCGTGGTAGCGTTTTATGAATAACCCATGTCCCAGGACACGTTTTTGGTGGGATCTCGCTCTGCCCTCGTGGTGGCGTATTAGGAGCGAGTCCGTGCCTCTCAAGGCGGGTCGCGGGCGGGTTATTCTACTTCGTGGTAGCGTTTTATGAATAACCCATGTCCCGGGACGCGTTTTTAGTGGGATCTCGCTCTGCCCTCGTGGTGGCGTATTAGGAGCGAGTCCGTGCCTCTCAAGGCGGGTCGCGGGCGGGTTATTCTGCTTCGTGGTAGCTTTTTATGAATAACCCATGTCCCTGGACGCGTTTTTGGTGGGATCTCGCTCTGCCTTCGTGGTGGCGTATTAGGAGCGAGTCCGTGCCTCTCAAGGCGGGTCGCGGGCGGGTTATTCTGCTTCGTGGTAGCGTTTTATGAATAACTCATGTCCCGGGACGCGTTTTTAGTGGGATCTCGCTTTGCCTTCGTGGTGGCGTATTAGGAGCGAGTCCGTGCCTCAGGTCATGAGGAGTAATCCCAAGATTGGAGAGCTATGAAGATGTTTGCATTGAAGATTTCCTAAACAGGGTTACAATTTACTCCGCCGAGTAATACTTGCGCAAGTGCTGCGCGTTCCAAGTCTTGCTTATGGCTTCCCCGCCCATGGTAGCGAGCTTGTAAGTGCTCGGCCCAATTTTGTCGCTTATGAGATAAGGACCTTCCCAGTTTGCAGCTAGCTTCCCATGTCTTTCTTTCTCTCTTTTCTCGAACATTCTCTTGAGTACCATATCGCCCTCCTCCAGAGGTCGAGGGCGCACCTTGGCATTGTATGCCTTTGCCACTTTTTCCTTCTCAACGATTATGCGCGTTAGAGCCGCCTCTCGCCTTGTTTCTGTCATGTTCAGCTGATGTAGTAGGTTGGCATGGTTCTCTTCCGGATTGTAAGCCCGAATGCGAATCGTTGGGAATTGGACTTCGGTCGGGACGACCGCCTCGCATCCGTATGTGAGGGCGAACGGCGTTTCTCCCGTTGCCGTTTTGTGCGTGGTCCTATGAGCCCAAAGGATATGAGGGAGCTCCGTTGTCCAAGCGCCTTTCGCCTCGCCCAATCTTCTCTTTAATCCTCGCAAGATCAGCTTGTTGGATGATTTTACTTGGCCATTCGCTTGCGGGAACGCCACCGATGCCAGGCTGAGCGTTATTCCATGTTCTTAGCAGAACTTCTCGAACGGACGGCAGTCGAATTGCGCTCCGTGATCCGTGACGATAGTTTCCGGGATCCCGAAGCGTGTTAGGATGTTGTTGAAGAGGAATTTCTGTATCCGGGCACTAGTGATCGTCTCGAGAGGTTCAGCCTCTATCCACTTGGTGAAGTAGTCGACGGCTACCACCAAATATTTCTTTCCCAGCGGGGCATTCGGAAAGGGTCCCAGAAGGTCCAGTCCCCACTTTGCAAACGGCCATGGCCTTACTATTCCTTTCATTTCCGAGGCGGGAGCGTGGTGCTTGTCCGCGTGTGCTTGGCATGCGTGACAATCTCGCACCATTTTCAGTGCGTCCTTCTTGACCGTGGGCCAATAGTATCCCTGTAAGAGCACAGCCTTTTCGAGGCTCCGCGGCCCGATATGAGTGGCGCACGTTCCCATGTGTATTGTCTTCAGAGCTTCCTCTGATTCCTCCTTCCTTAGACACTTCAAGTATGCGCCCGTGAACGAGCGTTTATACAGTTCTTCCCCCACTATGGTGTACCGTGTGGCCTTCCGTCGTAGAGCTTTGGCCGCCGCCGCATCACACGGAACTTCGTCTCGCTCAAGAAAATCGAGAAGTTCGCTTCTCCAATCCTGACAGTTTACGCTCGCCGCATTGTCTATGAACGCTACTTCCTTCATTACTGTGACTTGTCTCTCACCTTCAAAGTCCATGGCGGTGGCCAGTTTGGATAACGCATCAGCGTGCGCGTTTCCCTCCCGCCTGACGTGTTCCAACATCCAATTCTCCATCTGTGCCAGTGCCCCCTGAGCTTTCCCGGCTAGCCTTGCCAGCTCTTCCTCCTTAATCTCGAAGTTCCCATTGATTTGGCCTACCACCAGTGATGAATCCGAGTAAATTTTTACCTTCTTGGCTCCCATTCCCGAGATTAATTTTATCCCGTTTATTAGCGCTTCGTACTCAGCCACATTATTGGTTTTCAGGGCTTCAAAACGCATGGCAACCTCGTGAACCACTCCATCCGGGGTTTCGACGACGATCCCCGCTCCTGCACCTCCTTTGCCTGCAGCCCCGTCGACTGACAGCTTCCACGTTTCATCTTCTTTATTGATTCCCTCATCTGTAGTGAAACCCTCAACGACAAAATCGGCCAATACTTGGGCCTTCACTGCTGGTCGGGGGGCGTAGGAGATATCATGTTCACTCAACTCCACCGCCCACTTCGTCATTCTGCCTGAGGCGTCCATCCCTTGTAGTATTTTCTTGAGCGGTAGGTTGGACAGAACGGTGATCGGGTGACTCTGAAAATAGGGTCGTAACTTCCGCGCTGTCATCGCCACCGCCAGGACCGCCTTTTCAACCACCAAATACCTTGTTTCCGCCGGAAGTAACGCTTTGCTTACATAGTATATTGGCTGGTCCTTGCCGTCTTCCGCTCTTCTTACGAGGACCGAGCTTACCGCCTGATGAGACACCGCCAGGTAAAGGAAAAGGCGTTCCCCATTGATGGGCGCGCTCAGCACAGGGGGGGATGACAGTTGCTCTTTGAGGCGTACAAAAGCCTCATTGCATTCCTCGCTCCATTTGAACCGAGTGGTTGATTTTTTTTAGGACCTGAAAAAATGGGGAACACTTGTCTGCTGAGCGGGGTATAAACCGGCTTAAAGCCGCCATCTTTCCGTTGAAAGCCTGTATTTCCTTGATTGTTCTCGGGGCCTTGAGTTGCAAGATTGCCTCGATCTGTTTTGGATTGGCTTCAATTCCCCGCTTTGTGATCAGAAAACCCAAGAACTTCCCCGCCTCGGCTCCGAACACGCACTTTGTCGGGTTTAGGCGCAACCCGTGTTTCCGCATATTCGTAAACGTTTCCCTCAAGTCTTGTAAGTGGGTTCCCGCCTCCTTGCTCTTCACCAATACGTCATCCATATAGGCCTCTACGTTCCGCCCTATCTGGTTGCGTAGCACTGCGTCCACCATCCTCTGATATGTTGCTCCCGCATTCTTCAAACCAAAGGGCATGACTACCCAGCAGTAGTTTCCCGTGGCCGTCATGAAGGCGGTTTTTTCTTGATCCTCCTCAGCGAGACTAATTTGATGATATCCTGAGAACATATCTAGAAAACTCAACATGGAGTGATTGGCTGTGGCGTCAATGAGTCGATCAATTCTCGGGAGCGGGTACGCATCCTTTGGGCACGCGCTATTCAAGCTGGTGAAGTCAACACACATACGCCACAACCCTGAGCTCTTCTTAACAAAAACTGGGTTTGCAAGCCAGGTGGGGTACCTCACTTCTTTGATGAAACCCGCCTTGAGTAGTTTTTGGATTTCTTCCTCCAGTGCCATTTGCTTCTCGACCGATATGTTTCTTCGCTTCTGCTTTACCGGACGCGCGTTTGGCTTCACTGCGAGGCGGTGCTCCGCGAGCTCGCGTGGCACGCCCGGCATGTCCTCCGGTCCCCAGGCGAAGAGGTCGGAGAATTCTTGTAAGAGGAGAAGCATGCTCGCGGCCAACTCAGGTTGTAGGTGCGCCGATATACGCACCGTTTTATCCGGCTCGTTCTCCAGCAGGGGTAGGGCCACATCCCCTTCTAACGCCTCCGGCCTTGGATGGTCCCCTCTTGTGTCCACCAAGTCTACCTCTAGTTGTTTAATGGTTGCTTGGTAGCATTCCCGGGCCTGTTGTGTGTTTCCCTTTACGCATCCCACTCCGTCTCCCACCGTAAACTTCAGTCTTTGATGACATGTAGATGCCACCGCTCCAAACGTGGCGAGGAAGCTACGACCAAGAATGGCGTTGTACGCCGACGGGCAGTCCGCCACGTAGAACTCCATTGCTTTCGTCTTGGTTACGTTTCCCTCGCCGATCGTAACGCGTAGGGTGACTACGCCTAAGACCTTTATTTTGGACCCCGAGAAACCCACCAACTGTGTCGTGGACGGCTTGAGGTCTTCAACTCCCTTCTTCATGCTTTTGAGGGTCGAGAAAATCAGAATGTCGGCGGAGCTCCCGTTGTCAATAAGCGTTTTCGTGACCTTGTACTTCCCTGTGCGGAAGGATATGACAAGCGGGTCTTCTGAGGCGTCGGGACTGGTCAATTCGGACGCATGAAACACCACTTCAGCTGTCGGAGTGGAGGCCACGGTTAGGCAGGGAGTCCCTTCGCCAGCGTTCCTGGGACGCTTCCTTCCTCCAGAGATGGTGATTATTTCCAGGTCATCTTCGTCCAAGCGAGGCTGCCTCCTCGGGGGGGGGGGGGGGGGGCATTCGGTGGTGAAGGGAGCCTCCCCCTTTCCTTTTGATCTCTGGACCTTGACCTCCGGGGCGACCTCGACCTTCTTCCTCGGGACCTGGATCGTGGCCTCCACGGAGATCTGTTCCGATACCGCCTCAGAGCGGGCGATCTGGATCTTTCTCGTTTTTTGGCCTCCAACCTGCTTCGTAGGTCGCCCGGCGCCAGATTCGCGAGGCTCAACTGGAAATCTCGATAGTCCACGGTGTTGTGTGAAGTCTTTTGATGCCAGTCGCACCACCTTCTGAACACAGGGGCGTCTGGCTGCCTCTGCGTATCGTAGCGTGCTCTTTCCTCTTGCTGCTTTCGAGGCGGGATCTCATTCCTGCGGCGTTCCGTGGTGTAAACCTCCTTTTTGCTTTCTCCCGCTCTTCCCTTTGTTTTGTAATTATGTCGTTCCGGCGTTCGTCCTCTGCGGGGCGGTGATCTGTTCCCTTTCCGCGCATCTCTTCCTCTTCCCCCCCGGTCGGTGGCGGTCAGAGCTTCCTCCAACGTAATTGCCCGCCTTACCAAATTGTCTAAGTTCGGCCAGGTCTTGATATCTTGTTCCTTCTTGATCAGCGCTCTTTGGAGCTCCTTGCTCTTTGTTGCCATCCTCAAACTTCCCGCGGCTACATTTGGGGTCACGCCTTGTATCTCGCAGGCGATGGTGTTCCACCTATCGTAGAAGTTGGTCAAGGTTTCCCCCTCACCTTGGGTGCAATTGATAAGCGCAGTGACCGTGAGACGCCTTCGAATTTGGGAGGCGAACTTTGATGCGAACAGTGTCGCAAACTGCTCGAAGTTGTCTATGATTCCTTCTGGGAGAGATGTATACCATGTTCTGCACCGTCCCCCAAAGGTGACTGGGAAAGCCTTACATAAATCCGCATCCGTGGCATTTATTAACTGCATCTTCATCGTGAACGCACTCAGGTGGTCGTTCGGGTCGGCATCCCCGTTGTAAGTTGGTAGTCCTAACGATGAAAAGTTTGGAGGAACCGGGCTTCGGAACAACTTTTTGGAAAGCGGGTTATGTAAGATACTGGGCCCCTTCGACTTTCCGCTTCCCCTCCCGAAGCTCGTTTGCAAGTGCTCCTCTAGGAAGCTTAAATCCGCCTCCGGCCTTTCTTCTTCAGTTTCTTCGTCTTCCGAATCCTCTATCTCTACTGCTTTTTTCTTCCCTTTGTCCCTCGGCGTTGCGGATGGTCCGGGCTCTTCCTCACGCCTTAACCCTTCTTTTATTAAGGAGAGTATCTGGCTGATACTCCCTCGCATCTGTGTGATCTGCTCCCCCTGGTTTTTCACCCGGTCTTCAAGTTCTATCTCTTCCTCGATGTTTGGTGACAAGCCTCGGAGCGTGACCCTTTCGACGACCTCCTTCATGGGAGTGATGGAGTCCCCTGACATCTCAAGAAGCTGTAGAAACCTCAACGGCCCCACGGTGGGCGCCAAATTGTTTACGCCTAGAAAGTGCCAGGCGGTTTAGATGAAGAGCAACGAGGGATCCACGTACTTCTTGATATGCGGGCCTCCGTTTCCTGCAGCAAAGGTCCGGGGGCGTTGCCCAGGGACACTCTCCGATGCTTCAATTAGTATAGTGGGATTAATAAAGCGGTTCTGGGAAAATGATGAAGAGAGAGAGAGTAAATAGAGAGAGAGATTAGAGAGAGATTAGAGAGAGATTAGAAAGAGATTAGAGAGAGAGTTGGTGAAAATGGCAGCCCTTCTTAAATGTGGTGGTTGTTCCTTATTTATAGCCTGTCCTCCTGACACCTTGTCAGATCCAAAACCTCGTACTCGTTCCCCGAGGTACGCTCACGGCGTTATTTAATGCACTGTCAGTATTCCGGCCCTACCAGCTGTGCCCTCCTGGGCATTAACGCGTTGCGACTGTCGCGACTAGGGATTGGGCTAGCCCTGCTCACGCTTGGGCCTTCTTTCGGCCTTTCCTCCTTTGGGCCACTTCCTATATCCACGGGACCTGATTTAGAGGGTGGTCCATTCAGGCCCAACAGGATCCGAATTAGAACTAACTGGTCGTCGTCCTTCAGCTGCTGCTCGTTGTCTCTTGCGACGTACGCCGATTCCGCAAACACCAAGTTTTCCAGCTTTTGAACTCGATGTTGCTGCCCTCCTTGCTGCCGAGTCGATCCCAAACATTGTTCTTAAATAAAAACCCAATCAGAACCGACCCATCGGAGATAGCATATTGCTCAGCCTAGCCGATCAAGAGAAACGGCCATTGACCGCTGCATCATGAATACTAAACCCTAACCTTGAGCATGCCAAAATGTAAGGGGAAATATTAAGGCGCGTTACATCTAGTCATATATTATATGGATGGTGAAACTACCTAATTTCGAGGATAATTGATTTTGAATTTGAATGATTTTAAAGCGGAAATTTTGAATAACGTTGTCATTGCCTTGTGAAAAGTTTTTCCCCAACTCAATAAGGAAAATATTGATTTTTTGTGTGTGGATTAATAGAAAACTGGAACGGTCCGAGCCTTCTATCCGGCTAGCCCAATCACGGAACTACCTCTTAGCCTAACTCATCGGCTCAATTTTGATCTGGTAGTGGTAATTAGAGGTGGCAATTAGGATCCAAATCCATGAATCCAATCCATCCACCAAATTATCCATTTAATCCAATCCATTTGATCCAAATCCAATTGAATTGGTGGATTCATGGATCAATCCATGGATTCAAATGGCAAATTACGATTTGGTACCTATATTTTTTATATTTTACATTTTGCTACCTAAAATTTATATTTTTATATGAAAAAATCATTGGAAAATTATATTTTGGTACCTAAACTTTTTCATTATGACATTTTTTAGTACCTAAACTTTTCAAAATTTACATTTTGGTCCAAGCCTTGGATGTCATTTGGATTCATGGATCAATCCACCAATCCATGAATCCACCAATCCATTGGATCCAATCCATTTAATCCATGGATCCACCAATCCAATCCACGAATCCACGAATCCGATCCAATTGCCACCTCTAGTGGTAATACTTCGATTAGTTGTTTCCTTAATTTGCATTGGAAGAATACATACTTGTTATTCATAACATACCTAATCTCTTGTCTCCCCATTGTCTCTTAATTCTATGAGTTCTCCTCAACCTTCCTGATCGGTTACACAATTGGGTGGAGAGGATATCGAGAGATCATCTTAGTGACGGAATTAGAAATTTGAATGGAAGTGTAAAAATCTATACTTAATGAATTTGACCTAACGAGGGGCTGTCAATACTTAATGAATTTGGCCTGACGAGGGGTTGTCAATTCAATTTGATTTGGTTAACCAAACTGAACCCAAACCAGGTTATTTCTCTAAATCTAATCCAAAAATCGAAATCACTGCAACCCCAATCAAAATCAAACACCTTTAACCTCTCGCTTAATGTTTTCTCTTACGATTTTTATAAATTTTCCTGTTTAAACCAAAACAAAACTAATGGTACAAACTGATTTCAGATAGAAAATCGAAACTAATAATGCCCTTATATGTTCGATTTTGGTTAAAAACGAAAACGAAAACCAACATACAAGCTCAAGTAAGGGCTTATCAATTACTAGCTTTCTCAAATTTGTTACTAAATTTACAGTGAACTTTACGAAAAATAATTTAGTCTAATAGTAATACCGCTAGCTTTGAACCTGAAGATTCCAAGTTCAATTCATTTGAATAAAATCTAATCACAAAAAGTAAAGCCGATATCACCTTATCTAACACTAAATGGCGGGTATTGTCTGCTTTTAAAGTTGTGGGATCTATACATTATTGGGAAGGTTAGAATAAAACTTCTCTAATGGGATTAGTCTATGAGATGAGTTTGAAAAAGAAGGGACTTCTGAGTTTCGACGGTTAAACCTCTGCTATTCACTAGTTGATTAGTCCCTAACCAAACACTATCATTGCTTTATTGCTCATCCAATTCTTCGTCGAACAGCTGCAATTCCAACTCGAGCTCACGAGTATAATCATCATTATTGTCAGAATCATTATCTTGTTGAGCCTGTTCCTCAGTGGGCCTCACTCCTGTTTTGTCGTAGAACTGTTCCTTGCGGGCATTCCAGCTCTCACTCACCTTCTCCGCTTTGTCACCAACCAGTTCCTTGGCATTTGCAAGATGCTCCACGTCTTGCACGTTTACCACCTTCCGGGCTTCTAAAGAAGAAGCACATTAGAACACGTATGGGTGAGTTTTTAACGTCTCGTTTGCATACAGAAGTAGCAGAACTAACGAAAACGCGTGTAAATATGTTACACCACCTTCAATTGCATGCTGCTTCGACTCTGCATATTCTATAGATAATTTCTTCAACTCGTCTAGACCCAATTCCCTTCCCTGCGTGTACCGCAACACCGGTAAAAGTAACTTCAGAATCAAGATGCAATTGATAGGACAATTGGTTTTTCTTAACGCCACGTTTTCCAATGTACGTTGAATTACTTGAGAGGGTTTTCATTGACTTACCATGTCTAAGTGTAGGAAGTGCTCAATCCTGGTACCCTTAAATAACCTGTGAATCAAAAGAGAGTAATAACACAAAATCAGGTAATATACAGAAAATAAACCCTGAAGATGGTTGTGAAAATCTATACGGGAAGGGGTTATGATGCAGAAGAAAGCTTTACTTCTTAGCAGCACACTTCACTATCTCATTATCCTGCTCCGTGAGTTTTTCTACGGTTTTAGCAGCTTCTTCTAAATCCAAATACCCAAACAGAAACACATCCTTTTCCAGCATTCTTTGCACCAAAGAAGCCGCTGCTTTGACATCGTTCCCTTTGGCTTCAGTGACGAGGTTCTTCAATTTTTTCAGTTCCCCTTCAAGAGGGGGAAAAAAGGGAAGTACAATAAACAAACCAGAGTTGTTGGGGGGTTATTTAAACTGAGAAAGGTGTGAAAAGGAAAATTAAAGATGAAGAGAAGTTTTTGCTTTGAAAGTGTAGTCATACCAAGGGAGAGATAGATCTTGAAAGGAGGCTTGAATGGTTGAGTCTCGTATAGACAGTATAAGCAATACAAGCCTCCTAGTCTTCTTGTAAAGGAAGCACTGACATTCATATGGCCTGCTTGAAAAACCGAAATATCAATACCCCCCTTGCAAATACGGAAAAACTAGACAGAACTAGTGTTGAAAAAACCGAAATATCAACCACAATTGTAGAGTTTTAACATGATGTCAATAATTATCTGCTGCCATGGAAATAAGCATTGGCTATGCAGCTAATCAGTCAGAAAACCAAACTACATCAATAAAAGCTAACAAACACCCAGTTCAGGAAGCTTCAGCAAAGAGGGTCAGAGAACGGAAGGCCTGCCTAGTCTTAGCGCTAGCAGAATACAAGTGTTGATATGAAAATAGAGTTAACCAGGAAGATATCCCTCCAATCGAGCATGATAGTCAGTAGCCTTAATTCAGTTCACATTTGTCGTTCTCAAGAGCAAAATATCCATGGGCACTTCTATAAGCCGTCAAGTCTTGAGGTCCAGAACAAAGACTTCAGGTGAAGGCAGGGCGTTTTATAATGACCGGAAACATTACGGCCTTTTTACATGCAAGGACATTAAGTTCTCTCGTATTTTTATCAAGAATCTTGCACTGTGAAACAGAAACAACGGAAAGCCTTACCCGGGAAAAGAGAGAGAGAGAGAGCGAGAGAGAGAAGGCAAAGGGAAAACTTAGCTTACCAATTGTATGGGCATATAATGACTGCATGAAGAAACCCAAATGTGTAGCAGGAGCGGCCTCATAGATGTATGAAAACTTCATGGAACGCCATATTTTCTTCCAGTCAGGAAAACTTGTCCACTGACCCTACAAGTTTCCATCATTTGAGTGAGTCTCAATCAGTGATCAAAGGAAAATGAAACTAAGAAAAGCCAAATCGTGTCAGAATTCCAATGTACCTCAACAAACTCATTGATGAGCTCATCAATGTCGAGCTTGAAAGGAGAAAGGTTCACCTTGCTGGGCATCTTCTTTATAAACCAAAGTTCCTGCAGCCAGAACAGAAGGAACAAAATCCAAAATTTAATCAAGTTCCCATCCAAATGTCTAAAACCCTCCCCAGCAACCCAAAACCCTACCATCCAGCAAAAATTTAGTAGAACTGAAAAACTAGAACGACATTAACCGGCGGAGACCAGACCATCTAACCAACAGGTATCAATAAATGCAACGGAACTCCAACTAAACAATCTATAGAGTCCCATACGGGGAATTAGAACTCCAGTCCACTTCCCTTGCTCGAAACTTTTGGGGTAAGAAAGAATGAGGATTGAACCGAATAGCAGAATTGAAGCTCGCGGCGGGGCAATTCTAAGAGAAGAAATCAATCTATGCTGACGGGAAATAGAGACAGACGACGTACCTCCTAAGCACGAAGAGGAAGGACTTGGTAACCAAGCCGTCAGTTTAGTTTCGGCCGCTCCCGCTTCAGAGCGTGAGGACGCGGTTCTCTTCCGGCCTCAGAAGATTCGTGAATTATATCGGCATTAATCAAGAATCTTCAGACATCTAAACCGATGAGGCCTCTTGTTCTTGCTGGAAAGGTGAGAACTGAGAACCAACGGCAGTTACAGATTCAGGGGTCAGCGGCAGCACCGACCGGGGTAGAAGCTTTAGGCGAGGAGAGTAGGGATAGCAATGACTCGGGTTGGGGCGGGTTTTGCCAAACCCAAACTCATCTGTTTATTCGCCAAAAAAATTTTGGAGTAAAATTCGCTGGGTATTTGCGGATTCATGGGTACCTGTGGATTTTTGTGTAAAAATTTTGCAATAACAAGTTTCTTTCAAAATAAAAGTCTAACATAAATTTTCTTATACAAATTATTCGGGTTAATTGCATGATTGGTCATTGAGATTACAAAACACGTTCAACTTTGGTAACTCGAAATATTTAAATCCATTGATGGTACTTCAGTTTACTGAAACCGTTCACGTTTGGTCACTCTCCGTCCAACTCCGTTAACTTTTGCTTACGTGGCGGTCAACTCTAAAAGTTGACCGTTAAATGTGTGACGTGGCAATTTAAAATTAATAAAATTAAATTTTTTAAAATTGCCATCTCATTTCTACATTATTATCACTTTTATTTAAAATAAATAAAAAAAACATAATTTCTTCTAATCCCAACATTACAAAGAGTTTGAGCCTACATTTCTTGGCATTTAGTTTCGAACTTTGTAAGATATTGCCGCCTTGTTGAACAGTAGTATTCCTGTTCTGGCAACTTAATGTTGGGTTGGTCCAACTCATATGGTGGTTGGATTAACCAGTTTGAGTTTGGGTTTTTGGTTGGTTTTTAGAAGATCCTCTATTTTCAAAATAGAGAGTTATTCCTACTCAAAAGTGAAAAGAGTGGACAACCTTTCATTGATAGAGAGAGAATCAGAAAAGAGAAGAGATAAGGAAAAAGAGAGAAGAGAGGAAGAGCTGCAGTTTTTCGTTTTTGCAGCAGGGCAGTCTGCTCAAGTGAGCGTTCTGGAAGATTGAACCGTTGGATCGTCCTGAAATTTGGACAGTGAGTTCGGAATTGTCTGGGCTTCATTCTGACCGAAGGGATCGTCAATCTGAGGTCTAGTTCGTCGGGAATCTCTGCTGGACAGAAGGTGTACGAATCTGTTTTTGGGCATCTCTCAACCTTTCTTTGTCTTGCTCTTGTTCTAGTTATCCACCATGTTGGTGAGAGCTATTGTTGTTGATTGTTGATCCAAGAAGGGTGTTCTTGAGGTATTTGTAATCCTCTAGCTAGTCTAGAGAGGACTTGTAATCCCACCAAAGTCTAGTGGAGTTGTGGCTTGGACAAAGGTCCCGTGGTTTTTCCCGATTTGGGTTTTCCACGTAAAAATCGTGTGTCTTGTGCATTCTATTCTTGCTTCTGGTTGCTGCCCGGTTTCTCAACAGTGGTATCAGAGCATTAGGTTGTTTGGGGGCTGTGTTTGGTGAATGGCAAGAATGGATGACTCAAGTGGAGCAATGATTAAGTTGACATCATCCAACTACTCTATTTGGAAGCCACGGATGGAGGATATTCTGTTTTGCAAGGATCTCTATGAGCCAATTGAAAATGGCAGCGAGAAGCCGGAAGACAAAACCGAGAAGCAATGGGAGGTCTTGCATAGAAAGGCGGTGGCAATCATTCGACAATGGATTGACCAAAGCATCTTTCATCATGTTGCAAAAGATACAAGAGCAGATGAATTGTGGCAGAAATTGGAGTCCATGTATGAGAGGCAATCGGCTCAAAATAAAGCCTCACTCATTCGAAGAATTGTGAAGTTGAAGTACAAGGATGGGCATAGTGTCTCGGAGCATTTGAGTGACTTTCAAGGGCTTGTGAACCAGCTAACTACTATGAAGTTAGCACTTGATGATGAAGTGCAAGCATTGTTACTTCTCAGTTCTTTGCCGGATAGTTGGGAGACTTTGGTGGTCTCACTTAGCAACTCAGCACCTAATGGCAAGTTGACGATGGACATTGTCAAGGATAGCATGCTGAATGAAGAGGCAAGGAGAAAAGAGTCGGGGATTACATCGGAGTCACATGCTTTGGTGGCGGATAATTCTGGAAGTCGTGGAAGAAGCAGAAATCGAAATTCCAACTTCAAGAACTCTCAGAATCGAAGTAACAGCCGAGGGAGATCAAAAGGGAGATCAAAATCATTGTCAAGACCAAGAGGAGAAATCACATGTTATCATTGCAACCAGCCCGGACACATGAAGAGAGAGTGCAGAATCTTGAAACGGGAACAAGCTAGAGGAAAAGGTGTGGAAAACCGAGAAAAAGATGATACTACTGCTGCTGCCACAGATGGTGATGTAGTCATTGTTTGTGATGCCAGTTTTGTTAACCTTGCTTGTCAAGAGAGTACATGGGTTGTTGACTCGGGTGCCTCATTCCATGTGACCTCACGGGTTGATTTTTTCTCTTCCTACACAAACGGTAACTATGGTTGTGTGAGGATGGGAAATGATGGCGCATCAAAGATTGTTGGCATGGGTGATATTCATCTAGAGACCAACACGGGTTGCAAGCTAGTCTTGAAGGATGTGAGACATGTTCCTGACATGAGGCTGAATTTGATATCCACGGGAAAGCTTGATGATGATGGTTATACAAACTATTTTGGAGAAGGAAAATGGAAGCTCTCAAGAGGTTCTCTTGTGGTGGCTAAAGGCAAGAAGGAAAGTACGCTCTACATGACAAATGCAAAGCATAGCAAGGGAGGAATCAATGTTGCTGAGAAAGATTCTTCTATTGAGCTTTGGCATAAGAGACTCGGTCATTTGAGCGAGAAGGGGGTGCAAATACTCTCCAAGAAACAACTCTTGCCCGGAGCTAAAGGTACTCTTCTTAAAACTTGTGTTGATTGCTTAGCCGGAAAAACTCACAGAGTTGCATTTCATAGATTTCCACCTTCTAGAAGGAGTAAGGTACTTGATCTAATTCACACCGATGTTTGTTTTATGCGAGATAAAACTCTTGGTGGTGCAAGCTATTATGTTACCTTCATCGATGATCACTCAAGGAAGGTGTGGACATATGCTTTGAAAACGAAGGATCAAGTGCTAGATGTTTTTAAGCAATTTCATGCTGAAGTGGAAAGGGAAACCGGCCTCAAGTTAAAGTGTGTAAGGGCTGATAACGGGGGAGAGTATAGAGGTCCATTCGAAAGCTACTGCAGATTGCACGGAATTAAACTGCAGAAAAGTGTACCCAAGACTCCACAACAAAACGGTGTCGCCGAGAGGATGAATAGAACAATTTGTGAGAGAATCAAGTATATGCTCTCACATGCCAAGCTACCTAAATCATTTTGGGGAGAAGCAATGCGGACAGCTGTTGATCTAATCAACCTTTCACCATCGGTCCCTTTGGAGGGTGACGTGCCTCAACGAGTATGGACCGGAAAGGAAGTCTCAAATGAACACTTGCGAGTGTTTGGTTGCAAAGCTTATGTTCATGTTCCAAAAGATGAGAGAGCAAAGCTTGATGACAAAGCAAAGCCATGTATATTCATGGGCTATGGGCGTGAAGAGTTTGGATACCGATTATGGGATCCAATTGCAAGGAAAATTGTTAGGAGCCGGGATGTGATTTTTCTTGAAGATGAGACAAGTGAAGACATCGAAAGGGGTGAAAAGAAGAAAAATACAGCAGCTGGTCCAGTTAATTTGGAGCCTATATCTCCATCCCAAATGCATGAAAATGTTGAGGAAGTAGTGCATAATGAGCCCCAAGGTGCACTAGATCAAGAAGTGCAAGGAGAAGAGCAATTGGAGCAAGAAGAACAAGTTGAAAAAGAGCAACCTCTACCCGAACCAAGAAAGTCAACAAGAGATCGCAAAGCTTCCACTTGGTACTCCCCTCATGAGTACCTATTGTTGACTGACGGGGGAGAACCCGAATATTATCAAGAAGCCATGTCTCATGAAGACAAGGAGGAGTGGAACAAAGCAATGCAAGAAGAGATGAAGTCTTTGCAAGAGAATCACACATATGATTTGGTGAAACTACCCAAAGGAAAAAGATCACTTAAGAACAAGTGGGTCTACATGTTAAAGACGGAGGAAACTAGTTCAAAGCCTCGGTTTAGGGCGCGACTAGTTGTGAAGGGTTTCAACCAAAAGAAAGGTGTTGACTTTGAAGAAATTTTCTCTCCCGTGGTGAAGATGTCTTCTATCCGAGTTGTGCTTGGGTTGGCTGCAAGTTTGGACTTGGAAGTTGAACAACTCGATGTGAAGACGGCGTTTCTTCATGGTGACTTAGAGGAAGAGATATACATGGATCAGCCGGAAGGGTTCGAGGTTAAAGGCAAAGAAGATCTTGTATGCAGATTGAGAAAGAGCCTATATGGTTTGAAGCAAGCACCAAGGCAATGGTACAAGAAATTTGACTCATTCATGGTCAACCATGGGTATGCAAGAACTACATCCGATCATTGTGTGTTTGTGAAATACTTTGCTGAAAATGATTTCATCATTCTCTTGCTTTACATGGACGACATGTTGATCGTGGGTCGGAATGTTGGAGAGATTGATAGATTGAAAAAGGAGTTGAGTAAATCCTTTGCCATGAAGGACCTAGGACCGGCGAAACAAATTCTAGGGATGAGAATCTCTAGGGATCGGAGGAATGGAAAAATTTGGTTGTCTCAAGAAAGGTATATTGAAAGAGTTCTTGAGCGGTTCAACATGAGCAAGGCTAAGGCGGTTAGTACTCCACTTGGAGGACATTTCATATTGAGTTCGAAGCATTGTCCTACAAGTGAGGAAGAGAAAGAAGCAATCAAGAATGTGCCTTATGCATCAGCTGTTGGGAGCTTGATGTATGCTATGGTTTGCACAAGACCGGATATTGCTCATGCAGTTGGGATTGTCAGTCGGTTTCTTTCCAATCCGGGGAAAGAACATTGGACAGCAGTGAAGTGGATTCTTCGCTACTTGAGAGGTACTTCTAGAGTGTGTCTATGCTTTGGTAATGGCAAGACCATACTTGATGGATATACTGATGCTAACATGGCAGGTGATGTGGACTCTAGAAAGTCGACTTCTGGATACATGATGACTTTTGCAGGTGCTGCAGTTTCATGGCAATCTAAACTGCAAAAATGTGTTGCATTATCAACAACAGAAGCCGAGTACATAGCTGTGACAGAAGCTTGCAAAGAGATGTTATGGTTGAAGAAGTTTCTTCAAGAGTTGGGCATCAAGCAAGAGAGGTATGTGCTCTATTGTGATAGCCAAAGTGCAATCCATCTTTGCAAGAATCCTACTCTCCACTCAAGGTCGAAGCACATAGATGTTCGATATCATTGGATTCGTGATGTTTTGGAAGAGAAGTTGTTGGAGCTCAACAAAGTGCATACGGATGACAATGGTTCGGACATGATGACTAAGTCTCTACCACGTGGAAAACATATCTTCTTTCGAGATGAAGCAGGTTTGGTCCTACCCCCCATATGAGCTGGAGGGGGAGATTTGTTGGGTTGGTCCAACTCATATGGTGGTTGGATTAACCGGTTTGAGTTTGGGTTTTTGGTTGGTTTTTAAAAGATCCTCTATTTTCAAAATAGAGAGTTATTCCTACTCAAAAGTGAAAAGAGTGGACAACCTTTCATTGATAGAGAGAGAATCAGAAAAGAGAAGAGATAAGGAAAAAGAGAGAAGAGAGGAAGAGCTGCAGTTTTTCGTTTTTGCAGCAGGGCAGTCTGCTCAAGTGAGCGTTCTGGAAGATTGAACCGTTGGATCGTCCTGAAATTTGGACAGTGGGTTCGGAATTGTCTGGGCTTCATTCTGACCGAAGGGATCGTCAATCTGAGGTCTAGTTCGTCGGGAATCTCTGCTGGACAGAAGGTGTACGAATCTGTTTTTGGGTATCTCTCAACCTTTCTTTGTCTTGCTCTTGTTCTAGTTATCCACCATGTTGGTGAGAGCTATTGTGGTTGATTGTTGATCCAAGAAGGGTGTTCTTGAGGTATTTGTAATCCTCTAGCTAGTCTAGAGAGGACTTGTAATCCCACCAAAGTCTAGTGGAGTTGTGGCTTGGACAAAGGTCCCGTGGTTTTTCCCGATTTGGGTTTTCCACGTAAAAATCGTGTGTCTTGTGCATTCTATTCTTGCTTCTGGTTGCTGCCCGGTTTCTCAACACTTAAACCCTCCTCTGCAAAACAAATCAGAGAAAGAAATTATCCTTTGTAGATTGGAATTCACCGATTCTGTAACTATAAGAGACATAGAGTAAGAAATTCCAAAAATGGATACCAAATTGTTGCCAAGGGTTGGTTCTCATCTCAAGAGGAGTAGGAGCAATACGAAGTGCGATTGGCGGCACCATTGTTGAGGAGGGAGACCGTGTTGACAACATTCAAGGCAGGCTTGGAGGAGTCGGAGCTCAAAACCTTTCGGCGGAGGTTGTTGAAAATCTCTCGAATTACAACTTCGAACGCCGCCTCAACGTTGGTGGAATCCCGGACAGAAGTCTCCATGAAAAACAAACCCTGCTCTTCCATTCCACCACCCTCTTGCCTTCCTCTTTGCTCACTTTGCGTATGTCGTCCAGGTCGCACTTGTTCCCCACCAGCATCTTCCCCACCGTCGTATCGCAGTGCACTGCCAACCCAACCCAAGCAAAGCAAATATGATCGATTCAATTACTACTAATCAATCAAGATTCAAGATTAGCGATAGGGTTGGAAATGAGATGTGCATACGGGAGAGCTCCTGGAGTCAGCGGGTGACACTGTCGAAGGTGGTTTGGCGGGTGATGTCGTAGACAACAAGAGCATCGACGGCGCCGCGGTAGTAGGCGGAGGTGACGGCCCGGAAGCGCTCCTACCCCAACAGTGGAAGCGGCAGCGATGGCGACTATCGGTATGGGGGATTATAAGAAATTAGGATTTTTATTTATTTTAAATAAAAGTGATAATAAGGTGGAAATGAGATGGCAATTTTGAAAATTTTAATTTTATTATTTTTAAATTGCCACTTCACACATTTAACGGTCAACTTTTAGAGTTGACCGCCACGTAAGCAAAAGTTAATGGAGTTGGACGGAGAGTGACCAAACGTGAACGATTTCAGTAAAATGAAGTACCACCAATAGATTTAAATATTTCGAGTGACCAAACTTGACGCTTTTTGTAATCTCAGTGACCAACTATGCAATTAACCAAAAAAAAAAAAAAAAAAAGACAACCATTATTTGAAATCGTCTATAGCAGACTGTGGAAGCAAGTATTCAACAGTACAATGTAACCTAATCATATTGCTGGCGAAACATCTGACTTCTTATCTTCGATTCTCTTCGAACGTGATAATAACGAGAAACGATGTGCTGGAATTTGTCGGCAAACTTGTGGGCATGTTTCAAAATAGTTCCACGGTGGATGTTGTAGGGCAAAAGCAGCAAACGCAGTGCCATATTCATTCGAAATCCCTTCATCCACATACTATATTGAACAACATTGAGACCGTATAACAATTTGTTAATGCAGCAGAAAAAAAAAGTTTATTCAATTGATACAAAATATATCGCACCGGAACATCACAAGTGTCAAACAGCTCACCCCCGCAACATCCATTGGCAGACCCACACTCCAGAATCTTGTGGACTGTAACCCACCCAAAAAAGCAAAAATTATATGCATTAAGAGCATAAAGGAATTTTTTTACACGATATGAAGTAAAATTGAGATGATATGTACTTACACATCTGCATAGGGTTCTCCATAAGGTTTGATAATGTCAAAATCTGAAATTTTAAGGATTTGTCCATCCACTGAGCACAGAAGAGGAGCTAAGTTGTCCAAAAGTTTCATCTGTGGATAATACAGTAGAACACGGGTGAAATGCAGGATAAAGCTTATGAAAAAGAGTGTAAAAGGACAGTTTGAAACAGATTACCCCTGCTGTTACAGCTTCTTCACGAATAGCTATGCGATCTTCCAGGAAATATGGTTCTAAAATCACTGCTACTTTGGATTTCATATCGACAACCAACAAATAGCAGTCACATTCATCCTTCAAGGGGATAAAAACCTAAGCAAATTACAATGCTATCTATGGAAACAACACTTATTAAACAAAGAATAAAATACAACCTTTTTAATCTTAGGTCAAATATGTAGGAATGAAAATTGGTACTTGTCCAATGCTTTTTCAGGGGTTAGATGTCCAGCCAACAAAGATGCCTACAATTGTCAGCGACATAAGGGTTACCTTTAATTTATGAAAGGTCAATCTCAAAATGAAATACACACAATCAGGGGACTTTAAACTGAATAGGTGTTAGTAGTACCAAAAAATCTGGTGGCAAAAAACTCAGTTCCGCATTGTCCCCCAGTAATTGCTTGTGACTTAAATAGCTGCAAACCATCGTCAACACCTAAAAACACATACCAAAGAGAGATTGCATTAGGTTCAATTACAATTGTCAATTTAGGTTACTCACAGAAAGAGCTTACCTCAATTGTTACTGCATTCCCTGGACAAAGGCTCAAGAACGCCTTTCGTTGACCTTGAATTTCAGCAGTGTGAACTAGCATTTCATCTAGCGAGAGACCTTTTCCAAACGTATAACACGCAACCACGAGTTCATCATATTTCAAGTCAATGTGTTTTGGAATATAAAATTCCATAGATGTGATCACCTGTGTCATATAAAATTAATATCAGACTTCTTTGTCAATTATGATTGAAAGTGAGATGCTACAACCACCAAAGGGATGGACAAGAGAGAGATTTATGGGCTTTAAAATTTTCAGCAACAAATACATCTCAGAATCCATAGAAAATGCCATTGCAAGGGAACTTAGCAAACATATTTACATATAGAAGCACCTAACCATCCCCTTTAGTTTCATTAACCACACTGAAGTCCAGTTTTTGTGTACTCCTTAAAGGGTTTGATGGGCCTCCTATTTCATAGGCTGAATTGGTCTGGTTCTTTCTTTTCGTATGAGTGAGGGATGTATTGCCAAGACAGACTACATCGTCTGCCCCATTCTTTTCTTGCTCTGGATGACCTGGGTAACTTTTCTTATTTTCGTTCTTCCTATAATGGGAAGAGACAATAGAAACAAAATGCTTCGTTCACTTCACATTTCGTTTTCTCTTTTTCGTTGTCCCACCAAAAATTAAGAAACATAAGATAAAAAACGTGTTCATTTGTCATTCTGATTTCTGTTGGGAAATCAAGTTGGTAACAAATAGATAGATGAGCGAAAACAACAAATATCAGTTTCTTGAAATAATTGACATGGGTTTCTCCCCATTGCTCAGCGGAGAAATGGCACTGTAGTTAAATGAGGTTGTGGGTTCGAGTCCCCCACACGTATTTTTTTTTTAATTTTTGCACTTGTAGACCTACACACGGCCTCTGGTGTAGTTTTGGGTGGTCGCTGAACCCTAGCAGTCGCCCAATTCCGCCAAGTCCCGCTGTATCCTAGCAGCCATCGATTGATTCCTGCAAATTGGTTGGATCAAAGGCAAACAATGAGAAATGCTAGAGACGATCGGAGGACGCAATTTTGCCGCATCCCTTCAGCAATACTTGACACTTGTAGACCCACACACGCCCTCTGGTGTCGTTTTGGGTGGTCGCTGAACCCTAGCAGTTGCCCAATTCCACCAAGTCCCGCTGTATCCTAGCAGCCACCGATTGATTCTTGCAAATTGGTTGGATCAAAGTCAAAGCGAAAGAGAAAAAAATGAGAAAGGCTAGAGACGATCGGAGGATGCAATTCTCGCCGCATCCCTTCAGCAATACTCGGCAGGCGTAGCAGCTCATCGCTCTCTCTATCTTCCCCGCTGTATCAGACGAATTTTATTGTTGCTTGCTCTGGTGGGGTGACTTTCATATTTAATGCGGAGAGGAAGAAAAGAGTGAGCTAAGAGCAGATGCCCACAACCCCCCCCCCCCCCCCCCCCCCCCCCCAAATATAAGATTAATAATAGTTTAGTTGAGTAATCTATGCACGATGGACTGGAATAGTGGAATTAGATTTTTTTTTGACAATAGAACAATGGAATTAGAATTGTATAACATTCAATATAAAAAGACAGAATGAAGTAACTAAACAAGTTTTTATTTTCAAAATTCAGTTTCAGAATTCACTAAATTCTCAGCTAAACAAGTTTTCTGCAAGTTTTGTTTCTCAGAAAACAACAGTTTCGTTTTCAATTTCAGACGTTTTCTACTGTGGCACCTATACAAAACGAAATGGCACGCGAACGGGCCATAAGGAACACCGTCAAATACAGACGAAGAGAAAAACGACACCAACATGAACCAAGCACAGCCTAACGCATGCTACAAACAACCATACAAACAGTTCACAATAAACTCTTGCCGCCTTGAGGTTCACATATTCTAGTTGAAACAAGGCACTTGCTAATATGTACAATTTCGTGCAAGGGCCATGTGAAGGTCTTAGTGAAAAGCACAACATGAAGGGATGGCAACGAGGATGGATATCACCCAACTGAACATGCAACGGCCAAAAGAAAGGACGCAGAGCACAAAGAAAGAAGCGAGTACAAAACTTGGAGGTCCTATATTTGTTGACGTTTTCCATTGGAATGAAATTTTTTTGTTTGAGCGAAGAAGAAGCATAAAAAATAAATAACGATTTTCCCTTACAACTACAGGGGCTGCCCTACATTATATATAAGTGTACAAATTTTCAAAAAATCTCCAGCAACTAGTTGGGGTTTGGAGATAGAATATATTTGGTTAGAAACAATATTTCAAACGTTCCCACAAATACTGAGTCAGTTAAAAGTAAATCAAACCTTTGGTTTTGAAAACTACGAGTATATTTTAAAGAACAAACATATTATGTCCGTTGAACTAAACTGAATGGTATGGATCAGTAAAAAAGGGGATTTAAAACCCTGTTGCCACCTGTATGGGGCCAACCAATGAGTTTGTTACGTACCCTTGATTTCTCCACAGCCGACTCATAGAGGAATCTATAAGTGGCACCCTGTTGTTCACTGCCAATGCAGTCAAAAGCGCGATTCTACCTAGAAGCGGAAAATGGGTAAAATCGTAAACCGTAGAATCAAAGCGTAAAAACGAAAGTTTTTGACGCATACTGTAAAATAACGAAAAATGTGTTAAGTACGACATATACTATGTAAAATATGAGTGCACATAGTTTAGATAAGTTAATAAATACCTGTAATTCATGTCTAAACTCATCACATTTTAACAATAAGTTCATAAACATATTTCTTAACCATAAGCTACCTTCCCCTCTAAGCTAGTGATTTTGGGAAGCGCCTAGTTGGTGAATTAGATTACTCTGTTGAAACTAAAAATGAACCCAAGTACTTGATATGTATCTTTTAATCTTAAATATATCATTTTTTTGTGATTTACATGTAAAATATAAGTATTTTCATGAATAGAATACTCCTTTAGTGAACTAGAAGCGTAAAAGCGTAAAGCGTTTTGGTGAACCAGAAGCGTAAAAGCGTAAGCTTTTAAGCTTTAAAGCGCATTTCAGTCCCGATTTTATACATTTAAGATTTTATATGGAATCGAAAGCATTTTAGTGTTCTAGAAGCGTAAAACCGTAAGTTTTTAAGTTTTAAAACGCGATTTTGACTGCATTGTTCACTGCAAAATAAGTTGTAAAGGTGAGTCACCAATTATCATAGACCAAAAAAACAAGTAAATTTATACAAAAACTCGATTTAGGAGCATGAAAATACTTAGATAATGTTCTATTTTTGGCTATCAATAGTTCAACATGACAGTGAACAACTTCAGGTTGTCTGTTCCACATCTTATACTAAATTGGAAACAACATTTGCAGCTAGCATCTGTAATACTTCCACCTAGGTAAACGAGCTTGATCACATTAGTTCATACTTTGGGTAAATTTACCTTGTCATAGCATTGAAATTCTCCTATTCCTGGAAGCTTCCATGTGTCATTGCAAGCTGGATATGTCGGGTATCTTAGTTCCCCACACGAGGACATTCCTACTTGGATTTTCTGCAGTTTCTCCACCTTCTCTAGGCTGTGTTCATGCTTCGCGTAGGCTTAATTTCTGCAAAGCATATTGAACATATAAAAAAGGCACATCTAATAATTCACTCTACTACAATGGTTTCACTATGTTGTTGTTGGTTGTGTTTCAATACGGTTTTTGTAATCTTTGTTTCCATCTCACTGTACACAAATTAATGTTAAGTTTCACTGCATTTATATGTATGATCATATGTTGATTTGAATGATTTGGAGGTACTTTAATTTTAAACTATTATCAGTTCTGAATTGTTTCACAATTCATGGGACTTTTCATTGCTTCCTACAGGTAGTGCCAACGGAGGAGCATGGAAGTACATATAATAGATCAAGAAAGTTGGAAGTGGGCACTATACAGGTAGTGCCAACCGAGGAGCATGGAAGTACATATAATAGATCAAGGAAGCTGGAAGTGGGCACTATAAGCAGCT
Organism: Linum tenue; assembly: GCA_946122785.1. Taxonomy (NCBI): domain Eukaryota; kingdom Viridiplantae; phylum Streptophyta; class Magnoliopsida; order Malpighiales; family Linaceae; genus Linum; species Linum tenue. The sequence continues at coordinate 17,854,990 of CAMGYJ010000007.1, read as the reverse complement.
GTTAAAGGAGCAACATTTTTGTTTTTGATAGCCCTACATCTTTCCTCTGCTCTTTTTGTGCCTGGTGCAAACTAGGTTTAGGTTTAGAGATTTAATTGAGCTTTGTTGTTATTGGCTATAGAAACCTCTGAATTTGTTCACGGAAAATGCTTGCAAATTGCCACTGTTGATCGGCTTGTGTTTACAAGGCTTTCTGCTTTTCCTGCTTCCTTCAGATATCACTCTTTATCATCCAATATATATATATATATATATATATATATATATATATATATATATATATATATATATATATATGGCAAAGGCTAGCGTACTTGTTTCACAAAAGCGTGACTTGCTATTTGTGCCTGGATCGTCCCATGCGGTTTTGTGAGACTTCACACGCCTCGTCCGGCTTTCAGTAGACGGGAGACGGTCTCTGAAACCCTGCAAGAAAGGTCCTCAGGGGAATCCTGGGACCTCCTCTTATGCCTAAGTTAGAGAGAGAAAAGTGGATGTATTGTGAATAAGAGAGAGAATTGAGTAGATAGAAGTTACCATAAATGCTGCCCCTAGGGGCTATTTATACTGACTTTGGCTTGTGGCCGAGATATTAATGCTCTGTCAGGCGGTCCAGGACGCTCCTAGACTCTTTAAATAATATGTCGGTACGAATGTCTGACTTCTCTGTTCAGAGGAGCGTCAGTCCATTGTGTCGGGCGGTTTTGTCAGTATCTTTGTGTGTTCGTGTCGGGCGGTCACATCGAGGTGTGGAATGGAGACCGCCATGACTTGGTTCGATCTTCTGTGGGCTTTGTAACCATGTCAGGCCCACTTATTTTAATACTTGGCCTAACATTTGCCCCTTAGTCGTGACAAGCGTTAGGGTGTCGCGACTACCCCGCCTACCGTCCTTGTGCGGTTGTGTGATCTGCGGTCCATGGTTACCTATCTGCCTCTTGCCGTGGTGGCCTGAAGCAAGGAATGACTATGGGAAAGTCAAGACGTGAGGCGTCCTGCCCCTTGTACTAGCACTGCCACGTGTCTTGCCTCGGGCATGGTGCCTTGTCAGAGTCAGCGGGAACATCACCTCTGGTACCTTGGATTTAGAATTTTTGCTATAAGTGGTCTTGAGATTGCTTTTCTCTGCCAATTTTGCTTTCATTTGTGAGAAACTCTTTCTTCTTCTTCCTTCCTCTCATGTGGCACGATTTGGAGGTTTCGTTTCCCGGCGAGTTGTGCTATAAAGTCCGACCCGTTCTCCGGTAAGTCTTGCTCTTATTTTGCGTTTGGTTTATGGGGTGCGACCCCTCTTTTTATAGCCTTGCTCCTTCTTTACACTATTGAGATGCTACCCCCATTTTCGCGCGCCAGACCTCGTTGATCTGCCTCTGTCATTGCAGATGTCGATGGAAGGGCGAAGCTCGCCGGTCGATGAGGCAGGACGAGCAACTTCCGCCGTCGATGGAGCTCCTGGTGGCCGGTCCACTCCGACGGCGAACCCGCCTTCCGTCGTTGTTTCGGGGACTTTGCCCTCTCCTTCTCCTGTTACTGGGAAGGGGTCTTTGGCCCCTACCGCGTCGCCGTCCTCTGTCGCCATTGGGAAGAAAGCGGCGGTGACCACAGGAAGTTTGGCCCCTGTTACGCAAGTTACGATTCGTTTCCCACCCGCTCGAAGCGTTTCCGAGTGACCTATCTGGTCTTGACTTGTACTTCGGGAGCGTTTCTGAATTGGACGATTGTCTTTTGGGGGACTATTTGGGCGTAGATAATTTTTTCGCTAACACGCGCCCTGTACCAGTTGGGGTTGTGGAAACTTCTGCGGTTGGGGATAACCTGGTGAATTTGGGGCGATAGAATTAGATAGCGGTTCCTTGGATGAGGAAAGGGCAGTTAGTAGTGATGGAGTACGTTCAGAGGCGGTTCCTAGTATATCCTCTTCTTTGGAGGTACTTGATTTGAAGGGGGAAGAAGTGTCTCGGTTGGCGATTGAGGATTCTACGTACACAATCCTCCGCCACGAGGGTATGTGGGACGGCCAGCCGGTGCCTCCCAAGGTATTCGAGTGCGGTCCTGAGTATGAGGCGGCTTTGAAGCCTTGGCAAGTAAGGTCCACAGGGGAATCCTGGGACCTCCTCCGATGTCTAAGTTAGAGAGAGAAGCGGATGTATTGTGAATAAGAGAGAGAATTGAGTAGATAGAAGTTACCATAAATTTTGCCCCCTAGGGACTATTTATACTGACTTTGGCTTGTGGCCGAGATATTAATGCTATGTCAGGCGGTCCAGGACGCTCCTGGACTCATTAAATGATATGTCGGTACGAATGTCTGACTTCTCTATTCAGAGGAGAGTCAGTCCATTGTGTCGGGCGGTTTTGTCAGTATCTCTGTGTGTTCCTGTCGAGCGGTCACATCGAGGTGTGGAATGGAGACCGCCACGACTTGGTCCGATCTTCTGTGGGCTTTGTAACCATGGGCCTCAGGCCCACGTATTTCAATACTTGGCCTAACACTTGCTTTCTTGGTCTAAATACACTCAGTACATTACTCCAAAATATCAGTACCTTAGGGCCCGTTTAATATCATTTTGTTGCTGTTGTGGTTGCAGTGGTGTTGTGTAAACAGATGTACAACCACAACAGGAAAAAAACAGAAAACACAAACCTGTTTAGTTGATAAATCTGAAAAATCATGAAAGCTGACAACAAGAAACAAAAACGCGTTTAGTTACTACTATAAGAACTAAAAACCAGAAAAAGAGATATGCGGCTGCGACGGGCGGAGATAAGGCGGCGCTGGGCGGAGGCGAGACAGCGCGGGCGGAGGCGAGGCGGCGTGGGCGGAGGCGAGGCGGCGTGGGCTGCGGCGGAGGCAGAGGGGTCGCGCCGCGCGGAGGCTGGGAGAAGAAGATGGGTGTCGGCTGTGTTCTTCGAGAAGAAGAAGATGATGAAAAAGGGGAAGTAGGGTTGGGGGTGGGCTGTGTTAAAAAAAAAGAAATTTTTTTTGCTTCTGTGGGGATTCAAAAACTGGTCTGTTTTAATGAAATCAAGCGCCCAACCAGTAGGAATCCCGTGTGCAACATGTTTAAAAATCAGATCCAAAGCTATAAATTGTTGTTTCTCATATTTGGGCCTTGTTGTGCAACTCTGATTCACAACAAAAAATAAAAACCCAACTAAACACATTTTTTTTTCTTGGTTTTCCAAATTTCTTAAAACACAACATGAAACAAAATAAGCAACAATACTAAACGGGCCCTTAGCATAAGGAGCTGCCTTAGCATCGTCAATTAACAACATTACTCACCAACCGCCGCAAAACGCGGGCTCAGTTCTAGTAAGTAATTAAAAGATACTTTCCAGGTGGTCGCAAATAGATACACAAGTACACATTCCCACATTGAGAACCTATCAATCAGAATCCCCGCTAGCAACACTCTTGAGAACACTGCATCCTCTCGAAGTGCATCTTCTACTCAATAATGAATCAAGCTTACAAGACTTGTTGCCTCTGCCAAGTATAACAAGACTTTTGCCATCTCAAGCCGCTCCCAATGCTCTGTATGGTTACCTGCAAAAAGGCCATGCTCGCATGCTTGTGATTTCCCTATTCATCACAGCTACAACCATTGGGGAAAAGCTATATATACAACCATATCACATCTCCATCCAAATTGACTCTTCTGGAATGCTCCAATAGCTTTGTCTGTTACTATTTCACAATTGGAAAATCAATTTCTGCTAATGAGGTAATGCCTGCCAACCAACTTTCATCTACTTGTACTTCTAGGGTACCGCCTCTTCTGTAACAACATAGACAAAACATGTAAACACCAACATAATTAGAAATCATAGTACAACAACACAGTAGCATCATTTGTTAGCAGTCTGATTCATATCTCCTTTACTGATTATGATTGGATAGGTGCTCCCACTCACGGGAAGGCTTGGACGAGTGTTGTGCTGCAAATCCAATTCATATCTCACTTACTGATTCCCATGTCAGTTACCTACATCATCGTCCACTTTGACAATGCAACAATAGTAGCAAAGTAGATATTTGTCTTCGATGACAATTAAATGTAACACTCGATATGATTCTGCTTCTAGCTAATTAAGAATCACAAAGCAGTTCTGTTTGTGCTTACATGAAGTCTTTGGAGATCAACTAGGAAGAAAACATATGCTAGCTCCTGAAGTGTAATTAGCAGCCTCAAGAAATACACATGCTGCTTCTTGTCTTCTGTTTCAATGACTCTCATATTCAAACTCTGTGACAACTGAAATCCAATTCCATCAAAGCTCTCGTCTGGGATAATCTGAGATGAAATTTCTAATCGGCCAATTCTTGAAGAAGACATTCTCCTTGTCGGCTGGATATCATCCCCAAATCGTACTCGATGAACCTCAAGAATCCAAGTTGCCAAGTCCCTAAATCATACTCAATGAACCCTAGAAATCAATTTTGCAAACAAAGCAAGCAAGAGCAATGAAGCAGAACTCCAAGCATAGCCAAACCAAAACACAATCGGAGGGGAGTTCTGAACAGCCACCGATAAGGGTTCCACCACCGCAGCAGTCACGGAAGAAGATATCTTGTAACTAGGCAGCAGAAAGTCATTCTCCGCCCTGAGTCTCTTCATGGCCCTGACATCTTCAGCTGACTGGACTTCCAGACGGTCTCCTTCGGATTCCGACTCATCTTCCTTGGTGTTGGACTCAAGACTCGTTACAGGGAGAGGGCAACGACATGGTAGGGAAGGGCCTTGGCTTGTAGAAAGCAACTTTGTTCTTGTGATATGTTATAAACGCGCTGCTACGGATCGGGAAATCGCCGGAATCGATAAAGCAAGAATACCAAAGCGAGAATCGAAAACACGACACACGATTTACGTGGTTCACTAACACGATGTGTGTTAGCTACGTCCACGGGCGAGAGAGTGCCAGTTTCACTATATCGAGGAGATTACAGAGGAGTATGAGAAGTATTTATAGTACTTCTCCATGTGGGTCTAAACCTAATCCAATCTGGAAAAGGAAACGGTTACAGACCAGGCCCAGAACCCGAACCCAAATAACATTGAGCCCATACACTATGGGCCGAGAGCATTGCCCCGCACCCCCACCGGGGCGTTGCCCCTGGACCCCACTCGCTGACCAGGACCCCCGACTACCAGTCGTAGCGGCTGATAGTTCGATTCAAGTCACATCAACAAATCTCCACCTTGACTTGAATCCTCTTCCTCTAAAATCTCTGATGTACTCTGCTCCTCTCTCTTTCCCGCCATCAATGCCCCGCAGGGCGGAGTCACCCCCTCAAAACATTCAGCAAGTCCAAGCAGTGTTGGAACTTGCCATGTGGAACCGGCTTCGTGAACATATCAGCAGGATTATCTGCGGTGCCAACCTTCTTCACCTTAATCCTCTTCTCTGTCCTCAAGAAATGATACCTCATGTCGATGTACTTAGTCCTCTCATGGTGGACTTGATCCTTGGCCAAGCATATTGCACTCAAACTATCACAATACACCACTGCCTGATCATGATGTAGACCCAGATCACCAATCAGTCCCTTCAACCAAATTCCCTCCTTAACAGCTTCTGTCAACGCCATATACTCTGCCTCAGTAGTAGACAATGTCACCGCCGACTGCAAAGTTGCCTTCCAGCTCACTACAGAACTCCCAAGAGTGAATACATAACCGGTCATCGATATACTCGTGTCAACATCTCCAGCATAGTCCGAGTCAGAATACCCAGACACCAAGCACTTTGTATCACTTCCAAAGCTAATCCCCATATCAGGTGTACCCTTAAGGTACCGGAAGATTCTCTTCACAGCCTGCCGATGCTCCTTTCCAGGTTGTATCATGAACCTGCTGACAACACTAACAGCATGTGCAAGATCAGGTCTAGTGCATACCATAGCGTACATCAAGCTACCTACTGCACTAGCATATGTGACTCTCGACATGTACTCGTTCTCAGCCTCTAACTGCGGTGCATAAGCTGAGGATAGATGAACATTTGAAGCACTAGGAGTATTTAAGGGCTTTGTTGGAGACATGCTAAACCTCGACAGTATCTTATGGATGTAGCTCTTCTGTGACAAGAAAAGCTTCTTCTTTGACCTGTCCCTGTAAATCTCCATACCCAAGAGCCAAGATCTTCTGAGCAGCTCCCAAATCCTTCATCTCAAACTCAACACTGAGAAGCCCCTTTAACTTCTGGATATCAGACTTTGACCTCGCAGCTATGAGCATATCATCCACATACAGAACAAGATAGATCATTATCCACATACAGAACAAGATAGATCATTGAACCATCCTCCACCTTGTTGTGATACACACAACAATCATATGGACTTCTGCTGTAGCCCAGCTCAAGCATGTAACTGTCAAATCTCTTGTACCACTGCCTCGGAGACTGCTTAAGTCCATACAAGGACTTCTTCAACTTACAAACATAATCTTCTTTTCCCGGAACCTCGAATCCTTCTGGCTGAGTCATGTAAATTTCTTCTTCCAACTCTCCATGCAGGAAAGCTGTCTTCACGTCTAGCTGCTCGAGCTCCAAGTCATAATGTGCCATTATTGCTAGTAGCACTCTGATCGAAGTATGTCTGACCACTAGTGAGAAAATCTCATTGTAGTCAACTCCTTCCCTCTGCGAGAAACCTCGTGCAACCACCCGAGCTTTAAATTTCATGCCCTCTTTAGAAGGGATTCCTTCCTTCTTCTTGTAGATCCACTTGTTTGTAACAATCTTCCTTCCCTGTGGTCGTTTGACTAGCTCCCAAGTCTGATTCCTGTCATGGGATTCCATCTCATCTCCCATTGCGGCAAGCCACTGATCAGCTTCACCACCCAAAACTGCTTCTCTATAGGACTGTGGCTCACTTGCATCCACTTCTTCAGCAACCTGAAATGAATACGCCACCATGTCCTCGAAGCCATACCTCTGTGGAGGTACTCCTGCAGTCGATCTCTTCGATCTACCGGAAGCAATAGACTGTTGAGCTTGTGCACTGGACTCTGAAGTTTCTGGCTCTGCAGAGACATCCTCATCATGTTGATCTTCTCCACCTTGGTGCTCAAACTCACTCTCTTTGAGAGTTTGCAGCTCCACCTGCTTATCAACATTCCTGCTACCTTCAACAACAGTAACCTTCAACATGAGGTTAAACATAGACTTCTCATCAAATATCACATTTCTACTGAGTATAACTCGATGCTCAAAAGGTGACCAGACTCGAAATCCTTTAACTCCATCTCCGTAACCCACAAATACACCCTTCTTTGCCCTTGGGTTCAGTTTACCCTAATCCACATGATAATAAACAGGACACCCAAAAACTTTCAGTGAAGAGTAATCAGCAGGCTTACCATACCACACCTCATAAGGAGTCTTCAACTCGATACCTGTGTGAGATCCACGGTTGATCAGGAAGCACGCCATGTTCACTGCTTCTGCCCAGAATCTTCTCTCTAGTCCAGCATTAGAGAGCATGCATCGTGCTCTCTCCAACAATGTCTGGTTCATCCTTTCTGCAACGCCATTGTTCGTTCGCAACTTCTTGATCTTCTTACCGGTCTGATTCTCCACCAATGTCTTCCACTGCTTGAACTTCGTGAAAGCCTCACTTTTCTGCTTCATCATGAAAATCCAAGTAAATCCCGGATAATCATCAATAATAGACAGAAAATACCTGCTGCCTCCAATGGATTCAACTTCAGTAGAACCCGACAACACAGACCCTTGTAATGCATACAAGGTCCCACGCTTCACGCCCTTCAACACCTTCCTTGAACCTTTGCAGACATACACAACTCCACATTTTCCTTTGAAACTGAAACCCTTGCTGTCGAGTAGACTCAAGGAGATCAGGTTCTTTGTCATTCTTGGAACATGCTTGACATCATTCACGGTACAGAACCAACCATCATGTGTCCGAGTCTTTATGGACCCGATTCCAACAACCTTGCAGACAGCTCCATTAACCATGACCACGTTACCACCATCTATCTGCTCGTAGGTTGTGAAGCAATCCCTGTTCGGAGACATATGGTATGAGGCTGCAGTATCCAAAAGCCACACATCACCACGATGTGCCTTCTCATCTACATCCAGGGCGAGATCGTCTTCAGAACTGTTGTCCACTTCTGCCACGGCAACTGAACCTTGTTTCTTCTGTTGCCATCTTCTCTTGGGACAGTTGTACTTCCAATGCCCCACTTCCTTACAGTTGTGACAAGCATCACCTGGCTATGGACCAGGACCCTTGGAATTCTTGTTAGAATTTCCTTTATCATATTTCTTCTTTCCCTTTCCACCTGTAACAGCCAAACCCAATGTCTCACCACCTGTACCAGATCCAGACGCCTTATGCATGATCTCTCTCGTATGAAGAGCAGACCTGACATCCTCCAACGACACGCTTTCTTTACCAGCAATAAAAGAATCAACGAAATTCTCATATGAACTCGGCAAAGATACCAGTAGGATTAGGGCAGCATCCTCGTCATCAACTTGAACATCTATATTACGCAGATCCAGCAAAATAGATTTAAGCTGTCCGAGATGTTCCCTCAAAGGCGTACCTTCTTGCATCCTCAAGTTGAACAACCGTTGCTTGAGATGCAGCTTGTTGGTTAAGGACTTCGTCATATACAGACTCTCCAACTGTAACCACAAGCCCATGATAGTCTTCTCAGCAGCGACTTCAATGATGACGTCATCAGACAACGATAGCATGATGGTAGAGTGGGCCTTCTCCTCCAGGGTATTCCACCATCGTCATCGACCACTACCTTCTTCTGTTTCGCAGACAGCGGCCCCCACAGCCCTTGCTGTTTTAATAAAACCTGCATCTTGATCTGCCATATAGCGAAGTTGTTCTTCCCCGTGAACTTTTCGATCTTCATGTTCACCGACGTCATTCTTCTGAATCGAAAAACCTTAGCCTGATTTCCAGCCGCCGCTCTGATACCACTTGTTATAAACGCGCTGCTAAGGATCGGGAAATCGCCGGAATCGATAAAGCAAGAATACGAAAGCGAGAATCGAAAACACGACACACGATTTACGTGGTTCACTAACACGATGTGTGTTAGCTACATCAACGGGCGAGAGAGAGCCAGTTTCACTATATCGAGGAGATTACAGATTACAGAGGAGTATGAGAAGTATTTATAGTACTTCTCCATGTGGGTCTAAACCTAATCCAATCTGGAAAAGGAAACGGTTACAGACCAGGCCCATAACCCGAACCCAAATAACATTGAGCCCATACACCGTGGGCCGGGGGCGTTGCCCCCGCACCCCACTCGCTGACCAGGACCCCCGACTACCAGTCTTAGCGGCTGATAGTCCGATTCAAGTCAACATTATCCTCTACGATCCTCTCCACTAACCTCCCCTGCGCTTCGATCTTGAGATTCAAGTTTCTCTGAACTTCAGGATTAACTAGGTTGAATTGACACTATTATCTTTACGATTAAGAGGTTCCACACCTAAACAGCACTTGGTCAAGTTTCGATCTAGCCACGGGACAGAGGAGAGGTGTGGTTATGGCCTGGCGGCATGGTTTTCTTTATATCATCGTCAATCAGCTTCTAATTGGAGAACGATTGAAACAAAATTCTAAACAATATAATATGTGAATGTTGAAAATGATTTTCGAAGAAAATAGCGTACTTAAATACAGAAAGCACTCGAAAAAAATTGGGAGCTATAATGGGCGTATAAAAGAGTAATGGGGTTGTTAATAAATATATTTGCTAATTAATAATTAATTAAATCATTATTATTAATGACTGTCAGATGAGATCAACGGTGTGAGGCATCTGGCGTATACTATTCGTCTGACGTATACTAGTATGACCCACATATATATATACACATTTTTTTTGGTTGACTAAACGCACTCACTTTCTTGTTCAATCTTAATCATTCAATACATCTAACAGTTACAATAATTTGATTTGTTTATAATTAATTATTAACTAATAAATTACATTATATCTATATCTATATATATCTATTATCTATCTATCTATATCTATCTATCTATCTATCTATCTATCTATCTATCTATATCTATCTATCTATCTATCTATCTATCTATCTATATCTATATCTATCTATACTATATATTATGACAATTCAAAAGCAATCTCTTGCCACATAAGCACTTGGAGGATCCACAATTTGCCAAGTTGGATAACTTTTTTACAAACAAAAAAATTAGTTATTAATGTATTAATGGAGCTACCTCTCTCTTCTTTTATATTTCAATTTATTTTAACATTTTTTTGTTGCTTTAATAGTAGGTTACATGTTGCTAAACTTAACCAAGCACACATAAATAATAATCTTTTTGTCCAGTAAAAAAAATATAAATAAGAAAACAGACAGTAACATATACCACATTTATTTAAATAAAAAATATCTGATTAAACCTTATAAAGTACATTTTTTACTCATTTTTACTAAAATTGAATGATAAGTTACATTTTGATGAAAAAATTAGACAAACATGAACATAAACAATAATTTATTTATTTTTGATAAAACAAAATTTATATGAAAAGAGAGAAAAATAAACATTTGACATTCAATTACCTATGAAAAATAAACTATATTACTTTATATTTTGTTGCAATGAAACACTCTCTTATTCGTAAATTATATGTCTATAAAATAAGTATTATTTAGCAAAATTTTAGAGTATAATCTTGATCGAGTAGTTATATTTATTTATTTAAAAAAGACTTCTTATTCCTCAGATCATGTTCTACCTTAAACTCCTCAAATGAAGAGAAATCGCATGTGCAATAATTTTAAATATGTCCTAAGTTCACATTAATAATATTTGTTCTATATCATGTTGATTGAGCAAGCTCTATTGAGGTCCTAAGTCGTATGCTAAGAAATTTTCTTTCAGACTTGGACTTATCGTCAACGTTTATAAATCAAAAATTTTAAAATGACTTAAGTATGATTGTTGACGAACTTTGACTTCATACCCTAGGATGAGACATAAGATTCCTTGAAAAAAACATAAAGGAATGTTAGAAAATCTTTGTTGAGAATCTACGATAAACATCGCGTTTCATCAACTACTAACCTAGACATTTACCAAATAAAGGTTGGCAATTTTTAGTAAGATAGTCAATTGGGATAAAAATATTTATCCAACAATCAAGTATCTTTATCCAGTAATCTCAACTCTCAAAATTGGTTGCCATTTTGTTCAAACTCGAGAAACACGAATTGATATATGTTGTATAGCTAATAAGTTAATGCAAATAATCAAATGAAATCCACGATATTGTTCAAATGATAAGACATTTTAAATGCACTTGAAATATGTGTGTATTGTAGACACTCTTTATCAAATATTAATATATAAGTGATAAAATCTTTGAAAATTACACATTCAACGACCATGTTAAGACCAAAATCCTCGATAGTGTGTGTGAGTGTCTTAGATTGAGATTCTAAGGCAACATATAAACAATGACCACGAGTTGAACTTCAAAAATTAACAATTGATACATATTGTATAATATACTAAATTTAAGTGTCTTGATAAAAAAACTAACATCCAAAAATGGAAATGAGTCGAGATTATAGAATTTAATCATCACGAGGGCTACGGTGTGTGTCAAGTTTCAATATGAATGAATAAATTGATCCAATAATGAAGTATCTTTACTAAGAATGTCTCACTAAAAAGTCCTAATCTTTACAACATTGGTCAAGAGTTCGTCCAAACTTGAGGATCATGAATGTGTATTGGATTTCCAAAGGACCTGAAATCTCAATCCCTTTCGGGGGCTAAATACCTCTGATTACAACCATAGGTGTCAAAGAAGAATGAAAAGAAGCCCAAAAAAATAAAAAAAGAACATAACCTCCGATAAGCTGAACAGAATTAAACCATATCGAGCTATGATCCTGTCATCCCTACCCTTTTATTCTCCATAAAGGGGGGCGTCGGGAGAGAATAAGAAATAAATAACATCATCTTAGAATTTCCCTCTTTATATATTATATATCAAACGATAGACAACCTCAATGGTTGTCTGACGTTATGGGGTAAAAGCGGGATCTCTATCCCGAGGGTGGGGGATAGGCAAGTAGCACTTTTAATATGAGTATTAGGCGAGATAAGATAGGTCCGGCGAAGTATCTGGATAATTTTGAGTCTACTATATATATATAATATCAATGTATACTATCTTTTCATTTTACTCAAGATACAATAGAAGATGATATAATCAAAGTTGCGCAGGGTCAAGCTTCTCGAACCAAACAGAACCGGATAGGATGGAAATCGATAGGACGGTACTCACCCGTGAATAAGGGCAATCGATATATGAATCGATCGGACAGATTCAACTCGGAATAAAGGGCAATCGATATGGGTAGCTGGCCACAACCAGGGTGATTACCTAGCTGATAAGAGTCGCTCTAGCACTCTGGAGATTCTCGACAGAGTAATTAGGGCAAATTCCGTAGGAACTCGGCTTTAGCCTCTGAAATTCAATAATAATCGTCTAAGGGCAAAACCAACGTGTTCAACCCTTTAAATAGGCAAAATACAACCCAAATCCGACTCCAACATGGAACAACAATCATAAACCGACTTTAAAACAAGGAACTCGGAAATAGCCCAGCAAACCCGTTAAGCCCAAACCGTTAAGCCTGGACCCGTTAAGTAAACCTGTTAAGGCTGGACCCGTTAAGCAAACCTGTTAAGGCCGCTTCTTGCAATCTGCCTTCTCTTCAGCACTTCCTCCTTCTTCCTCCACTCGAATCATCATATATGGCTTCCCTCGAAATAGCTCCACATCCATGGCTCCAAAGTAGCTATCCAAATATGTCGCAAGCTTCTCCTTCAACGTCCTTGCCTTAGCACGAGTGACTGGCCCATTGATGTCCTCATCAGCCCCTCCTTCTTCAAAAGGATTTGCCCTCAAATCCAAATTTCCATCCAAATAAGGTGCAAGGTCAGAAACATTAAACGTTGCACTTACTCAATACTCTCCCGGCAAGTCGATCTTGTAGGCATTGCTTCCAATCTTCGAAACCACCTGGAAAGGACCATCACATCTGGGCATTAACTTCGATTTCCTCTGCTGAGGAAACCTCTCCTTCCTCAAATGCACCCACACCCAGTCGCCAACTTCAAAGTGCCTCGGTTTCCTGTTTTTGTTCACATTGCGCATGATCTGCTCCGTCCTTCTCTCAATGTTCAATCTCGCCTTCTCATGTAAACTCTTCACGAACTCAGCTTTCTTCGCTCCATCGAGATTGACCTGCTCATTCAAAGGTAATGGTATCAAATCCAATGGAGTGAGTGGATTGAAACCATACACGAGCTCAAACGGAGTGAACTTCGTCGTCGAGTGCACCATCCTGTTGTAAGCAAACTCTACATGGGGAAGGCAGTCCTCCCAAACCTTGATGTTGCTCTTGATCACAGCTCGAAGCATCTGGGATAATGTTCGATTGACCACCTCTGTTTGCCCATCGGTTTGAGGGTGACATGTAGTAGAGAACAACAGCTTCGTCCCCAGTTTGCTCCACAACGTCTTCCAGAAGAAACTCAGAAACTTAGTATCTCGATCGGATACTATGGAACGCGGCATCCCATGCAATCGCATACTTCCCTGAAAAACAAATCAGCCACGTTAACCGCATCGTCAGTCTTATGGCATGGGATAAAGTGTGCCATCATCGAGAATCGATCCACCACCACAAAAATTGAATCTCTTCCCTTCCTTGTCCGCGGCAAACCAAGCACAAAATCCATAGAGATGTCGATCCATGGAGCATATGGAATCGGTAGCGGTGTGTACAATCCAGATGATTGCACCTTCGACTTGGCCTGCTTGCACTCCACACACCTCGCACACAGATTCTCCACGTCTCCCTTCATGTGCGGCCAATAGAAGTGCTCTTGTAGACAACTCAGCGTCTTGTCTACACCGAAATGTGCCATGAAGCCTCCTCTATGAGCCTCTTTCAACAGCAACTCTCGAAGTGATGATCGAGGAATACACAACTGGTTAGCTCGAAACAAGTAGCCATCACTTCGATAGAACTTCCCATCCCCATGCTTCTCACAAGCTCTATAGATCTCTCCAAAGTCAGCATCATCAGAATAGAGCTCCTTGATATGCTCGAAACCCAAATACTTCACCCCCATTGTCGTGATCAACGAATGTCTTCGAGATAGGGCATCAGCAACTACATTTTCTTTGCCCTGCTTGTACTTGATCACATATGGAAAGGACTCAATGAACTCAACCCATCGAGCATGTCTCTTGTTCAGCTTGTGTTGAGCTTTCAAATACTTCAACGACTCGTGATCAGTGTGAATCACGAACTCCTTCGGCCAAAGATAGTGCTGCCATGTCTCTAAGGCTCGAACTGGAGCATAATGCTCCTTGTCGTACGTCGGATAGTTGAGGGCAGCCCCACTCAACTTCTCGCTGAAGTAAGCAATCGGCTTCTTCTCTTGCATCAACACTGCTCCAATTCCCAAACCAGAAGCATCACACTCCACCTCGAATGTCTTATTGAAATCCGGCAACATCAGAATAGGTGAATGCGTGAGCTGGTGCTTGAGCAGCTCAAATGCTCTGGTCTGCTCCTCTCCCCAATAGAACGTCACGTTCTTCTTGATGATGGATGTCAATGGTGCGGCAATGGTGCTGAAGTTGGGCACAAATCGACGATAAAATCCAGCAAGCCCATGAAAGCTCCGCACCTCATTCACGTTGGTTGGAATAGGCCAATCGCGAATTGCTTTCACCTTCTCTTCATCCACCTTGACTCCATCTGCACTCACCACAAAACCAAGAAAAATAACACTAGAAGTGCAAAACGAGCACTTCTTGAGGTTAGCATACAATTTCTCCTTTCTCAACATCGCCAACACCTCTCTCAAGTGATTGAGATGATCCTCCATGCACTTCGAGTAGATCAGAATGTCGTCGAAGTATACGACCACGAACTTGCCAATGAATGGCCTCAAAACATGGTTCATCAGCCTCATGAACGTGCTAGGAGCATTGGCTTAAACCAAAGGGCATCACCATCCATTCGTATAGACCCTGCTTGGTCTTAAACGCAGTCTTCCACTCGTCTCCCTCCTTCATACGAATTTGGTGGTAACCTGATCTCAAATCAATCTTGGAAAACACCGTAGAGCCATGTAATTCATCAAGCATATCATCTAATCGTGGAATTGGATGACGATACTTAACTGTAATTTGATTGATGGCTCTGCAGTCTACACACATCCGCCAGGTGTGATCCTTCTTTGGCACGAGAATCACCGGAACTGCACACGGGCTCAAACTTTCTCGAACATGCCCCTTCTCCATGAGCTCGTCAATCTGCCTTTGCAGCTCTTTGGTCTCTTCCGGGTTAGCTCGATATGCTGCCTTGTTTGGAATTTGAGCTCCCGGCACGAAATCAATTTGGTGCTCAATTCCGCGAATAGGAGGCAGCCCCTTCGGTGCTTCCTCTGGAAACACATCCTCGAACTCATCCAACACCACTCTTGCTTCGGCTGGAACTTCTTGGACTAGCTCTTGATTGAGCAGCATGTCCCTGTACATGAGCACAATCAAAGGTTCTCGTGCACAGGCAGCTTGCTTCAAATCTCCATTGCGTGCTAGCATCACTGCCTTCGAATCCACAATTCCAGCTCCCTCTTCTCCTTTCTTGGCCGAGGCATTACTTGCCTTTTCTTGCTCTCGACGTTGCTGCATTTGGAGTTGATCTCGATATACTTCACTTGGAGACAGAGGCTTCAACACGAACTTCTTTCCTCCATGTTGCAACTTGTACTTATTTGTCACTCCATCATGTTGTGCTTGTCGATCAAATTGCCATGGCCTGCCAAAAAGCACATGTGCAGCTTGCATAGGCACTATATCACACAAAATCTCATCTTTGTAATCTCCAATCTCGAACTTCATTAGTGCCTGCTTTGTGACCTTGATGGATCCGTGATCGTTAAGCCATTGCAGCGTGTATGGCTTTGGATGCTTCAACGTAGGCAGCCCTAGCCTCTTCACCGCACACGCACTCACAACGTTCGTGCAACTTCCTCCATCGATCACTAGAGACAGCAACTTCCCATCAACTACACATCTCGTATGGAAGATATTTTCTCTCTGTTCACTCTCCTCCTTAGGCTGCACAGACAATACTCTCCGTACTACAAACAAGCTGCCTGGAGGTGGTTCCATTTCCATAGACTCATCGACATCAGAATCGGTGGTCTCTACATCTTCCTCCGATACATACTCACCATTATCAAGCAAGATCAGGGTCTTCTTATTGGCACACTGGCTCGCAATGTGTCCTCTTCCATGGCATTTGAAACAACGACTTTCCCCCGACGATCCACCTTGCTTCATAACTGGATTTGCACCATCAGCACTTACCGCGGGTCTAGGAGCTTCTTTCACGGGCAGTTGCGGCTTAGGGTTGGTTGCAACTCCTTGGCTCGAACGTGTGGAATTCATGGAAGGGTTGAAACCTCCTATTTCGAAGCTGTCGTTCCACTTTACTTGCCATATCCACCAAATCTTCAAGTTCAAGGAACGGTTGTATCTCCACCACGTTCTTGATCTCTCGATTGAGACCATACAGAAAACGAGCTATGGTAGCCTCGCGGTCCTCTCTCACATCAGCACGTATCATCAACACTTCCAACTCCTTGTGATAATCTTCAATGCTTTTAGTTCCTTGCCGGAGAAGCTGGAGGTTTTGATACATATCTCGCAAATGGGAACTCGGTACAAACCGATCCCTCATAATTCCTTTCATCTCATCCCACGTCTCAATAGGACGCTGCCTGTTTCTCCTTCGTTTCGTTCCCAACAGATCCCACCAAACAAGTGCATAATCCGAGAACTCTAGGGCAGCCAATGTCACTTTCTTCTTCTCGGAGTAGTTATGACAATCAAACACTCGTTCCATCTTTCGCTCCCAATCCAAATAAGCATCAGGGTTCGTGGTACCGCGAAAAGGTGGAATCGTGACCTTGAGGTTTCGCAAATCATCATCCTCCTCAAAGCCCTCTTCTTCCTCGTCATTAAACTCCTCTTCATGATGTTGCTGCCGCCCTCTCCTTTCAGCTCGAGGCATTCCAAGGCGTCTATGCTGGCGCATATGACGCTGTACTTCGTGAACCAAGGGTGGAGGAGCTCGGTTTTCACTTCCCCTTTCTTCTTGTCGAGGTCTAGGGTTAGGGTTTGCATCGACCACAACCGGCTGCTGGAGCCTTGTCTCGACAGCCTCCATCCTCGTGGCTTGCTCGGCAAGCCTTGCGGTTTGCTCTTCTTGAGCACGAGCAATGTTCTCCAATTGATTTCTGATCGCTTCGAGTGCTGCTTCCATGTTTGCGATGCAAGAAAACTCCAAGAACACAAGAACTCGCACAACCTGCTTCTTGCCTCGCAAGAAACACCAAGAACTCCCAAGAACAAACAACCTCCTGTCTTGCGGCTCAAGAACACGCCAAGACCTTCAAGAACTCGCACAAAACCACCAAGAACACAAACAAGAACGCACAAGATCTTCAAAAAAAACTTCAAGAACACGCCACTGATTTGAACGGGGCTCTGATACCACTTGATATAATCAAAGTTGCGCAGGGTCAAGCTTCTCGAACCAAACAGAACCGGATAGGATGGAAATCGATCGGACGGTACTCACCCGTGAATAAGGGCAATCGATATATGAATCGATCGGACAGATTCAACTCGGAATAAAGGGCAATCGATATGGGTAGCTCGCCACAACCAGGGTGATTACCTAGCTGATAAGAGTCGCTCTAGCACTCTGGAGATTCTCGACAGAGTAATTAGGGCAAATTCCGCGTAGGAACTCGGCTTTAGCCTCTGAAATTCAATAATAATCGTCTAAGGGCAAAACCAACGTGTTCAGCCCTTTAAATAGGCAAAATACAACCCAAATCCGACTCCAACATGGAACAACAATCATAAACCGACTTTAAAACAAGGAAACTCGGAAATAGCCCAGCAAACCCGTTAAGCCCAAACCGTTAAGCCTGGACCCGTTAAGTAAACCCGTTAAGGCTGGACGCGTTAAGCAAACCCGTTAAGGCCGCTTCTTGCAATCTGCCTTCTCTTCAGCACTTCCTCCTTCTTCCTCCACTCGAATCATCATATATGGCTTCCCTCGAAATAGCTCCACATCCATGGCTCCAAAGTAGCTATCCAAATATGTCGCAAGCTTCTCCTTCAACGTCCTTGCCTTAGCACGTGTGACTGGCCCATTGATGTCCTCATCAGAAGATAAGTATGGCAAAGTAGTTGCATAAATTAGAGGTTAGAGAATTAGGGATTAGAGTTCACCTATTAGAGGTTAGGGTATAATATCATGCCCCAAAAAACTTTGGGTCTAAATAGTAAAACTCAATGGTCGTATGGTAGTGTGTGTGGTTCAAGTTGGCGTACGCTAAATATTAGTGTTTTGGTTGACAAATTTTAACATAAGTTATAAATGGGACGTGACAGCGACATAATGTATGATTAGAAAACCGAAGCATCAGAAGTGAGTGTGCTAAATATTGGAAATTTTCAATATAGACATACTACAAACTCTTTTATAAATCAAGAACACAAAATATTTAGAATATCCAAAATAATTTAAACATATAAATAAGTTAATTAATATAAATTATAAAATAAATTTCTCCGGACAACAGGCCGGGTAAAAAACTAGTTTATTAGAAGTTTTTCTTATTGATATTTGTAATAAAGCCCCTCACTCTAACCCTCTTCTTCCGATTCTTTTCCCCTCTTGTCCTTCTTCTTCACACCAAAAAAGACTTCTTCAGTTCTTCCTCACACCAACAGAGACAAGCAATCAAGTTCAAGCGTCGATTCCTATTCTTCCCATTGGCCATCGTCCAGCTTTCCAATCGCCATCAAATTCCCCCGTTTCTTCCGGCAACGAAAGTCTTCCACCGTCAATATTTCTTCTTCCCGATGCCGATTCTTGTCCAGTGGCCTGGCATCGTCGTCCGTCGCAACTAATCCTTCCCAGCGCACCAATCCGGCTGTCGCTTGTATCGTCGTTGCTTGTAAAGCTCAATTCATTATTTGTAATCCCCAATTTCAGAACTGGCTGTTGTATCATGACATATGCCCCTGAGTCAACAAGGTTTCCAACTGCAGAGGTGTTAACATATTCATATCACCTGCTTCTGGAAAACCACATCACTTAAAATACCACTACCAGACCACTAAAAATCCAAAATCATGAATGGTAATGCTAGATGCACAAATCCCTTAACAGCCCATTCAAATGAACCATTTGTAACACATTCAAATCTACTGCACGACAGTCAAGTACTTCTCAATTTCCATGGCAATCTGTACTTAAAAATGAGAAACCAAAAAATAAGGGGCTTGCTATTTGCCGCCAAACAAATTGCTATTTGCCGCCAACTAAAAAAAAAAAGGTATATATGTACATCTTTGGTTAAGAAGTTTCACAATCTACAACATATTCAACTTTCAGAAAACGTATTGAATCAGAAAAAATTGACGCTCGCCGGAAAAGTCGCCGGAAAACCATCGGGAAAGCCCATCCTCAACGTAAACTGCGGACACGCATCCATGAATCATCACTAAGCAGGTGCGTCAAATTTTTTGTAGTTTCGAACAATTTTTCCGACGATTTGCAACGAACAAAGGGTTAGCCGAAAATTTCCGGCCGCCGGAAACTTTCGGCCCGGCCAGGTTCCGGCCGCCGGAAATTTTTGGCCCACCCTGTTCGTTGCAAATTGTCGGAAAAATTCGATTTTAGGAGTTGAATTTAGAGTGTAGGAGTTGAATTTAGCGTTTAGGAGTTGAATTTAGCGGTTAAGACTTGAAATTAGCGTTTAGGAGTTGAATTTAGAGTTTAGGAGTTGAATTTAGCGTTTAGGAGTTGAATTTAGCGGTTAAGACTTGAAATTAGCGTTTAGGAGTTGAATTTAGAGTTTAGGAGTTGAATTTAGCGGTTAAGAGTTGAAATTAGCGTTTAGGTTCACAGGAATATTGATGTGTTATATTGTAATTGTAGGAAAAATGTCAGAGTGGTTACCGGCTGATCATGATTACACAGCAGAATTTGAGAATGGAGTTAGCTGAGTTAGCTGCAAAAGCAATCGCTCAGGAGTGTGGGTTCTTTATTATTAGAGGAGCATGGAAACCGAATACTGCTGGACTACATCCTGTTACTGCCCTCTGTATGTATTGCGATAGAAGCAGTAGGATCGTTAAGTCTTATAAACCAGACCCTACGAATGAGACGCGTGGGAATATTAGTTCGAAGGGTACTAGTTGCCAGTTTCAAATATGTATTAAGGAAGTATGGCAAAAGGATGGTCCAATGCATAGTGTTGCGATGCTCTATTTATATGTTGTTGTTTTTCTAGTTGTATTTTAAATGGCTCTAGTGTCATTATGAACTTATGGATTTCATTATGGATTTCATTATCATCATGAAACTCCTCCTCGAGTATGCTCAAGAAACTCCTCCTCGGTCCCTGCTGCTGCTCGAACTGCAGGTGCAAACGTGTACAAAAGGTCTCGAGCACGCTGCACAAAAAAAAAAAAAACAATAACAATTGTTAGTTTCACGCTAAGTATATTTATAATAGAGTAACGGTCTAGTGGTCAAATCTTACCACTGCGGAGTCAACTAGTCGATCTGCATCTCCATCATCCCGTAGGACTCTACAATGAGAGTGCGCCACGAACCAGTCAAGATAGTCGATCGTAGTCTCATATGGATACGTCCTCCAGGGCTGAGAGTACATGTCTATATGAACCATGTGGGATAGCAGAGCATCCCATGCAGCATCAAAACTCTCAGGAATCCGAATGACATATCCACCAGGTGCCTCTAGTGCGGTACCATCTGTCGGTATCCAAACTGTCGGAGGCAACGGGCTGGATCATAGAACTCGCCTATATCAGCGAACCGAATCACTCCAGTGTACAAAGAGCGACGCACTGCCTGATGAGGCCTCTGATGGAAAGGTGTCCAAAACACATCAGAAGGGGTCAAGCTGTCAAGAGCTCGACGGTAGAACGCCAACCTCACACTGGGATCAGCCACAGAACCAGTCGCCGGCTGCCCAATCCATCGTGAAGCCCAAGCCTCATCAGGTCCAACGACAGGTGGCTCAAAGTGAGATGGCCTGAAACCCGGAAAGTACTTGTAGATCCAACACTGCAGAAGTGTGAGACAACCAGCCACCCCGCTGGCACCAGCACGAGACGCCTGACCAAGGCATCTGTACAACCAAGCAAGTGTACCGGACGCCCAACTGTACTGATCTATCTCCTCCAACTCGTCCAAAAATAGCTTCACCACCGGCCGAACCCTGTCTCTACTTTTGTCCACAAACAAAGTGGACCCCAACATCAACAACAAGTACGACTGCGCCTCTGTCACATGTGTCACGTTCACCTGCAAGTATCTGGATGCCATCTCCGCAAGAAAACCACCCTTGTCGTACCACTTACCCTTACTACCAAATCCAGGGGCCTCCGAACGACCACTCAACTGCTCCGAGTTCATCCCAAGAAGCGCACACAAACCCACCTCCGGATGGTCAAGCTGCGCAGAAGTCCTACTCATCAGTCGTCCCTCAACAGGAATCTGCAGTAAGTACTGAACATCGTGGAGGAGGATCGTCATCTCTCCAAAAGGCAAGTGGAAGGTGTTCGTGTCTGGCTGCCACCTCTCCACAAAAGCTGAGATCAAAGCCTCGTCAATCGCTATCTTGCGGAACATAGAGTAGATCAGGTGCTGGAGACCTGACTGCTGAACCAGATCCTCCGCCTCAACATGACTAAACACGTAGCTCCCAAGATAATCAACCACCCCTGTACGGGTGTAGCAACTGATGACCCCTCGATCTCCAAGCCCCGTCCAAAGTGCATAGGAAGCGTGGCCACGGAAGCTCCTAATGAGGCTAGGATCCGTAGGTCCACCAGGACACTCACCAACAAGCTCCCACGGTGGAGGACCACTCGAACGTCCTCCCCTACTCCGTCCAGTCCCCGAGCTCTCTGTCTCCTCACGAGCAGGTGGTACGAATCGCCCAGCTCGGTCCCTATACATAGCAGGACGTGATGTTGCCGTACGATCCTGCACTCGTCCATGTCCACGCGTAGGTGGAGGGACCTCGATATCCTCATCATTATCGTCCTCATCAAACTCAGCCGAGACCACTCTCGATGCAGCACCCTGGTTCCCCCCATGGGAACCAGACGACCATGATGACGAACGAGCAACTACAGTAGGAGCCTCTGACTGATGTCCAATATCTCGAGAGCGCTTCTTCTCCTTATTCTTCTTAGGCACCTTCCTTCGTGTTGATGCATCAACAACCCTACCATTGAATCTACCCAACTCACTCCCACCCGCATCATCCATATCTAATTATCTACAAATTTACACAATATCATACTTAGATGCGCACTAATTAATTAAATTTCTATTAACTAATGTACTATTAACATTAATTGTTAATTAATCACAAATTAATTAATATCATACTTAGATGCGCACTAATTAATTTAATTTCTATTAACTAATGTACTATTAATATCAATTGTTAATTAATCACTAATTAATCAATATCATACTTAGATGCGCACTAATTAATTAAATTTCTATTAACTAATGTACTATTAACATTAATTGTTAATTAATCACTAATTAATTAATTTTCTATTAACTAATGTACTATTAACATTAATTGTTAAACCAATTCTTAATTAATTAATTTTCTATTAACTAATCTAAGTAATTAAAGATTCATACGCCTATTACAAAGAAAAAACATTTATACACCAACTTAAAAAAATATTAACACTAATTTCTAATAACTAATTAAGTAATTTTTTATTGACTAATTAATTAACATATTAAATTAAATACAAATACTGGCCGGCCGGAAAAAATTTGCGGCCGGCGCGCCGCCAGGCAGAAAAAAATTTGCGGCCGGTGCGGCGCCGGGCCGAAAAAAAGTTGCGCCAGGTGCGCCGCCGGGCCGAAAAAATCTTGTTGCCGGTGCGCCGCCTGACCGAATTTTTTTTGCGGCCGGCGCGACGCGCCGGCCGAAAAATTCTTTCGGCCCGGCGGCGTTCCGACCTCAAATTTTTTCGGCCCACCGTGTTTTTCGCCGGAAAACTGGAAAAATTGCCGGAAAATTGAAAAATTTGCCGGAAAAAGTAAACTTAATTGTTTTCCGACGATTGAGGACGACGGGAGGTTGGCCGGCGACGGAGGCACTGGGCTCGTCGACAAAAATGTTTTTGTTGGAATGAGTCAAATGTTATGGTATTCGAATTTATAGGAAGGGAAGGAAGGGAGAATTCAAATTTTGAATTCAACTTTTTTTTTTTTTTTTGGTTGGCGGCAAATAGCCGTTCACAAAAATAATGCATTGGTCCACAAAAAATTTAATGACAAAACCAGTAAGTTCTAATCCCCACCTCCGTCGAAGCTTCTGCCCTGCTCTCCGACGCCCGAGTCTCCCGGTTGATCAAATAAACACTAACGAAAAACTCTAATCCCTCTTGGATCTTCCTTTTTTGATCCGAATCCTTCCCCTGCGTGTATGACCTAAAAAACAGAGCACACAATTCCACAACACAAGACCTAAATCCAGTTCCTTTCAATCTGGAGTACTTCTCGAGTTGCCTGGTAAGTTCATTTGGGTATTCTTGCCTATTCCGATCCTTGATTCGTGTCTCCAGTTTCACGGTGAGTTCCCACCAATTGCCGTCGCTGGTGGCCACACCGTAGCTTCCGGCTACTAATTGAATCCATTAGTCTCCACCTAGCCCAGGTTTGTACGTGGTTTGCTGGGTCCGAGACACCTAGAATAACATTCTCATGTTGGGTTCGGGGTCCTGGTCGGACTGAGATTGAGCGGCGATCTCCGTTTTTTTTTTTTACAGCCGATCTTCTTCTTTTGCTGAACGCGGGAGGCCGATACGATTCTGGTGGAAATAAAGAAAGTGTCTAGTGGAAAGGAATAAACAGATTTGGGGTTTATTATGTTAAATGAATCAGGGGTCTAATTGCAATTATTAATAAATTTGTACCTTTAAAATGAAATAAGGAATAAATTATTTGTTATTATTTAAATATTTGTTCGTCAAATAATTTCAGTCGTTAGATCGATTCGATGGTGAAGATTAATCTAAAAAGTGAGTGCATTCAATGCACCCGCCTCATAATCGTTATTCTGAGCAGGTGATTCATGTGAAAACGATGTCAATCATCACTTGTGGTATGATGAACATGAACCACATTAATTTGTACAAAAATCATTCAAGATTCACTTTAATTTGAATGATTCAGGGTTTAGGAATTTAGGGTTAGTGTTTACAATTTGGGATTTTGGGTTGAGATTCAAAATTGAAGGTTAATAGGTTAGGGTAATGAGTTGATTAGTTGTGATTTTGTGTTATATCATCATATTAGATTAATGCTACCCATTAAATTTCAAAATTTGTTGTATTATGACCACTTTTAGAAGTGGATGCATTCAAGTGAGTAAACCAAAGTAGCCAATATATATAAAATGATATATAACTTCGGCCCAGTTCAATTTCTCCCCTAAAAAAGAGTCCAACACGACTTTGTTCCTGCAGCCCTGCTAGTTTTGGTATACTCTTCAATTCTCCAGTTGTGCTATAAATTTGCTGGGCAATGTAAAGAAATGGATCAAACCTTAACCATATATGGGAAAACACAGGTACGTACTAATTAAAGACCACCCAAGTGTCGTGCCCGGGCCGTGCATGTGTATCTTTCTGACTGTGTTGTACGTAAAATCTGCTGTAAAGAAAGGGGCCATGGGACATAAATATTGAGTACAGCAACCGCATTACCATTGCTTTTGCTTCGTACCATCGATCGTATACTTCTACTCTTATATGAATATACTAGAAAGTGCATGTTTGTGTCATGTCACCCTCGTTGTGGATGAGTTTTACATCATTGTTTACATGCTCATTTGTTAATTTGTTGTGTTAGACCTTTAGATTATATGTAATTGAATGAATTTATGGATTGTTGAAATAAATAATAGAGCAATCACATAAGCGCTTCCGTTTTTGTTTTTTTATGTTATTATCTACAATTGTTCACAGATTGACTAGTAGCATGTGAGGAGATCACCCATGTAAAAACATTTTCCTCGAAAGGAGGATGTGATTCCAATGGTGAAGACTATGCAATAACATTGTGAAGATAAACACTCTCATATAGAGTCTCATCGTCGTTCTTAATAAGTAGAGAAGTTCGTTTGCAAAAGTAGAAGAGCAATGGGTTGAAAACATAATTTTGTTGTAGGAAAATAGAGACGAGCAATAATTTTTTTGGTTTCGGATCTATTGTCATTCTTAAGTGGAAAAGCATGCGAGGAGAATGCATCAAAATTACAATCTAGTCAGGAGTTTTCAAGAAAGAGGAGGATGTGCATGGAGAGAAGACTAATATTGTTCATTGTGAAGACGAACACTCTCCGTTCAGAATTCACCATAATTATTAATTAGAACAATGTTATGAAAACACATAATATAAGTCATAATCATCATCATTTTCTCATCTATTATTACATTTTAAACCGGTATAATCTAACATCCTCATAACCAAGACACCAAGAATAACATTCTCATGCTGGGTTCGGGGTCCTGGTCGGACTGAGATTGAGCAGCGATCTCCGTTTTTTTTACAGTCGATCTTCTTCTTTTGTTGAAAGCGGGAGGCCGATACGATTCTGATGGAAATAAAGAAAGTGTCTAGTGGAAACTAGTCACGGGCCCGGCCAATTGGCCGGATTAATTTTTCATTCACGTAAACAACAGTCGCAATGTATATGTGTGATACGCAATTTAATAATAGTATAAAAAATCTAAACTTTACGAATTTATTGACAACGTAAAAAAAATCCAAGTTATTAAAATACTTCAATCATTCAAAAAGATAATAGTGTTTTCCATCATTCTTACTGCCTTATCAACTAAAATTCTTTTTATGAAAAAAGGAAAGAAACCCATGCATGTTCAAATCACCCTTTTGTATAATGTCGAACCATTCCCATAAGAGGAATTTTACAATGCTTTAAAGCTTGGTGCTTTAGTTTTTGTCTTTATGGTACAACTTGAACTTGTACCTTTAACGTTATGGTACAATTTTAAGTCGTACCTATACTCTTTTGTAAA